>OX104117.1:33254935-33854935 GCA_944474755.1 Limnoperna fortunei | reverse complement strand
AACTTTTTTTTATTTAGAGGGAAAGGATCCGGCTTCATCTTATAGGAGTTATCCCCCATTACAACCATTGATAATTAGTTTTTCATTAATTACTTATCAACTATTGATAGTAGAGGCATGGGGTCTTCACTATGGATCATTAGGACCCTTGACCTTGAAAACAAATACAAGGTCAAAGGTCAAGGTCATTTTCTAATTTTTTGTATATATTATAAGTAGTCATATCTTAATGACTTTAAGAGATATTGGCATAAAATCTTCAATGTTGATCACTGTTGACCTTCAGCATGGTCAAGGTCATGCTGTAAGAGTCAAGGTCAAAGTCCTTTTAAATTTTTTTCATGGTCCTATGTATTTTAAATGGCTTATACTTATAAATGCTATTGTCTATAAGTAACATTTACGTAGATTAAAAGATCAGTTGTCAAGGTCATTCAAGTTTTCTTACGTCCTCTTTAATGACCTTTCTTATTTTGAAAGATATCTAAATAGTTTTTTTTATATATTTTTGTACTTATTAATTGATATAGACAAATTACGTATGTTGCTTAGCTTTTTAGTTTGAAGGTCATTTATTTTAGCTGTTCTTTTAAGTGGAAAGCCTATTAATCGTTCGTTAGAACGATTGAAGCTATATTTATTAAGGCTTTCCACTTCCGAGTGGAATGCCTTACTGTTATTCTTCTGTTTCTTATTATTATTATTAAGGCTTTCCACTTTCCAGTGGAAAGCCTTCTTGTTATTCTTCTGTTTCTTATTATTATTATTCTTATTTTTTTCCGCCAAGTTTTCTTTTCCCATTATAAATTTTGTTTCGCGACATGTCGTAAAGACATTTTGTACTATGGATGTATAAGACATTACGCTTTCGCAGTTGACCCTGTCACACCGAACACTTGTTCTTTACGGAGTTATCTCCCCTGTTACAGAAAAGCTTGTGTGCAGATAAACTATGAAACCGTAAAAGATTTCGCAATAAAAGTTGTTGCAAAATGGTCAGCTATGGATTGCGACAATTTGTTACATGTCGCACAAAGGATTTTGACGACTCCTTGTAGGAGTTATTTCCCCTTATTTATTGGAAGTAAAATTTGTACCATTGTAACTCATGAACCAGAGGTGATATAGACTAGATATTTCACAGTTGGTCATCATTGACCTTGACCTTGAAAAAGGTCACAAGGTCAAAGGTCAAGGTCATGTTCTAATTTTTGACCCTTGGTTGTGTGCAGATCTCCTCCTTTACTATAATAGATAGAGAACTGAAACTTTTACCAAAATGTGTATCATATTGAGATCTTGAATCGTCACTTTTTTTATTTGACATTTTTATAAGAGTTATCTCCCCTAGACCAATAAAATGTATTGTGAATTGCATTATATCACTATATCTCAGTAACTATAACAGATATATATATGAAACCTTATATCATTGGTCATCATTGACCTTGACCTTGAAAATGGACACAAGGTCAAAGGTCAAGGTCACGTTTGAAATTTTGGCATTGTCTTGTCATCGCTATTAGTTTGAAACGGTAAAAGATAGGCTATAAGTTATAATGGATAAAATGTTGGTCTCATAAAGGCGCAACTTTTTTCTATTTAGAGGGAAAGGATCCGGCTTCATCTTATAGGAGTTATCCCCCATTACAACCATTGATAATTAGTTTTTCATTAATTACTTATCAACTATTGATAATAGAGGCATGGGGTCTTCACTATGGATCATTAGGACCCTTGACCTTGAAAACAAATACAAGGTCAAAGGTCAAGGTCATTTTCTTATTTTTTGTATATATTATAAGTAGTCATATCTTAATGACTTTAAGAGATATTGGCATAAAATCTTCAATGTTGATCACTGTTGACCTTCAGCATGGTCAAGGTCATGCTGTAAAAGTCAAGGTCAAAGTCCTTTATAAATGTTTTTCATGGTACTATGTATTTTGAATGGCTTCTTCTTTTAATGCTATTGCCTATAAGTAATATTTACGTAGATTAAAAGATCAGTTGTCAAGGTCATTCAAGTTTTCTTACGTCCTATTTAATGACCTTTCTTATTTCTAAAGATATCTAAATAGTTTTTTAATAATTTTTGTTCTTATTAATTGCTATAGACAAATTACGTATGTTTCTTAGCTTTTTGGTTTCAAGGTCATTTATTTAAGGTCTTTTTTTGAAGTGGAAAGCCTATTAATCGTTCTTTAGAACGATTGAACCTATATTTATTATTATTATTATTATTCTTATTTTTTTCCGCCAAGTTTTCTTTTCCCATTATAAATTTTGTTTCGCGACATGTCGAAAAGACCTTTTGTACTATGGGTGTATGAGACATTACGCTTTCGCAGTTGACCCTGTCACACCGAACACTTTTTCTTTACGGAGTTATTTCCCCTGTCATTAAAAAGATTGTGTGCAGATAAACTTTGAAACCGTAAAAGATGTCGCAATATAATTTGTTGCAAAATGGTCAGCTATTGATTGCGACAATTTGTTACATATCGCGCAATGTATTTTGACGACTCCTTGTAGGAGTTATTTCCCCTTATTTATTGAAAGCACATTTTGTACCATTGTAACTCATGAACCAGAGGTGATAAAGACTAGATATTTCACAGTTGGTCATCATTGACCTTGACCTTGAAAAAGGTCACAAGGTCAAAGGTCAAGGTCATGTTCTAATTTTTGACCCTTTGTTGTGTGCAGATCTCCTCCTTTACTATAATAGATAGAGAACTGAAACCTTTACCAAAATGTGTATCATATTAAGATCTTGAATCGTCACTTTTTTTATTTGACATTTTTATAAGAGTTATCTCCCCTAGACCAATAACATGTATTGTGCATTGTATTATATCACTATATCTCAGTAACTATAACAGATATATATATGAAACCTTATATCATTGGTCATCATTGACCTTGACCTTGAAAATGGACACAAGGTCAAAGGTCAAGGTCACGTTTGAAATTTTGGCATTGTCTTGTCATCGCTATTCCTTTGAAACGGTAAAAGATAGGCTATAAGTTATAATGAATAAAATGTTGGTCTCATAAAGGCGCAACTTTTTTCTATTTGGAGGGAAAGGATCCGGCTTCATCTTATAGGAGTTATCCCCCATAACAACCATTGATAATTAGTTTTTCATTAATTACTTATCAAATATTGATAGTAGAGGCATGGGGTCTTCACTATAGATCATTAGGACCCTTGACCTTGAAAACAAATACCAGGTCAAAGGTCAAGGTCATTTTCTAATTTTTTGTATATATTATAAGTAGTCATATCTCAATGACTATAAGAGATATTGGCATAGAATCTTCAATGTTGATCACTGTTGACCTTCAGCATGGTCAAGGTCATGCTGTAAAAGTCAAGGTCAAAGTCATTTTTAAATGTTTTTCATGGTATTATGTATTTTAAATGGCTTCTTCTTTTAATGCTATTGTCTATAAGTAATATTTACGTAGATTAAAAGATCAGTTGTCAAGGTCATTCAAGTTTTCTTACGTCCTATTTAATGACCTTTCTTATTTTTAAAGATATCTAAATAGTTTTTTAATAATTTTTGTTCTTATTAATTGCTATAGACAAATTAAGTATGTTTCTTAGCTTTTTGGTTTCAAGGTCATTTTTTTAAGGTCTTCTTTTGAAGTGGAAAGCCTATTAATCGTTCTTTAGAACGATTGAACCTATATTTATTATTATTATTCTTTTTTTTCCGCCAAGTTTTCTTTTCGCATTATAAATTTTGTTTCGCGACATGTCGTAAAGACCTTTTGTACTATGGGTGTATGAGACATTACGCTTTCGCAGTTGACCCTGTCACACCGAACACTTTTTATTTACGGAGTTATTTCCCTTGAAATAAAAAAGCTTGTGTACAGATAAACTTTGAAACCGTAAAAGATTTTGCAATAAAAGTTGTTGCAAAATGGTCAGCTATTGATTGCGACAATTTGTTACATATTGCGCAAAGTATTTTGATGACTCCTTGTTGGAGTTATTTACCCTTATTTATTGGAAGTACATTTTGTACCATTGTAACTCATGAACTAGGGTTGATAGAGACTAGATATTTCACAGTTGTTCATCATTGACCTTGACCTTGAAAAAGGTCACAAGGTCAAAGGTCAAGGTCATGTTCTAATTTTTTACCCTTTGTTGTGTGCAGATCTCCTCCTTTACTATAATAGATAGAGAACTGAAACCTTTACCAAAATGTGTATCATATTAAGATCTTGAATCGTCACTTTTTTTATTTGACATTTTTATAAGAGTTATCTCCCCTAGACCAATAAAATATATTGTGAATTACATTATATCACTATATCTCAGTTACTATAACAGATATTTATATGAAACCTTATATCATTAGTCATCATTGACCTTGACCTTGAAAAAGGTCACAAGGTCAAAGGTCAAGGTCATGTTCTAATTTTTTACCCTTTGTTGTGTGCAGATCTCCTCCTTTACTATAATAGATAGAGAACTGAAACCTTTACCAAAATGTGTATCATATTAAGATCTTGAATCGTCACTTTTTTTATTTGACATTTTTATAAGAGTTATCTCCCCTAGACCAATAAAATATATTGTGAATTACATTATATCACTATATCTCAGTTACTATAACAGATATTTATATGAAACCTTATATCATTAGTCATCATTGACCTTGACCTTGAAAATGGACACAAGGTCAAAGGTCAAGGTCACGTTTGAAATTTGGAAATTGTCTTGTCATCGCTTTTTCATTGAAACGGTAAAAGATAGGCTATAAGTTATAATGGAGAAAATGGTGGTCTCATAAAGGCGCAACTTTTTTACATTTAGAGGGAAAGGATCCGACTTCATCTTATAGGAGTTATCCCCCATTACAACCATTGATAATTAGGTTTTCATTAATTACTTATCAACTATTGATAGTAGAGGCATTGGGTCTTCACTATAGACCAGTATGACCCTTGACCTTGAAAATAGAAACAAGGTCAAAGGTCAAGGTCATCTTATAAATTTTTGTATTTATGATAAATAGTCATTTCTTCATAATTATACGACATATTGACATAGGATCTTCACTGTTTGTCCTTTGTTGACCCTAAGCATGGTCAAGGTCATATTTAGAGAAGTCAAGGTCAAAAACATATTTTTCGGAAATTCTGCTTTTTCGTGTAAATAAAATGGTAAATCTTAATAAATGCTTTGTTTTTAAAGCATAAAGTATGCAAATATCAAAAACTTGCTGGTCAAGGGCATTTATATCAATTAACGTCCTATTTTTTTTACCTTTTTTATTTCGAAAAATAGCCGAATGGTTTTTTCTTTCGTTTGTTTATTTTGAAAAGAAAAGTCAATTTCCATAAACCAAAGTCAATGTCAAGGTCATTTTTGCGATAAGTGGAAAGCCTATCATTTGTTCGGTAGAACTAATGAACTTTAATTAAGGTCTTTCCCCTTTCCAAGGGAAAGACCTTACTGTATTTCTTCTGATTATTATTATTATTTTTTTTATTATTCTTCTTTTCCGCCGCAGATGTCAAAAAAGTGTCTTGACATATCGCTTTGAAACTTGGCACACTTAACCGACACTACCTGGGCTCGACCTGAGTCACCCTGCGAAACAAATCTTTTTTTAGTAACAGAGTTATCTGCCCCAAATCCAAAAACCTTGTGTTCAGATAAACTCAGAAACCATAACCGTTATCAAAAATCTGAAGTGGGGAAAATGTTGCTAGGCTCCTGGTCATGATTCGTTACGCAAAAAATTTTGTTTCCATCAACTTCCTGGTTACGCGATTTTGACGCGAAATTTGTCGAAAATGTCGAAGTTGTCGGATTTACACAAAACTTGGTTTCCAAGTAGATATGAGGGTCCTAATTACATGTATCGGATCAAAAAATTTTTTTGGTCCACCATTTTCAAAATGGCCGCCTTTGAAATTTGGTTTTCAATATAACTCAAAAACCATAAAAAATTGAAGCAGACAATATATAAGAAAAATGTTCCTCTCATTGATATCTACATTTGATTTAAAGGTTCGAAAACTGTGCGGCAAACCGTTTTAGAGGTTATGGCCCTTGACATTTTTCGGCTAAATTTTGTTTTCGAAATAACTCAAAAACCATACAAAATTGAAGCAGACAATATATGAGAAAAATGTTCCTCTCATTGAGATCTACATTTGATATAACTGTTCGAAAACTGTGCGACAAACCGTTTTAGAGGTTATGGCCCTTGACAGGTTTCGGCTAAATTTTGTTTTCGAAATAACTCAAAAACCATAAAAAAATTGAAGCAGACAATATATGAGAAAAATGTTCCCCTTATTGAGATCTACATTTGATATACAGGTTCAAAAACTGTGCGACAAACCGTTTTAGAGGTTATGGCCCTTGACAGGTTTCGGCTAAATTTTTTTACGAAATAACTCAAAAACCGTAAAAAATTGAAGCAGACAATATATCAGAAAAATGTTCCTCCCATTGAGATCTACATTTGATATAATTGGTCGAAAACTGTTCGACAAACCGTTTTAGAGGTTATGGCCCTTGACAGGTTTCGGTTAAATTTTCTTTTGGAAATAACTCAATAACCATAAAAAATTGAAGCAGACAATATATCAGAAAAATGTTCCTCTCATTGAGATCTACATTTGATATACAGGTTCAAAACTGTGCGACAAACCATTTTAGAGGTTATGGCCCTTGACTTGTTTCGGCTAAATTTTGTGTTCGAAATAAGTCAAAAACCATAAAAAATTGAAGCAGACAATACATGGGAAACTGAATCGGGATCACTAAATAAATTTAAATATCATATTGTATGACCGGAAGTGACATTTTGTCCATAGCAACCAATAAATGTCCTTAGCAACCATAAATTTTCTGACTTAGGACCACTTGCTTTGTACACTAAAACCATGGTAACTGACCGTTAAGTCATTAGCAACTATATAACTAGACATAACACTACAAAATGCAGGGAAAGACCTCACATTTGTTCTCTGAACAAATGACTTTTCATTAAGGCTTTCCACTTTCCAGTGGAAAGCCTTCTTGTTATTCTTCTGTTTCTTATTAAGGTTTTCCACTTTCCAGTGGAAAACCTTCTTGTAATTCGTCTGTTTATTATTATTCTTTTTTTTCCGCCAAGTTTTCTTTTCCCATTATAAATTTTGTTTCGCGACATGTCGTAAAGATATTTTGTACTATGGATGTATGAAACATTACGCTTTCGCAGTTGACCCTGGCAGACCGAACACTTATTCTTTACCGAGTTATTTCCCCTGTCATAAAAAAGCTTGTTTGCAGATTAACTTTGAAACTGTAAAAGATATCGCAATAAAAGTTGTTCCAAAATGTTCAGCGACGGATTGCGACACTTTATAACATATCGCATTAAAGAAATTTTCACCTTCTTATAGGAGTTATTTCCCCTTATTTATTGCAAGTACATTTTTTACCATAGTAACTCATGAACCAGAGATGATAGAGACTAGATATTTCACAGTTGGTCATCATTGACCTTGACCTTGAAAAAGGTCACAAGGTCAAAGGTCAAGGTTACATTCTAATTTTTGATATTGCGTTGTGTACAGATCTCCTCCTTTACTATAATAGATAGAGAACTGAAACCTGTACCAAAATGTGTATCATATTAAGATCTTGAATCGTCACTTTTTTTATTTGACATTTTTATAAGAGTTATCTCCCCTAGACCACTGAAATATATTGTGAATTGCATTATATCACTTTATCTCAGTAACTATAACAGATATTTATATGAAACCTTATATCATTAGTCATCATTTACCTTGACCTTGAAAATGGACTCAAGCTCAAAGGTCAAGGTCACGTTTGAAATTTTTGCATTGTCTTGTCATCGCTATTCCTTTAAAACGGTAAAATATAGGCAATAAGTTCAAATGTAAAAAATGTTGGCCTCATAAAGGCGCAACTTTTTTCTATTAGAAGGAAAGGATCCGGCTTCATCTTATAGGAGTTATCCCCCATTACAACCATTGATAAATAGTTTTTCATTAATTGCTTATCAACTATTGATAGTAGAGGCATGGGGTCTTCACTATAGACCATTGGGACACTTGACCTTGAAAAATACAAGGTCAAAGGTCAAGGTCATTTTCTAATTTTTTTGTATATATTATAAGTAGTCATATCTCAATGACTTTAAGAGATATTGGCATAAAATCTTCAATGTTGATCACTGTTGATCTTCAGCATGGTCAAGGTCATGCTGTAAAAGTCAAGGTCAAAGTCCTTTATAAATGTTTTTCATGGTACTATGTATTTTGAATGGCTTATTCTTTTGATGCTATTGCCTATAAGTAATATTTACGTAGATTAAAAGATCAGTTGTCAAGGTCATTCAAGTTTTCTTACGTCCTATTTAATGACCTTTCTTATTTTTAAAGATATCTAAATAGTTCTTTAATAATTTTTGTTCTTATTAATTGCTATAGACAAATTACGTATGTTTCTTAGCTTTTTGGTTTCAAGGTAATTTATTTAAGGTCTTCTTTTGAAGTGGAAAACCTATTAATCGTTCTTTAGAACGATTGAACCTATATTTATTAAGGCTTTCCACTTTCCAGTGGAAAGACTTACTGTTATTAGTCTGTTTCTTATTATTCTTATTTTTTTTCCGCCAAGTTTTGTTATCCCATTATAAATTTTGTTTCGCGACATGTCGTAAAGATATTTTGTACTATGGATGTATGAGACATTACGCTTTCGCAGTTAACCCTGTGACACCGAACACTTTTTCTTTACGGAGTTATTTCCCCTGTCATAAAAAGCTTGCGTGCAGATAAACTATGAAACCGTAAAAGATTTCGCAATGAAAGTTGTTCCAAAATGTTCAGCTAAGGATTGCGACACTTTATAACATATCACATTAAAGAATTTTTCACCTTCTTATAGGAGTTATTTTCCCTTATTTATTGGAAGTACAATTTGTACCATTGTAACTCATGAACCAGAGGTGATATAGACTAGATATTTCACAGTTGGTCATCATTGACCTTGACCTTGAAAAAGGTCACAAGGTCAAAGGTCAAGGTCATGTTCTAATTTTTGACCCTTGGTTGTGTGCAGATCTCCTCCTTTACTATAATAGATAGAGAACTGAAACCTTTACCAAAATGTGTATCATATTGAGATCTTGAATCGTCACTTTTTTTATTTGACATTTTTATAAGAGTTATCTCCCCTAGACCAATAAAATGTATTGTGAATTGCATTATATCACTATATCTCAGTAACTATAACAGATATATATATGAAACCTTATATCATTGGTCATCATTGACCTTGACCTTGAAAATGGACACAAGGTCAAAGGTCAAGGTCACGTTTGAAAATTTGACATCGTCTTGTCATCGCTATTCAATTGAAACGGTAAAAGATAGGCTATAAGTTATAATGGATAAAATGTTGGTCTCATAAAGGCGTAACTTTTTCCTACTTTGAGGTAAAGGATCCGACTTCATTTTATAGGAGTTATCCCCCATTACAACCATTGTTAATTAGTTTTTCAATAATTACTTATCAACTATTAATAGTAGAGGCTTGGGGTCTTCACTATAGACCATTAGGACCCTTGACCTTGAAGACAAATACAAGGTCAAAGGTCAAGGTCATCTGCTAATTATTGGTAAATTTTATAAGTAGTCATATCTCAATAACTAGAAGAGATATTGGCATAAAATCTTCAATGTTGATCACAGTTGACCTTCAGCATGGTCAAGGTCACGGTGTAAGAGTCAAGGTCAAAGTCCTTTTTAAATTTTTTTCATGGTCCTATGTATTTTAAATGGCTTATTCTTATAAATGCTATTGTCTATAAGTAATATTTACATAGATTAAAAGATCAGTTGTCAAGGTCATTCAAGTTTTCTTACGTCCTATTTAATGACCTTTCTTATTTTTAAAGATATCTAAATAGTTTTTTAATAATTTTTGTTCTTATTAATTGCTATAGACAAATTACGTATGTTTCTTAGCTTTTTGGTTTCAAGGTCATTTATTTAAGGTCTTCTTTTGAAGTGGAAAGCCTATTAATCGTTCTTTAGAACGATTGAACCTATATTTATTATTCTTATTTTTTTCCGCCAAGTTTTCTTTTCCCATTATAAATTGTGTTTTGCGACATGTCGTAAAGACATTTTGTACTATGGATGTATAAGACATTACGCTTTCGCAGTTGACCCTGTCACACCGAACACTTGTTCTTTACGGAGTTATCTCCCCTGTTACAGAAAAGCTTGTGTGCAGATAAACTATGAAACCGTAAAAGATTTTGCAATAAAAGTTGTTGCAAAATGGTCAGCTATGGATTGCGACAATTTGTTACATATCGCGCAAAGTATTTTGACGACTCCTTGTAGGAGTTATTTCCCCTTATTTATTGGAAGTACAATTTGTACCATTGTAACTCATGAACCAGAGGTGATATAGACTAGATATTTCACAGTTGGTCATCATTGACCTTGACCTTGAAAAAGGTCACAAGGTCAAAGGTCAAGGTCATGTTCTAATTTTTGACCCTTGGTTGTGTGCAGATCTCCTCCTTTACTATAATAGATAGAGAACTGAAACCTTTACCAAAATGTGTATTATATTGAGATCTTGAATCGTCACTTTTTTTATTTGACATTTTTATAAGAGTTATCTCCCCTAGACCAATAAAATGTATTGTGAATTGCATTATATCACTATATCTCAGTAACTATAACAGATATATATATGAAATCTTATATCATTGGTCATCATTGACCTTGACCTTGAAAATGGACACAAGGTCAAAGGTCAAGGTCACGTTTGAAATTTTGGCATTGTCTTGTCATCGCTATTACTTTGAAACGGTAAAAGATAGGCTATAAATTATAATGGATAAAATGTTGGTCTCATAAAGGCGCAACTTTTTTCTATTTAAAGGGAAAGGATCCGGCTTCATCTTATAGGAGTTATCCCCCATTACAACCATTGATAATTAGTTTTTCATTAATTACTTATCAACTATTGATAGTAGAGGCATGGGGTCTTCACTATGGATCATTAGGACCCTTGACCTTGAAAACAAATACAAGGTCAAAGGTCAAGGTCATTTTCTAATTTTTTGTATATATTATAAGTAGTCATATCTTAATGACTTTAAGAGATATTGGCATAAAATCTTCAATGTTGATCACTGTTGACCTTCAGCATGGTCAAGGTCATGCTGTAAAAGTCAAGGTCAAAGTCCTTTATAAATGTTTTTCATGGTACTATGTATTTTGAATGGCTTCTTCTTTTAATGCTATTGCCTATAAGTAATATTTACGTAGATTAAAAGATCAGTTGTCAAGGTCATTCAAGTTTTCTTACGTCCTATTTAATGACCTTTCTTATTTTTAAAGATATCTAAATAGTTTTTTAATAATTTTTGTTCTTATTAATTGCTATAGACAAATTACGTATGTTTCTTAGCTTTTTGGTTTCAAGGTCATTTATTTAAGGTCTTCTTTTGAAGTGGAAAGCCTATTAATCGTTCTTTAGAACGATTGAACCTATATTTATTATTAGGTCTTTCCACCTTTCTGTGGAAAGACCTATAGTTATTGTTCTGATTATTAGGTCTTTCCACCTTTCTGTGGAAAGACCTATAGTTATTGTTCTGATTATTATTATTATTATTATTATTATTATTTTCTCTTTTCTTCCGCCAACTTATTTCGGTGTCTGGTTTTTTCACTTCCCGACATGTCTCTTTGATATTTTATATCTGATATCGGTAACCCATTGCGCTTTCGCAGTTCACCCTGACTGACCGCACCCTTTTCCTTTACGGAGTTATCTCCCCTTTTCCTGCTACTCCTCCTAAACCAAAAAAGATAGCAATGCCAAACCTTTACCAAAATGTGTCCTATATCCTTGTGCAACTTTGGGACAGATTGATTGAAGGGTTCTGACGACATGTTATAGGAGTTATCTCCCTTTAAATAAAAGTAGTAAGTGATATTCAAACAAATCTCAGCAACTAAAAGAGATAGAGGCCTGGGGTCTTCACTTTGGACCATCATGACCTTTGACCTTGAAAATGGACACATGGTCAAAGGTCAAGGTCACGTTCTAAATTTTGACATTTGCTTGTGTCCGCTACTCCTTTGAAATGGTAAAAGATGGATAAATACTTATTGAGAGTAAAATATTCGTCTTATTAAGACGCAACTTTGTCGCATTTGGAGGGAAGTAATTTGACTTCATTTTATAGGAGTTATCTCCCATTATATATGTAACTGATTGGTTTTTCACATGGTACTCATTAACTATTAATGATAGAGGGAAACTAAAGAGTGCAAAATGTTGATCGCTTAAAGGAGCAACTTTGTCACATTTACAGGAAAAGGATTTGAAGTCATCCTATAGGAGTTATCTCCCATTATATTTGTAATTTATTAGTTTTTCATATGTAACTCATTAACTATTAATGACAAAGGGAAAGTAAAGAGTGCAAAATGTTGGTCTTTCACAGGAGCAACTTTGTTACATTTACAGAGAAAGGATTTGACTTCATTTTATAGGAGTTATCTCCATTATATGTGTAACTTATTGGTTTTTTACATCTTACTCATTAAATATTAATGATAAAGGGAAACTAAAGAGTGCAAAATGTTGGTCTTCTAAAGGAGCAACTTTGTCACATTTTCATGGAAGTAATTTGACTTCATTTTATAGGAGTTATCTCCCATTATATATGTTACTGATTGGTTTTTCACATGGTACTCATTAACTATTAATGATAGAGTGAAACTAAAGAGTGCAAAATGTTGATCTCTTAAAGGAGCAACTTTGTCACATTTACAGGAAAAGGATTTGAAGTCATCCTATAGGAGTTATCTCCCATTATATTTGTAATTTATTAGTTTTTCATATGTAACTCATTAACTATTAATGATAAAGGGAAAGTAAAGAGTGCAAAATGTTGGTCTTTTAAAGGAACAACTTTGTTACGTTTATAGGGAAAGGATTTGACTTCATTTTATAGGAGTTATCTCCCATTATATATGTAACTGATTGGTTTTCCACATGGAACTCATTAACTATTAATGATAGACGGAAACTAAAGAGTGCAAAATGTTGATCTCTTAAAGGAGCAACTTTGTCACATTTACAGGAAAAGGATTTGAAGTCATCCTATAGGAGTTATCTCCCATTATATTTGTAATTTATTTGTTTTTCATATGTAACTCATTAACTATTAATGATAAAGGGAAAGTAAAGAGTGCAAAATGTTGGTCTTTTACAGGAGCAACATTGTTACATTTACAGAGAAAGGATTTGACTTCATTTTATAGGAGTTATCTCCGATTATATGTGTAACTTATTGGTTTTATACATGTTACTCAATAACTATTAATGATAAAGGGAAACTAAAGAGTGCAAAATGTTGGTCTCTTAAAGAAGCAACTTTGTTACATTTTCAAGGAAAGGATTTGACTTCATTTTATAGGAGTTATCTCCCATTATATGTGTAACTTATTGGTTTTATACATGTTACTCAATAACTATTAATGATAAAGGGAAACTAAAGAGTGCAAAATGTTGGTCTCTTAAAGAAGCAACTTTGTTACATTTTCAAGGAAAGGATTTGACTTCATTTTATAGGAGTTATCTCCCATTATATATGCAACTTATTGATTTTTTACATGTTACTCATTAACTAATGATAGAGGCATGGGATCTTCACCATAGACACTCATGCCCTTTGACCCTGAAAACTTGTATGGGTCAAGGTCACGTACTAGTTTTTGACCTTTGCTATTTTTAAAGATATTGAAATTATTTTCGTCTTAAAATGTTCTATTAATAATTTCGAGTAAATTAAGACATGGCGTGAAAAGTTGTATAATACTTTTATAAGAGATATCTGTCTTAGAATGCCAATCTGTGGCAAATAATACAAAATAATTTTTTTTAAATATTTATCACAAAGTTATAACATTTTGCAAAAAGATGATTTTTTTAAATTTTAAATTTTAAATATTAGTATGGAAAGACCCTCAAATGTTCAACCGAACAGTTGATCTTTAATTATTATTATTATTATTATTATTATTTTCTCTTTTCTTCCGCCAACTTATTTCGGTGTCTGGTTTTTTCACTTCGCGACATGTCGCTTTGATATTTTATATCTGATATCGGTTACCCTTTGCGCTTTCGCAGTTCACCCTGACTGACCGCACCCTTTTCCTTTACGGAGTTATCTCCCCTTTTACTAAAAAGCTTGTTCCTGCTACTCCTCCTTAACCAAAAAAGATAGCAATACCAAACCTTTACCAAAATGTGTCCTATATCCTTGCGCAACTTTGGGACAGATTGATTGAAGGGTTTTGACGATATGTTATAGGAGTTATCTCCCTTTAAATAAAAGTAGTAAGTGATATTCAAACAAATCTCAGCAACTAAAAGAGATAGAGTCCTGGGGTCTTCACTTTAGACCATCATGACCTTTGACCTTGAAAATGGACACAAGGTCAAAGGTCAAGGTCACGTTCTAAATTTTGACATTTGCTTGTGTCCGCTACTCCTTTGAAACGGTAAAAGATAGATAAACACTTATTGAGGGTAAAATATTTGTCTTAGTAAGGCGCAACTTTGTCACATTTGGAGGGAAGTAATTTGACTTCATTTTATAGGAGTTATCTCCCATTATATATGTAACTGATTGGTTTTTCACATGGTACTCATTAACTATTAATGATAGAGGGAAACGAAAGAGTGCAAAATGCTGGTCTCTTTAAGGAGTAACTTTGTTACATTATAGGGAAAGGATTTGACTTCATTTTATAGGAGTAATCTCCCATTATATATGTAACTTATTGGTTTTTTACATGTTACTCATTAACTATTAATGATAAAGGGAAACGAAAGAGTGCAAAATGTTGGTCTCTTAAAGGAGCAACTTTGTTACCTTTACAGGTAAAGGATTTGACTTCATTTTATACGAGTTATCTCCCATTATATATGTAACTTATTGGTTTTTTACATGTTACTCATTAACTATTAATGATAAAGGGAAACGAAAGAGTGCGAAATGTTGGTCTCTTAAAGGAGTAACTTTGTTACATTTATAGGGAAAGGATTTGACTTCATTTTATAGGAGTTATCTCCCATTATATATGTAACTGATTGGTTTTTCACTTGGTACTCATTAACTATTAATGATAGAGGGAAACTAAAGAGTGGAAAATGTTGATCTCTTAAAGGAGCAACTTTGTTACATTAACAGAAAAAGGATTTGACTTCATTTTATAGGAGTTATCTCCCATTATATATGTAACTGATTGGTTTTTCACATGGTACTCATTAACTATTAATGATAGAGGGAAAGTAAAGAGTGCAAAATGTTGATCTCTTATAGGAGCAACTTTGTTACATTTACGGGAAATGGATTTGACTTCATTTTATAGGAGTTATCTCCCATTATATATGTAACTTATTGGTTTTTCACAAGTAACTCATTAACTATTAATGATAAAGGAAAACTAAAGAGTGCAAAATGTTGCTCTCTTAAAGGAGCAACTTTGTCACATTTACAGGAAAAGGATTTGACTTCATTTTATAGGAGTTATCTCCCATTACATATGTTACTTATTGGTTTTTCACAAGTAACTCATTAACTATTAATGACAAAGGGAAACTAAAGAGTGCAAAATGTTGCTCTCTTAAAAAGCAACTTTGTCACATTTACAGGAAGATGATTTGACTTCATTTTATAGGAGTTATCTCCCATTATATATGTAACTTATTTGTTTTTCACTTGTAACTCATTAACCATTTATGATAGAGGCACGGGGTCTTCACCATAGATCCTCATGCCCTTTGACCTTGAAAACTTGCATGGGTCAAGGTCACGTACTAGTTTTTGACCTTTGCTATTTTCAAAGATATTGAAATGATTTTCTTCCTAAAATGTTCTATTAATAATTACGAGTAATTTAAGACATGCCGTGAAAAGTTGTATCAAAATTTTATAAGAGTTATCTCTCTTAGAATACCAATATGTAGCAAATAATACAAAATAATTTCTTTTTTAAATATTTATAGCAAAATTATAACATTTCGCAAAAAGTTGATTATTTTGAATGTCATCACGTAATACAAAATGAATATAAGTATGGAAAGACCCTCAAATGTTCAACCGAACAGTTGATCTTTAATTATTATTCTTATTGTTTTTCCGCCAACTTTTTTTTCCCATTATAAATTTTGTTTCGCGACATGTCGTAAAGACATTTCGTACTATGGATGTATTAGACATTACGCTTTCGCAGTTGACCCTGGCACACCGAACACTTGTTCTTTACAGAGTTATCTCCCCTGTTACAGAAAAGCTTGTGTGCAGATAAACTATGAAACCGTAAAAGATTTCGCAATGAAAGTTGGTGCAGAATAGTCAGCTATTGATTGCGACAATTTGTTACATATCGCGCAAAGTATTTTGACGACTCCTTGTAGGAGTTATTTCCCCTTATTTATTGGAAGTACATTTTGTACCATTGTAACTCATAAACCAGAGGTGATAGAGACTAGATATTTCACAGTTGGTCATCATTGACCTTGACCTTGAAAAAGGTCACAAGGTCAAAGGTCAAGGTCATGTTCTAATTTTTGACCCTTTGTTGTGTGCAGATCTAATCCTTTACTATAATAGATAGAGAACTGAAACCTTTACCAAAATGTGTATCATATTAAGATCTTGAATCGTCACTTTTTTATTTGACATTTTTATAAGAGTTATCTTCCCTAGACCAATAAAATATATTGTGAATTACATTATATCACTATATCTCAGTTACTATAACAGATATTTATATGAAACCTTATATCATTAGTCATCATTGACCTTGACCTTGAAAATGGACTCAAGGTCAAAGGTCAAGGTCACGTTTGAAATTTTGGCATGGTCTTGTCATCGCTATTCCTTTGAAACGGTAAAAGATAGGCTATAAGTTATAATGGATAAAATGTTGGTCTCATAAAGTCGCAACTTTTTTCTATTTGGATGGAAAGGATCCGGCTTCATCTTATAGGAGTTATCCCCCATTACAACCATTGATAATTAGTTTTTCATTAATTACTTATCAACTATTCATAGTAGAGGCATGGGGTCTTCACTATGGATCATTAGGACCCTTGACCTTGAAAACAAATACAAGGTCAAAGGTCAAGGTCATTTTCTAATTTTTTGTATATATTATAAGTAGTCATATCTCAATGACTATAAGAGATATTGGCATAAAATCTTCAATGTTGATCACTGTTGACCTTCAGCATGTCAAGGTCATGCTGTAAAAGTCAAGGTCAAAGTCCTTTATAAATGTTTTTCATGGTACTATGTATTTTGAATGGCTTCTTCTTTTAATGCTATTGCCTATAAGTAATATTTACGTAGATTAAAAGATCAGTTGTCAAGGTCATTCAAGTTTTCTTACGTCCTATTTAATGACCTTTCTTATTTTTAAAGATATCTAAATAGTTTTTTAATAATTTTTGTTCTTATTAATTGCTATAGACAAATTACGTATGTTTCTTAGCTTTTTGGTTTCAAGGTCATTTATTTAAGGTCTTCTTTTGAAGTGGAAAGCCTATTAATCGTTCTTTAGAACGATTGAACCTATATTTATTATTAGGTCTTTCCACCTTTCTGTGGAAAGACCTATAGTTATTGTTCTGATTATTAGGTCTTTCCACCTTTCTGTGGAAAGACCTATAGTTATTGTTCTGATTATTATTATTATTATTATTATTATTATTTTCTCTTTTCTTCCGCCAACTTATTTCGGTGTCTGGTTTTTTCACTTCCCGACATGTCTCTTTGATATTTTATATCTGATATCGGTAACCCATTGCGCTTTCGCAGTTCACCCTGACTGACCGCACCCTTTTCCTTTACGGAGTTATCTCCCCTTTTCCTGCTACTCCTCCTAAACCAAAAAAGATAGCAATGCCAAACCTTTACCAAAATGTGTCCTATATCCTTGTGCAACTTTGGGACAGATTGATTGAAGGGTTCTGACGACATGTTATAGGAGTTATCTCCCTTTAAATAAAAGTAGTAAGTGATATTCAAACAAATCTCAGCAACTAAAAGAGATAGAGGCCTGGGGTCTTCACTTTGGACCATCATGACCTTTGACCTTGAAAATGGACACATGGTCAAAGGTCAAGGTCACGTTCTAAATTTTGACATTTGCTTGTGTCCGCTACTCCTTTGAAATGGTAAAAGATGGATAAATACTTATTGAGAGTAAAATATTCGTCTTATTAAGACGCAACTTTGTCGCATTTGGAGGGAAGTAATTTGACTTCATTTTATAGGAGTTATCTCCCATTATATATGTAACTGATTGGTTTTTCACATGGTACTCATTAACTATTAATGATAGAGGGAAACTAAAGAGTGCAAAATGTTGATCGCTTAAAGGAGCAACTTTGTCACATTTACAGGAAAAGGATTTGAAGTCATCCTATAGGAGTTATCTCCCATTATATTTGTAATTTATTAGTTTTTCATATGTAACTCATTAACTATTAATGACAAAGGGAAAGTAAAGAGTGCAAAATGTTGGTCTTTCACAGGAGCAACTTTGTTACATTTACAGAGAAAGGATTTGACTTCATTTTATAGGAGTTATCTCCATTATATGTGTAACTTATTGGTTTTTTACATCTTACTCATTAAATATTAATGATAAAGGGAAACTAAAGAGTGCAAAATGTTGGTCTTCTAAAGGAGCAACTTTGTCACATTTTCATGGAAGTAATTTGACTTCATTTTATAGGAGTTATCTCCCATTATATATGTTACTGATTGGTTTTTCACATGGTACTCATTAACTATTAATGATAGAGTGAAACTAAAGAGTGCAAAATGTTGATCTCTTAAAGGAGCAACTTTGTCACATTTACAGGAAAAGGATTTGAAGTCATCCTATAGGAGTTATCTCCCATTATATTTGTAATTTATTAGTTTTTCATATGTAACTCATTAACTATTAATGATAAAGGGAAAGTAAAGAGTGCAAAATGTTGGTCTTTTAAAGGAACAACTTTGTTACGTTTATAGGGAAAGGATTTGACTTCATTTTATAGGAGTTATCTCCCATTATATATGTAACTGATTGGTTTTCCACATGGAACTCATTAACTATTAATGATAGACGGAAACTAAAGAGTGCAAAATGTTGATCTCTTAAAGGAGCAACTTTGTCACATTTACAGGAAAAGGATTTGAAGTCATCCTATAGGAGTTATCTCCCATTATATTTGTAATTTATTTGTTTTTCATATGTAACTCATTAACTATTAATGATAAAGGGAAAGTAAAGAGTGCAAAATGTTGGTCTTTTACAGGAGCAACATTGTTACATTTACAGAGAAAGGATTTGACTTCATTTTATAGGAGTTATCTCCGATTATATGTGTAACTTATTGGTTTTATACATGTTACTCAATAACTATTAATGATAAAGGGAAACTAAAGAGTGCAAAATGTTGGTCTCTTAAAGAAGCAACTTTGTTACATTTTCAAGGAAAGGATTTGACTTCATTTTATAGGAGTTATCTCCCATTATATGTGTAACTTATTGGTTTTATACATGTTACTCAATAACTATTAATGATAAAGGGAAACTAAAGAGTGCAAAATGTTGGTCTCTTAAAGAAGCAACTTTGTTACATTTTCAAGGAAAGGATTTGACTTCATTTTATAGGAGTTATCTCCCATTATATATGCAACTTATTGATTTTTTACATGTTACTCATTAAC
Source organism: Limnoperna fortunei (assembly GCA_944474755.1). Classification (NCBI taxonomy): domain Eukaryota; kingdom Metazoa; phylum Mollusca; class Bivalvia; order Mytilida; family Modiolidae; genus Limnoperna; species Limnoperna fortunei. The sequence continues at coordinate 33,835,097 of OX104117.1, read as the reverse complement.
TAATGATAGAGGCATGGGATCTTCACCATAGACACTCATGCCCTTTGACCCTGAAAACTTGTATGGGTCAAGGTCACGTACTAGTTTTTGACCTTTGCTATTTTTAAAGATATTGAAATTATTTTCGTCTTAAAATGTTCTATTAATAATTTCGAGTAAATTAAGACATGGCGTGAAAAGTTGTATAATACTTTTATAAGAGATATCTGTCTTAGAATGCCAATCTGTGGCAAATAATACAAAATAATTTTTTTTAAATATTTATCACAAAGTTATAACATTTTGCAAAAAGATGATTTTTTTAAATTTTAAATTTTAAATATTAGTATGGAAAGACCCTCAAATGTTCAACCGAACAGTTGATCTTTAATTATTATTATTATTATTATTATTATTTTCTCTTTTCTTCCGCCAACTTATTTCGGTGTCTGGTTTTTTCACTTCGCGACATGTCGCTTTGATATTTTATATCTGATATCGGTTACCCTTTGCGCTTTCGCAGTTCACCCTGACTGACCGCACCCTTTTCCTTTACGGAGTTATCTCCCCTTTTACTAAAAAGCTTGTTCCTGCTACTCCTCCTTAACCAAAAAAGATAGCAATACCAAACCTTTACCAAAATGTGTCCTATATCCTTGCGCAACTTTGGGACAGATTGATTGAAGGGTTTTGACGATATGTTATAGGAGTTATCTCCCTTTAAATAAAAGTAGTAAGTGATATTCAAACAAATCTCAGCAACTAAAAGAGATAGAGTCCTGGGGTCTTCACTTTAGACCATCATGACCTTTGACCTTGAAAATGGACACAAGGTCAAAGGTCAAGGTCACGTTCTAAATTTTGACATTTGCTTGTGTCCGCTACTCCTTTGAAACGGTAAAAGATAGATAAACACTTATTGAGGGTAAAATATTTGTCTTAGTAAGGCGCAACTTTGTCACATTTGGAGGGAAGTAATTTGACTTCATTTTATAGGAGTTATCTCCCATTATATATGTAACTGATTGGTTTTTCACATGGTACTCATTAACTATTAATGATAGAGGGAAACGAAAGAGTGCAAAATGCTGGTCTCTTTAAGGAGTAACTTTGTTACATTATAGGGAAAGGATTTGACTTCATTTTATAGGAGTAATCTCCCATTATATATGTAACTTATTGGTTTTTTACATGTTACTCATTAACTATTAATGATAAAGGGAAACGAAAGAGTGCAAAATGTTGGTCTCTTAAAGGAGCAACTTTGTTACCTTTACAGGTAAAGGATTTGACTTCATTTTATACGAGTTATCTCCCATTATATATGTAACTTATTGGTTTTTTACATGTTACTCATTAACTATTAATGATAAAGGGAAACGAAAGAGTGCGAAATGTTGGTCTCTTAAAGGAGTAACTTTGTTACATTTATAGGGAAAGGATTTGACTTCATTTTATAGGAGTTATCTCCCATTATATATGTAACTGATTGGTTTTTCACTTGGTACTCATTAACTATTAATGATAGAGGGAAACTAAAGAGTGGAAAATGTTGATCTCTTAAAGGAGCAACTTTGTTACATTAACAGAAAAAGGATTTGACTTCATTTTATAGGAGTTATCTCCCATTATATATGTAACTGATTGGTTTTTCACATGGTACTCATTAACTATTAATGATAGAGGGAAAGTAAAGAGTGCAAAATGTTGATCTCTTATAGGAGCAACTTTGTTACATTTACGGGAAATGGATTTGACTTCATTTTATAGGAGTTATCTCCCATTATATATGTAACTTATTGGTTTTTCACAAGTAACTCATTAACTATTAATGATAAAGGAAAACTAAAGAGTGCAAAATGTTGCTCTCTTAAAGGAGCAACTTTGTCACATTTACAGGAAAAGGATTTGACTTCATTTTATAGGAGTTATCTCCCATTACATATGTTACTTATTGGTTTTTCACAAGTAACTCATTAACTATTAATGACAAAGGGAAACTAAAGAGTGCAAAATGTTGCTCTCTTAAAAAGCAACTTTGTCACATTTACAGGAAGATGATTTGACTTCATTTTATAGGAGTTATCTCCCATTATATATGTAACTTATTTGTTTTTCACTTGTAACTCATTAACCATTTATGATAGAGGCACGGGGTCTTCACCATAGATCCTCATGCCCTTTGACCTTGAAAACTTGCATGGGTCAAGGTCACGTACTAGTTTTTGACCTTTGCTATTTTCAAAGATATTGAAATGATTTTCTTCCTAAAATGTTCTATTAATAATTACGAGTAATTTAAGACATGCCGTGAAAAGTTGTATCAAAATTTTATAAGAGTTATCTCTCTTAGAATACCAATATGTAGCAAATAATACAAAATAATTTCTTTTTTAAATATTTATAGCAAAATTATAACATTTCGCAAAAAGTTGATTATTTTGAATGTCATCACGTAATACAAAATGAATATAAGTATGGAAAGACCCTCAAATGTTCAACCGAACAGTTGATCTTTAATTATTATTCTTATTGTTTTTCCGCCAACTTTTTTTTCCCATTATAAATTTTGTTTCGCGACATGTCGTAAAGACATTTTGTACTATGGATGTATTAGACATTACGCTTTCGCAGTTGACCCTGGCACACCGAACACTTGTTCTTTACAGAGTTATCTCCCCTGTTACAGAAAAGCTTGTGTGCAGATAAACTATGAAACCGTAAAAGATTTCGCAATGAAAGTTGGTGCAGAATAGTCAGCTATTGATTGCGACAATTTGTTACATATCGCGCAAAGTATTTTGACGACTCCTTGTAGGAGTTATTTCCCCTTATTTATTGGAAGTACATTTTGTACCATTGTAACTCATAAACCAGAGGTGATAGAGACTAGATATTTCACAGTTGGTCATCATTGACCTTGACCTTGAAAAAGGTCACAAGGTCAAAGGTCAAGGTCATGTTCTAATTTTTGACCCTTTGTTGTGTGCAGATCTAATCCTTTACTATAATAGATAGAGAACTGAAACCTTTACCAAAATGTGTATCATATTAAGATCTTGAATCGTCACTTTTTTATTTGACATTTTTATAAGAGTTATCTTCCCTAGACCAATAAAATATATTGTGAATTACATTATATCACTATATCTCAGTTACTATAACAGATATTTATATGAAACCTTATATCATTAGTCATCATTGACCTTGACCTTGAAAATGGACTCAAGGTCAAAGGTCAAGGTCACGTTTGAAATTTTGGCATGGTCTTGTCATCGCTATTCCTTTGAAACGGTAAAAGATAGGCTATAAGTTATAATGGATAAAATGTTGGTCTCATAAAGTCGCAACTTTTTTCTATTTGGATGGAAAGGATCCGGCTTCATCTTATAGGAGTTATCCCCCATTACAACCATTGATAATTAGTTTTTCATTAATTACTTATCAACTATTCATAGTAGAGGCATGGGGTCTTCACTATGGATCATTAGGACCCTTGACCTTGAAAACAAATACAAGGTCAAAGGTCAAGGTCATTTTCTAATTTTTTGTATATATTATAAGTAGTCATATCTCAATGACTATAAGAGATATTGGCATAAAATCTTCAATGTTGATCACTGTTGACCTTCAGCATGTCAAGGTCATGCTGTAAAAGTCAAGGTCAAAGTCCTTTTTAAATGTTTTTCATGGTACTATGTATTTTGAATGGCTTATTCTTTTAATGCTATTATCTATAAGTAATATTTAAGTAGATTAAAAGATCAGTTGTCAAGGTCATTCAAGTTTTCTTACGTCCTATTTAATGACCTTTCTTATTTTTAAAGATATCTAAATAGTTTTTTAATAATTTTTGTTCTTATTAATTGCTATAGACAAATTACGTATGTTTCTTAGCTTTTTGGTTGCAAGGTCATTTATTTAAGGTCTTCTTTTGAAGTGGAAAGCCTATTAATCGTTCTTTAGAACGATTGAACCTATATTTATTCTTATTATTCTTCCGCCAAGTTTTGTTATCCCATTATAAATTTTGTTTCGCGACATGTCGTAAAGACATTTTGTACTATGAATGTATGAGACATTACGCATTCGCAGTTAACCCTGTCACACCGAACACTTTTTCTTTACGGAGTTATTTCCCCTGTCATAAAAATCTTGTGTGCAGATAAACTTTTAAACCGTAAAAGATTTCGCAATGAAAGTTGTTGCAAAATGCTCAGCTAATGATCGCGACAATTTGTTACATATCGCGCAAAGTATTTTGACGACTCCTTGTAGGAGTTATTTCCCCTTATTTATTGGAAGTACATTTTGTACCATAGTAACTCATGAACCAGAGATGACAGAGACTAGATATTTCACAGTTGGTCATCATTGACCTTGACCTTGAAAAAGGTCACAAGGTCAAAGGTCAAGGTCACATTCTAAATTTTGACACTGTGGTGTGTGCGATTCTCCTCCTGAACCATAAGAGATACAGAAATAAATCTTTTACCAAAATGTGTATCATATTAAGGTCTTGAAAGGTCACTATAAATGATTTGACTTTTGAAAGAGTTATCTCCCCTGGATCAATTAAATATAGTGTATATAGCGTTATCTCAGTAACTATGACAGATATTTATATGAAACCTTATATCATTAGTCATCATTGACCTTGACCTTGAAAATGGACACAAGGTCAAAGGTCAAGGTCACGTTTGAAATTTTGACATTATCTTGTCATCGCTATTTCTTTGAAACGGTAAAAGATAGCTTATAACTTATAACGGATAAAATGTCGGCCTCATAAATGCGCAACTTTTTTCTATTTAAAGGAAAAGGATTTGACTTCATCTTATAGGAGTTATTTCCCATTACAACCATTGATATTTACTTTTTCATTGATAACTTATTAACTATTGATAGTAGAGGCATGGGGACTTCACCAAAGACCATTATGACCCTTGACCTTGAAAATAGAAACAAGGTAAAAGGTCAAGGTCATCTTATAAATTTGGGTATTTATGATAAATACGCATTTCTTCATAATTATAAGACATATTGACAAAGGATCTTCACTGTTGGTCCTTTATTGACCCTCAGCATGGTCAAGGTCATATTGACAGCAGTCAAGGTCAAATAATATTTTTTGGAAATTCTGCTTTTTCGTGTATATAAAATGGTAAATACAAGTAAATGATTTGTTTTTAAAGCATTGAATATGCAAAAATCAAACACTTGGTAGTCAAGGTCATTTATCACAATTAACGTCCTATTTTTTTACCTTTTTTATTTCAAAAGATATACGAATGGTTTTTCTTTCTTTTGTTTATTTTGAAAAGAAGATTCAATTTCCATATAGCCAAAGTCAATGTCAAGGTCATTTATGCAATAAGTGGAAAGCCTCTCATTTGTTCGGTAGAACCAATGAACTTATATTTATTATTATTATTCTTCCGCCATTTTTTTCTTTTCCCATTATAAATTTTGTTTCGCGACATGTCGTAAAGACATTTTGTACTATGAATGTATGAGACATTACGCTTTCGCAGTTGACCCTGTCACACCGAACACTTTTTCTTTACGGAGTTATTTCCCCTGTATTGAAAAAGCTTGCATGCAGATTAACTTTGAAACTGTAAAAGATATCGCAATAAAAGTTGTTCCAAAATGTTCAGCGAAGGATTGCGACACTTTATAACATATCGCATTAAAGAAATTTTCACCTTCTTATAGGAGTTATTTCCCCTTATTTATTGCAAGTACATTTTTGACCAGAGTAACTCATGAACCAGAGGTGATAAAGACTAGATATTTCACAGTTGGTCATCATTGACCTTGACCTTGAAAAAGGTCACAAGGTCAAAGATCAAGGTCATGTTCTAATTTTTGACCCTTTGTTGTGTGCAGATCTCCTCCTTTACTATAATAGATAGAGAACTGAAACCTTTACCAAAATGTGTATCATATTAAGATCTTGAATCGTCACTTTTTTTATTTGACATTTTATAAGAGTTGTCTCCCCTTAGACCAATAATATGCATTGTGAATTACATTAGATCACTATATCTCAGTAACTATAACAGATATATACATGAAACCTTATATCATTGGTCATCATTGACCTTGACCTTGAAAATGGACACAAGGTCAAAGGTCAAGGTCACGTTTGAAATTTTGACATTGTCTCGCCATCGCTATTCCCTTGAAACGGTAAAAGATAGGCAATAACTTGTAATAGGTAAAAGGTCAACTTTCACCTTGACCTTGCCCAAGGTCACAAGGTCAAAGGTCAAGGTCACCTGGGTTTCAGTACAGCGACATGTGAATTTTTGTACCTTTGGATTCGCTTTGTTTTTTTAGCTTGCTACATGTCGCAATAAAATTTGGTGCCAGGCATGGGCAAAAACATGGGGAATTTGAGGGTATTCCGCCAGCTTGCAAAAATAAAGGGGGGGGAGGGTGTTTCTAAGGGACCCCATAAGAATGTAGTGTGCAGATTTCATCCTAGACCACAGAGAATGGTGAAACAAAATGGACGCCAAATAGTTCGGGGATCGATGTCCTTGAATTGTCGCTACAGTAGAAATCATTCTGACGAACGATAAAAAAATTTCCAGGTCATGAAAGTTGAAGATAGGTTTTTTATGCAAAAATCGCGATTTTCAGAAAAACCATAAATCCTAGCCTTTCAAAAATGGCGCCAATCGATTTAGAATGTCGATTTTACCCCAACCAAGTATCTCGGATGTGCATAAATGTCAACAAAATCGAAAATCGGCAGAAAAAATCAAATGTCGAGGCCCCATCGGTACCCCCTAGATTTCAGCGGTTGAATGTTTGTGCATTGATAAATCCTTAAAATATACATCTGAATTATGTCTTCATGAGTTGTTCTAGCTGAAACAAACATTTTTTCTACTTGAGCATTTATTTTGAAATGCCATCGAGTGTCGTCCGGTAAGCACGACTGCAGTATTTTACCGAACAAAGAAACGGTTTCCCTATTACAATGAATTGAAAGTAACATTCCTTTGAATTAAACTGTCAAAATAGCATCACTGTTGACGTCGCGAAACGTATTTTTGATGATACTTATATGTATATCGCGATCATATGTAATATATCCATGTTATCTGTCCAGCGTCAGCCCCCCCCCCAAGTGAACTGATTAAAACTAAGTCCACGATAATATATATCGCCTGGTCACGTGACATCAGACGCTGCCCACTCAGATCAAAGCGTTCTATATGTATTTCATAAATAAAAATCATAGAATTTTCTCTCTTTCTTATTTATTTCATTGGTAAATACACGAAAACAATATAAAATGTCTTTGTATTTTAAATGTAGAAAACACATAGAAGGTATATATACGTCTACATTTGACATTTTAACAACAAGCTTCCGTGGCGCAGTGGATAGAGCTCTGCTTAGCAATACTGACATCGTCAGTTCGAGCCTAGGATGTGACAAGTGTTTTTTGCATGTGTTTCTGTTACGTTTCACGTATATTTTATGTAGTTATGGACTTTTATATACAAAAAAACAATTTTTTTTACGCTGCGGTGTGCAAAATGTCGCTTGATGTGGAAAGCATGATTTTTTCTTCCGAAGGAAAAATGAACTTTAATATTATCTAGCTTTTTGTAGGCAATTATCCGAATAAAGCTCATTTCCGGAGTAAAGGAAGTCACAGGAGAATTTGATACAAGTAAAGATGTTGAGGGTATTGGAAATCTTGCAAAACAAATATTGAAATACACGATAACTCCAGAGCGGAAGAGAATACGATAAATACTTAGATATGACCATACAGAATTCAATTAATATCTATAATTATAGATGTTGTGTTTTCAATTATAATAAATATTTTGTAAACGCCATTTTTTTTAAATATAAATGTTGCACGGGGTTTCCATATTTCATCATATATGGTAATAAATTTAAATTATTCTAGGTTCAAGAGGTATGAATATTAAACATTTTTAAAATATTCAACTCCTCTATGTTTTCTTTAAACTTTTAATAATAAAAAACAAACTAAACTCAACAGGCCAAAATATAAACTTGCGTTTATTAAACATGCTTAGTTTAAAAAAAAAATAGTACGCGTGTCCCACCGATCATGTGACAAAATATTAATTAATAATTTTTGCTGGCAAATTACTGAGGGAACAGAAATCAACGAAACTGGGTACATCTTCGCTAGCCAAGTGTTACGATCAGGTCCCCCTCTCTTCAAGATCGGATCGTAACCCTTGGCTAGCGAAGATGAACTGGGTATGGTATGGTGAAAATTTAATTGCATAGCACTGCATTACAGCAAGGTGGCAGTCGTTAGTGAAAATGATCAAAAATCTTTTAAATAGCTAGTTGAGGTTCATGATTTGACATTGATTAATATAAAATGTAGTCTTATTTAAAAAAAATTTTAATCTTAAACAAAAAAAAGAATGTCACCGTTTGAAACTCTCGGAATAAAAGGCACTAACGTAGGCTTCAAACATCATAAGTGTCTCCTTGCAAAATTGTGTCTGATGATCAAAATTAAAGGTTAGAGGGCCAAAATTTCTACAAATGGCTAGTATTGCTTTATTCTTCACATAATATAGAACTTGTAACAATCATACTTTTCATAGGTTTATTTATATTCGTTGTTAAATCAATGTACTAATATAGTTGTACTGGCAGTTATATAGGCGTTAGTTTAAGTAAAATATTTGTATTTAATTATTTGTTTCGTTCTGGTATCATTAGTTTACGTAGTAGTTTTAGGAAGGTGGAGGGGGATGACAGTTATCTACATAGTGTTTCAGTAATATGTGTTATGGAATCGGCATATACTTTGCTTCAATTTGTTGTTGTAATATATAGTCTTAGATATTTGTGATCTTTTTTAATCTGATGCTTTATGCGACACGAGTGATCATATTTTGGATATTCACGATGTCCAATTGATTATCCTATTTATTAAATAGATCAAAATTGTTTTCGTAAAATTTTAATGCCTAATCCTAAATGTTATGAACGGCGGACGAATATCTGTATAGTACAAAACCATTGTGACGTTTTGGCGGGAAAAAACCCGAGAGTGAAAATAAACGATAATTTTCACATGTGATTTACCGTGATTTCTGTCACTCGGAAAATTCGATATTTCATCTCTATCTATATAATAAACGTTATTATTTAATTGTAAAACACTTTTATTATAATTATACCTTCTTTAAAATATCACAAATTCATTTCACAAATACCGATCATAAACGATGACGTTTAATGGGTTTAGTCTAGGTTAACACACAGAACCTCGTTCCTTTCTTTCTTTACTTTTTGCTAACAAAGGCAAAGCCAAAAAGCCCCGACTGCTCTTGCCACAATTCTCCATTCATATATCGTCCTTCAGGTCACGAGATAACTGGAGATCTTAATATTGTTGAAAATGAAAGACTCCGCAATATTTTGTCCAAAGGACTTAAGTACCGTGAACTAAATCCATCAACTGGAATAATAACTTTAAATTATTGATGGATTCAATAGAGGACTATGCCAGAAAATGGGCAAAGCAAGAGGACCGGGAGGTTGATATGTTGTCCGATTGGCTAAAGGCCTTAAGGTCATTGATTCAAATAAGAATAAGTCGTTTAAGAAGGTTTATGTGTACTAAAGCATCATAAATTTTCAGAAATATTGATGCTCTTAAAGTTTTATCCGACATTCATGACAAATATGTTGTTGTGCCAGCAGATAAGGTCCCTAACAACACCATTTGTATCTGCAAAAAGCATTACATAGAGTGTTTAATTAATGAGTTAGGCATGGACACTTCACTCTGCATTCCTACTTACACTTTCACTGCGATTTCAAAAGAGGAGATTATTGAAAAGTCACAAATCGGTATTGGCATCCTTTGATCTCAAAATCAGAGTCGAAGATTGTGATCTCCCTTTATTGAATTGGATTCCAAAACTTCACAAAAATCCATACAAACAGCGTTTCATAGCAGGATCGTCTAATGTTCTACCAAAACACTATCGCAACTCCTGACCACTATTTTAACAACAGTAAAAACGGGACTTCAAAAATACAGTGACACTTTCTACTCCAGAAATGGAATAAATGAAATGTGGATATAAAAAAATTCAAAAGACCTGATAGACATCTTGAGGTCTGGATCTCTTTCCCATTGCAACAGCATTAAAACATTTGATTTGTTGACACTCTATACGGCCATCCCTCATACGCAGCTTAAACCAGGCTTAAAGATCTTATAAAACGCTGCATTTTAAAGAAAAGCGGAAACAGACGAAATAAATACATGGTGATTAGTCATGACAGAGCTTACTTCGTCATCAATGACTCCAAATCTAATACTAAATATACTGAAGACCAAATTTGTCACATGTTAGATTTTCTGATTGACAACATATTCGTCATGTTTGGAAGACATTTTTTTCAACAGACTGTTGGTATTCTAATGGGTACTAATTGTGCTCCTCTCCTCGCCGACCTGTTTTTGTACTCCTATGAGGCTGAGTTCCTAGAAGGCCTACTGAAGAAGAAAGAAAAGATTCTGGCCCAGACCTTTAATTTCACATTCCGCTATATTGATGATGCTTTTGTCCCTCAACAATGCTAAATTTGGTGACTATTTACATTCAATTTACCCTAGCGAACTTGAAATTAAAGACACCACCAATACACTAAGGTCAGCCTCTTACTTAGACCTACTTCTAGAAATAGACTTAGGAAAACTACAAACTAGGCTCTACGACAAGCGTGATGACTTCAACTTTCCAATTGTCAACGTCCCTTTCATCGCGTGAAAGATTTCTTTTGGTCTCCAACTCGGCAGAGCCTCGTTGGAGACCAGAAATCTTTTCACTTGGGTGTCTGAGATTTTCCCGTCTTGCCCTCCCACCGGTGTTAGATCCTATATTTCTAATAATTTTAAAGGTTTCACTAACTATTGTGTTTAGGCGTCTAATTTTTAAGGATGGTAAAAGAGATTTTGCTAGTAGCTTGTCATTTTGCTTAGTCGATTTAATTGGTGACCTACTCGCCTAAGACCATTTTATTGTCGAGCTGCCTTCCTACATATATTTGTAATGTGAGAGTTAAAAATTTAACATAAAATCAATTGTGACACCAAGCAATTTTAATTCTTTTTTCGGCTTCTATAATTATATCAGTTAAATAACACATGTAATTTTTTACCTATAGTGATTGTGGAAACTTGTCTGGGTTTGCTTTTTTTATTTATACTAAACTAGTTGATGAGTGCTTTGCTATTGGACTATAATTATACAAAACCGAAAATATTTATTTAAACATATGTTAAATAACGCAGGCCTAAGTATTGACCTTTGAAGCACACATTTTACAATATTCAGATACGAGCTAATAAACTGTCCAATGTGTACACATTGTTTTCTATTTGATATGTAGCTAGTCATATAGATTTTATTCTTAAAAGCAAATAACAACGCATAGCCGATTTTTGTGGGTTAAAAATGTCTTTTTTCAAACAAAATTACTAGATTTCTAAAAACAATCAAACAAACATTAAAACAGCAATTTATGATGGCATATAGGTTTTATTTAGATAAAGTTTTATATAAATAGGCATCTTAATGCCCACGATGACACATAACAGATTTTGGGGCGTTATTAAACGGGATTTTGTAAACCAAAATTCAAAGATTTCTGGAATAAACGTATTAAACATTAAAACCGTTTCATATGATTGCAAGACATAGCTTACAAGTTTTATATGTAGATAAAGTTTACATATTAATACACATTTAGATTGTAAAAGCCAATGAAAATACTTAAGATTTTTAGAGTTAAAATTGGTTGTTAACAAATCAAGATTAACTGTGAGTTATGGGAGGACATAGCAAAATGTTTACTCTTCTTTAACTCCAGCAAAACTTTAAACTTTTGGTCGCTGATTCAGAAGATTCAGAAGAATCAAAAGTCAGAGGAAGTCATTGGCATCTGACATAAAAACACTAAATCACGATTAGAATGCCTTATTTCCCATGCATCCCATAAATACCAAATTATTGCAGCCACACGAGCACATACACCTACTACACAAGATCCGGCCAGTCCGACATTTGTATCTGAATATTTGATCCAGATAAAGTATTTCTTTAAAGTAAGGTGTCTGCTCTGAATCTTGAAACACATCAAATTCTGTTTATCCTTATGAAAATAGATGGTAGAATCACCATCTATATATTCTTGAAGTTCTAAGTGGTCTTCATTAAGTTGGGGGAATTAAAGATCTAAGTACTCTTTGGCTACCCATTTTGCAGATCTGTATTCTTAGTTGTTTTCTTGCACATAATTCTTGCACATTCTGCAAATGTTAAATACATAGGCTTATTTAGTGATTTTCAAAATAGTATCATATTCTAATTATATGCTTATGTGTGTTAAAAAATTTACTTGATGAGAAAATAATAACTAATCCCATAGAAAATATCAAAACATGCAGACTTACAAAAGCAGAGATAAGTGTATAACACTTTGTAATGATTTACCTCTATGCACATTTACATACAATGTATGAAAACTGTACTATGTTTCATATACATGTAAATATAACAAACTGTTCAGGAGTAGTTGTTTCTAAAAGATATATCAACAGACTGATATTATTTCTCATAAACAATATTGACTTAAATTTCCATGAATAATCTTTAGCATGCGTGAAATGTTTGAATAATTTATTAATGTCACTATCAGCAATATTTCAGCTATAACATTACGTCCAGTTTTTAATGGGGGAGGAACCCAGGGTACCCTGTGAAAACCCCGGACCTTAAGAGTTCACCCGGCCTGCAGTGAGACTCGAGCCTACAACCTCAGTGTTAACCGACAATAGTGTCAATAGAAGTTGACTTACTACCTCAACCACTAGCTAAAGGCCACCGAGGCCCCAGCATGTTTGGAAGGCATTTACATACGACGCGACATACAAAATTAGACAGAATAGTAAGTGAAAGGCCTATGTTCTCTCAAAATTTCATGACCACTTTAAAACTTTCCAAGAGAAAACTAGCTTCCGGGGTAAACCCCACTCTAAAAATAGCACTTTCTTTTCAGAAAATCTTGGTTTATATGTAATGTAGTGAATGTGACATAAAACATACTAAACACCATCATGACCATTAGAACAGAGCAAGTAAGGACTCAAAATTTTGCCAATATATTCACCTTTCAGAAAACTTTCAATCATTAAAATACATTTTAGTAGTTTTTACTATACACTAAGATAAACAGGATTATTTTGTTTGAAGTACCATTTTCTAATATGTATTAATATTGATTGGTCCCCTTTAGTGTCATGACCCCTATAACAAATCAGACCTTTGAATAAAACTTAATGAAACGGTTATATGGTTTTATATGACATATTTTTAAATATCTGGTTCGTCTCAGAGACTCACTTGCACCTGCAACAAAAACTACACATAATCATATGTGGTAGTTTTATTTGCAATAGAAATAAAAACGGTAGGTCTCGTAGCGAAATATTGCCTTTATAGAAAAATTATATAGTAAAAGAAAAATTGATAATTTTTATAACAGCAATATTTCGCTATAGTAAAAGAAAAAAATGATAATTTTTCTAACAATATTTCGCTACGAGACATGTGAGACTGGTAACCAAACGAGTAAATATATACAATAAACTAATTTATTGGCATTTTATTTAATTTAAAAAAAAATTATCCTGACACCACTGTGTCTGACCCCAAGCACGTGACCCCAAGTGCCCGTACTTTATGCGTTTTTATACAGAGCATTTGATTAAATAGCTCAAAGAAGTAAGTAAAGCTCACGAATTTTTTAACAAGCACTTGTACACATGTTTTAATGAACTCATGGTGGTGATGATGACTTCCAAGGCTGACTACGGGTACATAGTAACAATTTATCCGATATTGTTCGGATTTTAGAAAAGTGACTTCCGGGGTAAATAAGGAGGCGGTTACTTTAACATATCAATTTCTTAAAAATAAGTTTATCTACTATGCAATATAAATAAGATATGAATGTTGACTTTGATCGAAACGTGTAGAGGGGAATAGGTGTAAACCAGATATGGGAACTATCCGACCTGTCAAGCTCGAGGGTTGGGATATTTATCCAGCAACCGTAGAGGGTCTTCAAGAAACTTTTGGGCACGTGAATTTCAAATTGGCAAAATCAAGGTAAATACCGTCATTGAATTTGAAAACGGTAAAAAAAGTATTGTTTAAAATGACATTCTAATGGTTGTCAAAATTAAGTGAAAATCTTAAAACAAAAAATATACTTGTTTTTTTCTTAAATCATGAGGTTATAAAAAAAATCCCATTATAAATTAGACTATGGTGCGGTAAAAAATACAACAATACAAGGTTTAAAAAGTATTTATTATTATGACAATTTAATAGACAAACACAAGCAAAGCTAAACTACAGAAACTAACTATTACACAGCCATGCAAAGCAACATTATAGTTTAATTTATACAAACAGCATACTAATGTATAATATAGGCTAATATTAATAAAAAAAACCTTGCAGGTCTGCTGAAGGAGCTAAAATCGGTGGAATGAGAAACAGACATTTTTTGGCAGGTTTATCACTTACCTGGAAGTTTATTTAGTGGAAAGATATACTTTATAGAAAGGAAAAAAGCTTTCTTTTAATGCACAATGAGTTCTCATCTTGATATGGCCAAAAATTGCTCCCTAGTCACAAACATTCTCCCTAGGCACAAACATTGCTCCCTTGGCACAAACATTGCTCCCTTGGCACAAACATTGCCCCCTTGGCATTAACAGATGATTTGTCACTGTATGCTTCTGTTTGACATGGTTTTTGTTTTTGATTTTAAGATGGATGTCAGATGATGAAGCCATCAGCTGTATTTTGTGCAAGAACAAATTTAACCAATTACGAAGGAAGCACCATTGTCGTATGTGTGGTAGAATATTATGCAGTAAATGTTGTAAGGAAAAGGTATGGTCTGTATACTTTAAAAACTACCATAGTGGCTGTAGACTATAAGTCACTATGGACTGTAGATCTGTGTACATAGCTTGTGAAACTACCATATTGTCTAGAATACAAATCTATGTGGACTGGAGGTCTATAATTGGCATAGTCTAAAAATGGGAAATGGTATCCATTTACAGTGAAAATGTCACTACCTGTACTTATTTATTTTATTCATCTTTTGATCATTTTAACTACACTCTGTACAGTAGAAAAAATATCAATGAAACAAGTACATATACATGTACTGTATATGGATCACAATACAGAAAACGCTTGTATTATTGCATAAGTTTGCTTGTTAAAACATTGAAAATTAAATAACTCATTGACAAGTTGATATTTTGCGACTTTCAACTTTCACTCATTATGAAACCCATTATAATTATGATATTTTGATTCAAAGAAAAATATATGGCTGACTTGTTTTATTTTATTTTAGGTTCCACTGCCACAATTAGGATGTGAAGAGCCGGAGAGAGTGTGTGAAATCTGTCGACCTGCTACAGAGTGCCTTACTAAATCTAGATCAACAATGCTGGTTAGTGTACACAGACACTTTTGACATTGCTAGTTTGTGTGGGTATACAAATTCCAGAAGACTTTATGATTGAAAGTTCTATTAAGGTTGTTACAGTAATTTATAGTGTTTTATCCTATGTAGCATACATGCAAGATGTTATTTAAATCATTTTATAATTGTCAACTGCTAAATTGTCCAATAATCCTCTGCCAAATAATTTTTTTTTTTACCTTGATGGGAGCACTGCTATTAAAGTCTAAAAATGAGTGGGAGATTGTGTATAATTCTTAGACTTATGAATATAATTCAGACCATTTTGTTCTCCTACCTTAGCTGCCCTTTATACACAGGTTTCACTATGTTTTACATAAAGTTTTCTCCTGATACATGGCTACGTGCAAAAATGAACAAATTTACAATAAAAAACACTCTTCTATAAGACCATATTTTGTGAGCCATTTGTTGCAGCCTTCGGAAGATGCTTCAGAGACAATTAAATATATAAAGAATTTCTTTAATGTCTAATGTGAGATAAGGGAAATAACTCAAATATACACATAAGACTAAAATTGCAAGGAAATGTAAAAAAAAAAGACTGCAATACTAATTAAAAGTGTCATATGATTTTAATAATTTTCAAGGGTCACTGAAAAGTATTCTAAATTCATTACATCATCAAAGGATTAAATTATAGTAGATACAGTTTAGTAACTTGCTGCTTACTCAAAGCAGTTGATGGGCTTTGAATTACTACCAAACACTGAATAAATCCTTTGTAACCAGAACATGTTTTACTTAATTAAACCTGTCACAACATTCTGGACCAAATTTGGGTTCGATTAAGGCAAGTTTTACTGTGTATTTGAAGTATTATCTTGTAATTAAACTTTCTATTGATTTTTGGGGCGTCACTTTTATGTTTTGAGCATATATATGTATCTTGACTAAAATAATGTGTTGTCATGACTATAGCTGTAATCATGGTAATAGTAAAGTATTGTACAATAACAATTTGATGGCATATTTATCTTAGCTTGTAAGTGTGACTGGCAATCAGAATACTAACTTGATACACTTAGTGCATAAAGTTTTAACAGTATCTGCATTCATAAATATATAACAAGCTTTAATAGGATTATTGCCTAAATATGGGTGAATATTGTTCCAAGCAGAATACATGTTATATTGCACTTGTTAAGTTCATGTAATATTTATTTTGCACAGAGCAGTATTCATGCTATAACTCTTTTATTATAAAGTAGAATTTACACTATCATTGCTTGCTGGACGTAAAACAACAATCAGTCAAATGTTTTCAGAAGAGCATTCTAATATACGAGTAAGAGAGTAATATTGTATGGTGTGCAATATAGTAAAAGACTTCATATTTATGTTTGGTTGATTTAATCATGTTCTACATGAAATATTGATATTGTGTTGCTAAATGTAATATTATTTATCAAAATTTAATCAGAATATTCAATATTTTCAGAAATTCAAGTTTGAGGCTGTCAAGGGAATTGTAGATATGTGCAGAGAACCAAGGGGTTTATGTAAGGTATTGTTATTGATAATTATCAACAATGATTTCCTTCCTCTCGCATGTTAAACAAATTATTTTATGCCAAATTTTCTGGTAAAGTGTTTATAAAACATATATAAAAGACATATAAATTGTAAACTGTTATCAATAGAAAATCAGTTTACTGTAGCTGATGTCAAGTCATGTTTTAAATCTCCATACAGTTGGTAAAAACTGGCAACCTTATTAATAAAGGTTAATACAATAAAGTTACTGTGTCATCACTGGTATTGGTAGTTCAAGTCTGACTTGGAGCACAATTGTTGTTGATTAGGATAGCCAGTGTACCTGCCAAAAATTTTTTTCTCACCAGGCACTTTAACTTTCTCCACAAGTAAAAACTGGATGTCATGATATAGCTGAAAGTGGTTTAAAACCACATTCAAACAACCAAGTTAAATTGATTTCCCAGTTTGCTTTTCCTACTAATGTTGTTAATTACAGTGACAATAAAAACATGACTTTTAAATTTAAAACATTATCCTGTCACAAGGTAATAATTTCTTAAAAAAAATATTTGTTAACTCATTGTTCTATAGTTTTTATAAACATACCTAAGAAATATACAGATTTTGTTAATTCAATGGTTCCTGTACACATTTTTATATTTTTGTGCTTTGCTTCATACATGTAACTATTGACATACTGCACCAAATTGACACTTTGTCTTTTCTGGTGTCCATCCTTCCTTCCTTATATTTCAAGAGCATATCTCAAAAACTGTTTGGTGTATTGACTTCAAACTTAGTGGTTGGAGTAGGAAGTGCACTAGAACCACTCTCCATGTTAATTGTTGAGTTATCTCCCTTAGTTCATTTTTTTTTCTGAAAAATACCAAAACCTGCTGGAGGGATTCACATCTGACTTGGTCTATATAGTTACCTGATGATGAGTAGAAATGCTTTTTCTTTTTTTTTCTGTGTCTCATTTATTTTAAATTCATTTAGCTTATTCAAACACAATATATCATGATAAACACTGTCATGTGATATCGCGATAACCAGCATACTGAGATAAATATCACATGCACCTAGAGAATAGCTGCATGTACTGTTCTGCTCTTTTATTTTCAAAAGTGTACATCAAGGAGCAATTTTCAGTGTCTATACATGTTGATTTTAGTTTTCAGTTTGAATGTAACCATACACAAATTTATTGATGTTATAGAATTAATTATAAAATAGGCCTGAATAGTGTTGTTGTAGTTTGAAAGGTATATGTTGTGAAAATCAAAATTTACAATTATGTATACCAAAAGAATCTTCATTGAAGTTAACAGTAATACTACAACTGATTATGAATTCTTTAAGAGATAATTTTGTTTAGAATATTAGAGTTTCATAAAAAAACAGAAATGTTAAGAATTTATAATATATACTGCAGATCACTACAACAAAAAATCAAATTAACATCAAGTAGAGAAATATAAGATATAAGGGTTTTTTTAGGTTGTAGAACTTGGAGGGGTACAGATGTTAGTTTCAATGTCTAAAGAACAGGATGCTGCCATCAGGGTATGTTTAATGTTTAATAAACACAATTAGGAAAACAATATACATCCTACCCTACAGATTTATGCAGTAGACTTAACCCATGTTCAGGTCTGTCTACCATCTACTGACTTTAGGCAATTTTCTTCCACTTTATTACAGAATTTTTTTAAATATTTATTTAATTTTTATATTTTAATATAAATTAGTTCAAAGCTACATGTAAATCCTTAATAATTATGTGGCAAAAATATGCAAGGGGAAGAAATGAACTATAGCTAGATATATTTCTACCATAATTGCTATTGGTCAATCTTTTGTCCAGAATTAATCATTTTGCATCCTTTGAAAAAAGCCCCCTACAATTTGGTGTTTTTAGCTCACCTGACCCAAAGGGTCATGTGAGCTATTGTTATCACTTTGCGTCCGTCGTCGTCGTCGTCGTCGTCGTCGTCGGCGTCTGTAAACTTTTTACATTTTAATCTTCTTCTCTGAAACCACTTGGCCAATTGAAACCAAACTTGGCCATAATGTTCATTGGATGGACCTTTACAAAGTTTGTGTTTTTTATTTTGATTGGTAAACCAATATGGCCACCACCTCAAGACTTAGTTTAACATAGGACCCTATGGGAAAAAAGTTTAAAAGGGCCTCTTCTCTGAAACCGTTTAACCAATCAAAACAAAACTTACTAGCAATATTGTTTGGATGGTCCTCTATAAAGTTTGTGTTTTTG
Source organism: Limnoperna fortunei (assembly GCA_944474755.1). NCBI lineage: Eukaryota > Metazoa > Mollusca > Bivalvia > Mytilida > Modiolidae > Limnoperna > Limnoperna fortunei. The sequence continues at coordinate 33,815,743 of OX104117.1, read as the reverse complement.
ATGGGAATTGGAAATTCAAAATGGCCGCCACCGCAGGACTTAGTTTAACATAGAACTCTATGGGAAAAAGTTTTAAAAGGCTTCTTCTCTGAAACCGGTTAATCAATGGAAACAAAAACTTACTAGCAATATTGTTTAGATGGTCCTCTATAAAGTTTGTGTTTTTTATGGCAATTGGAAATTCAAAATGGCTGCCACCGCAGGACTTAATTTAACATAGGACCCTATGGGAAAAAGTTTGAAAGGCTTCTTTTCTGAAACCGGTCAACCAATGGAAACAAAACTTACTAGCAATATTGTTTGGATGGTCCTCTATAAAGTTAATGTTTTTTTTATCCCAATCGGAAATTCAAAATGGCCGCCACCGCAGGACTTGGTTTAACATTCAACCCTATGAGAAAAAAGTTTAAAAGGGCTTCTTCTCTGAAACCGTTTAACCAATCAAAACAAAACTTACTAGCAATATTGTTTGGATGGTCCTCTATAAAGTTTATGTTTTTTATGGCAATTGGAAATTCAAAATGGCCGCTACCGCAGGACTTAGTTTAACATAGGACCCTATGGGAAAAAGTTTTAAAAGGCTTCTTCTCTGAAACCGCTTAATCAATGGAAACAAAAACTTACTAGCAATATTGTTTGGATGGTCCTCTATAAAGTTTATGTTTTTTATGGCAATTGGAAATTCAAAATGGCCGCTACCGCAGGACTTAGTTTAACATAGGACCCTATGGGAAAAAGTTTTTAAAGGCTTCTTCTCTGAAACCGGTTAATCAATTGAAACAAAAAATTACTAGCAATATTGTTTGGATGGTCCTTTATAAAGTTTATGTTTTTTATGGCAATTGGAAATTCAAAATGGCCACCACCGCCGCAGGACTTAGTTTAACATTGGACCCTATGGGCAAATAAAAAAAATCTTCTCTATACAACCGGTTAACCAATGAAACAAAGCTTTCTAGTAATATTGTTTGGATGGTCCTAATTAAAGTTTATTGAAAATTACAGGACTAACTTTAACATCAGGGAAATGCCATCTTCATTTCCTATAAAATCAGGTGAGCGATACAGGCTCTTAAGAGCCTCTGGTTATACGATTGCATGTCAAGTACAATAGAGTAGGTATCCATGTTTTATTAGTGTTTTTTCTTTACAATAATAGAGTACTACTGTAGTTGGTAGCCTGTTATATGCTCTCAAATTATAAGGAATTTATTTACATGAAATTGACCTTTATTCTATCAGACTTCTTGTGTATATCACCCACCCAGAACTGATCACATGACCTTTTAAGCAAAAAAACTGAGTATACCAGTGACTGCCCTCAATAGCTATAAAAAACCATGTTTTCCCCCCTCATGAACGACCACATTATCAATTTGTTTAAGGAATATTTCAAATTTCTGAACAGATTATACGATATAATATGGTTTGGGTCTGTTTACGCCTAATAAACCGTGAAGCGGTTTATGAATGGTGTAAACAGACCCAAACCATTTTATATCATATAATATGTTCAGAAATTTGAAGTATTCATTATAATTTAATTTTAACTAAAAATCTTATCAATTTTTGCGGTAAAAGCATTGTGGAACTATTTTGAATTTTAACGGCGTTAGAATAGGTCAAAGGTCACGCAAGTTATTTCTTATAATATGGTTTGCCCGATTTGAATTGACCAATCAGATGTCATCTTACAAAGCAAATTAAATATATACGTTTATCTTTACTAGAAATGATACCGGAAGTTCAACTTCAAGTTCGGGAAATCGACCGGAAATTCATCATTGATTTTTACTAGATGAAAGATTTTGAATAAAATACCTATTGTTTGTTATTGGTATTAATAAAATTATAAAAGAAAGTGTGTTGGTTGTTTATTTGTGGTTTTTATATCGAGTATTGAATTAAAAAAATGTTTATGTCCCAATATCTTCATGTGACGTGTACATCATTTGCATACCATAGAAAACAAAATTTGGACGATGCCATTTTGATTATAATCTTGGCCTCGTGACCCAATAATGTTACATGAACTGTCTTTAAGTCTTTTCAGTAAAGAAAATGTGTCTGATTTCCATAAATTATTTTTATAATTTAATTTTGATCAAGTGAAAGAAAGCGTTAATCGGCCAAATATAGATTAAAAACAGGTTGAGATAATTTACATACCAAGCTATTTTTAGATTTAGTAGTCCGAACTGTTTACATTTATTACACGTTTATCATTTTGAAAATGTGTTTGCTGAGAATTAAAAATTCAAGTAGGCAGATAAAAATTGCAATTAATAATTAAGTTAGCTTTATGCAGTGAATTTCGAGATTTGTACACAAATTAAACATTTTTAAAGCACGTGTCTCAAGAATATTCTGAATGATAGAATGGTCTGAATGAAGGTTTCACTGTGACATGACACAAAGTGGGTTAGAACTACACATTGTATGCACGATATTGGGAAAGAAAAACAGTTTTATTAAGACCAATATAAATGAAACTTTATTGATAATCAGCGGACAGATAAATCTTAAGTATGATAACACATGTACCTACAAAGAAAACATATGTTAATACACATAATATCATATATATATTTTGTGAAATGTGGTAAAAATTAGTTACAAAGATATCATCCTGGACACAACATGATAAAAACAAGTTGCTGATTATAATAATAATACATGTACACATAATTACAATCTAATCATAGCTTATTCCATTTGAGAGACCACCCCTTTAGTAAGACCACTTTTCAATTGCAAATAGGGTGGTCTTTCAAGAGAGGGACTACTGTATACACAGCTGTTTACAGTAAATAGTCTACATTGAGATAATGAAGTATTTTTTCCAAGCAGCAAAGTGCTACAACTATCTGAAATAAATTCAGTGGCAAAAAACTGCAAGGTATGCATCTCTGCATCTGTGTTCAAAGCTGTGTAAGCTTATGGTCTACATATCCTTTCACTTCATCATACCTTCATTAGGGCTTTGCCGATTTATTGGAGGAATTGAGCCCTATTGTAAGAAACTTGTCTATCCATATCCGAAATCATTTCTCTGCTTTAATTGTAAAACGGGTGTTAATTCCTTGTGCTTACCTCCCAACAGTTAATATAAAAAAAATTAACACCCATTTAGGACAGAGATTGACGAATCGGAAAATTATCTCTCGCTCTAGACCAAGATTAGGGGTGATATAAACAAAATTGTCAACTGCTCATACCAAAAATTACTGACCTGGATTACCTGCTTCAGCTAAAGTTTAGTTACAATTGTTTTGTATTTCTGCATGAACATGTCAAAGACACACAGAGTACAAGACAATAGTCTATTATTAATTGGAAAGACATCTAGCAGAGAAACAAGCATTTTCCTTTAACAGATATTCTAGTGCATTATCTATATGGTTGTTCACATTTCTTCGTTAGATAATAGGCATTCAGTATAATTAAAACCATACTGCCCTTGATCGCAGGTGTTGGTGTAGATTATCACAGGAAGAAAAAATTATCACACTGGACTTCTTCTTCGAGTGATGATTTTTTCTTAATTGTGATAATCTACCCTAACATTGTTGTTCAAAGGCAGTAAGATTATACTACCCCTGTATTGTATTCTGTGAGTACTGATGATTATCAAATGGCTGACCATATCTAACTACCAATTTTCAAATGTACCAGTAGTTATTTTATAATATTTTAATTTCCTATAAATACTCAACAGCTGAGCAACAAAATATTGTCCATTTTGTATAACCTAACTTGGTATTTCAGCAAGTGACTGATTGTTGACGTCATATTTATATGTATTGATGACGTTGACTTTACATGAATTCTTCTGCAAAATACAAGTGATGACACTTAATATTGTGCATTGTAAATGTTATTAGACTTCTTGTGAAATTTTGCTTTTGTTATTTCTTTTCATAATTTTGAATTTAAAATATAAGAATTGTTTTCAATTGCTGGTTAGATTATTGGATATAGACGACTTTGGGTGGGTTTACTCTGTTCATAAACTGCTTCCAGGTTTATTGGCGTAAACCGACCCAAAGTTGTCTATATCCAATAATCTAACCAGCAATTGAAAACAATCCTTAAATATAACATATGATGTGTTGTATTATAATTCTGAAAGGTTAAGCCAGTAACAATTGATTTACAGAATGTTCTGTGCAATTTTACCACAAAAGGCCTTGTTTCTATTTTTAAATAATGTTGATGCTATGTTTCTATTTTTACATATATTGACTCAAAACTACTAAATAGAGATCCTGGCCCCAGCACCATAAAACCATTTTAAGTAAAAATGTTCTCCTCAGCATGAGAATTTTCTCAATTACTATGACAACAAAGGAAATGAGAGATTTGATTGGATAAAAATTAAGAATACAAAAATTCTCAGCAAAGAAAATGTTTATGTTCTTGGGCCCTGATTTTCGTCGTTGTTTATTTCAATTAAGTATTACCACTACATAGCTTCAAATGTACCAGTATTATAAAATTACTGACTTTGATATGGGTCACTATCAGGATTTAATATCAGCCAGAGAAAATTTACTATTCACAGTCTCTAGGCACGGTGAATATACATTTTTGAGGGCAGAGGGCTGATAAATACTGATAGTGACCTTATATCAAAGTCAGTAATTGTTTTATTAGGGCCACACCACTTTGTGGCGGACACCCTATAGTGATCAGTCTGTCGCTCCATGTATCTTTGACGCTGTGTGTCCGTCCAACTAATCGTGTCCAGGCTGTAATTTTTTTATCTTTTGATATTTAATATGTGGGTAGATAATATCAATGCGATGTATTGCATACCATGGTTGATGACCCTTGACCTTGACCTCAAGGTCAGCAGGGCCCACAGAGATGGGTACCATCTCACTGATATCTAGTTACATGAATAAAAGTCACCATCTTCCGTGATTAGAAAACAGGTCCGTCCGAACTAATTGTGTCTGGGCTGTAACTTTTTTATCTTTTGAGGTAGGCTTTTGATATTTGGAATGTGGGTAGATAATATCAACGTGATGTGTCACATACCATTGTTGATGACCTTTGACCTTGACCTCAAGGTTGGTGGAGCCACAGAGATGGGTACCATCTCACTGATATCAAGTTACATGCATAAAAGTCACCATCTTCCGTGATCAGAAAAACAGAGGATGCTATTAGGCTAGTATTTTTGCAATTTATTTTTAGAGAAAAACCAGGACTTTATTGTATTCATCTTTACCACTGTGCAGTTGAATCCGCTGAATCATGCAGCAGACAAAAATTACCATATTTTGATCCAATATTAGTACTGTTGCGATTTAATGTGACCCGAAAGTTGTTTAACACCAATCAAAAAAATGAAAAATTCTATTTATATATTAATAATGTTATATTATTATGTTTTAGGCACTGATAGCTGATGGTTTGCATGTCATGTCTACCCATCAACCTCTACATCATATGCTTGTAATTGTTGGTGTTATAAAAGCCCTCTGTTGGTAGGTTCAAGACTATGTACAAGATTTTAGTGCTGTTTTAGTATTGTGAATCTCTGATATTTTAAATGAAAACAGTACAAAAAGAAGATAAAAAAAATATTAAATAGCCATGTTTTTCTTGAGTACTTATTATTTGCAATGCATGAGCAAGAAAAACAGTTCTGTAAATTTTATCTTTTTCAAAAATGAAAATGTTCATTTGATTTAATTATTTAAAAATTAATCATCCTTTATTACATGTTTATCAGATCTTAATCTGAAATCAGTCTTAATGCACTGTTTTATGTCACCTTTTGACATACCAATACTTATTCCTGTGTACCTTCATGAAATGACTGCAGTCTATATTATTTCCAGGATGATATCAGCCTGTAATATATTAGCAGAGGAGAAAGCTGTCATTGATTGTCTTAGTGCACTAACTATCTATTGTAAACTGCCAGAGTTTAAAATGAAAGGTAAAGCCAAACATGAAGGGGGAGAATGAAATGAATAATCTTTTAAATAATTGTTGTTATCGCTATTTTGGGCCCATCTCACCTCATTGTCAAGACCTTGTTAAGTAAATGCTGTGATATCACAATGTTACAACACAAGAATAAACAGATTATTAACGTTTTATAAAACTTAATGCATTTTCTTGTCATCTCATCTCAAGGCTGGCACCTTTCAATGAGATAGATACAAGAAAATGCATCTCGTTTCCAAAAATGTAAATAATCCATAATTAATAAATTTTGTTGCATTTAGTTTGTAATAAACATTAATGATAAGGCATTCTAAGATTGACCTATTGTTGAATCTAAATAGAATTCCTAGATTGACCTTTTGTTGTAATAGTGTATCTAAATACTTAATGTTCCTAATTTTCAGAGGCTGCATGTTAATTGGCAAATGATATCAGGTCAATCATCATGGAAGTTGAATGTTAAACATTTGTAAAATGTGTATGATGAGAGGTCTTAATTTGTTTTAGACAAATTCAATTGTATTTTAATTATATTGTTTGTTTCTTTGATTAACTTCACATTCATTCAGCAATTTTCAGGTACATCTTGGCATCCATTTTTATTTGAAAGTAAGCTGGATTACCAGGTGAAATCCCTAGACTGTTGGCAAGAAAACTGGTAATCCTTGACAATTAAAGTTAGAGTAAAGCACACCCTGCTTGCAGTAAGCAGCAGTGTGATCAATAGTAGACTAAATTAACTATATTAACCACTCTGCCATAAAGAGCACTTTGATTAAAAGTTTATGATGTATACATTACAAGTAACAATGATAGCATATATATACAGATTTTTTATTAATGTCTTGCAGCATTAGAAGATGGCGCCTTAGATGCTGTACTGAAGTTATTTCAAGCCCAGACTACACCTGCTATATCACTGGTAGCTGTCAGTTCCTTAGGGCTTCTGATGGAAAATCCTAATACACACTCCAAAATTATGGATGACAATGGCAAAATACTGAGAAATATTCTGCTTTTGTCTGGATCAGAGGATGAACAAGTACTTTTTAAAATGAATTATTTTTTAAAATGTAGTTAACTTTTACATGTAATACAAATATAATGAAACAATGATGATATATTCTAATTTTTGTCTAAAAATTAGAAATGAATAAAATATTTCTTGTACTATGCAAATAATTTTAGATTAAAAAAAAATGATAAACATACTATATTTCTGTTAAGAAGGCACATCTCTCACCAATGCATGACATATAGATTTCATTTTTAAGATTGAGATATAACACTTGTATACTCAAAACTAAAATGCACTATTTTTGTCTCGCCTGCGACGAACATAACACTTGACATCTTGCTTCATATATTTGTAAGCCCAAGCCCTAGGTCCATCAAATTTGGTCCATAGGTAGCTTATGATGAGTACTTGCCAGTCAGTCACCTGTCACCTGACCTTGACCTCAATTTCACGGTCCAGCGACTACGTTAAAGTCTTTGGGTTACGACAGTTCCTCTGTAACTACGCATGGCAGGATGACAAAATTTGGTGTATAGGTTGCTGATGACTAGTACATGACTGTCGGGTAGGTGTCACCTGACCTTGACCTCAATTTCATGGTCCAGCGACTACATTAAAGTTTTTGGGTTACGACAGTTCCTCTGTAACTACGCATGGTAGGATGACAATATTTGGTGTATAGGTTGCTGATGACTAGTACATGACTGTCTGGTAGGTGTCACCTGACCTTGACCTCAATTTCACGGTCCAGCGACTACGTTAAAGTTTTTGGGTTACGACAGTTCCTCTGTAACTACGCATGGTAGGATGACAATATTTGGTGTATAGGTTGCTGATGACTAATACATGACTGTCTGGTAGATGTCACCTGACCTTGACCTCAATTTCACGGTCCAGCGACTACATTAAAGTTTTTGGGTTACGACAGTTCCGCTATAACCACACATGTTATGGCAGTTTCTCTGTAGCTATGCATGGGTGGATGACAATATTTGGTATATAGGTTGCTGATGAATAGTACATGACTGTCTGGTAGGTTCCACCTGATCTTGACCTAAATTTCACGGTCCAGCGACTACGTTAAAGTTTTTGGGTTACAGCTGTTTCCCTGTAACTATGCATGGTATGGTGACAATATTTCGTATACAGGCCGCTGCTGATATTTAATGCTGTTTACGTAATGCTTATGACAAAATTTATTTTCGTTACTGATGCGGAATGCAGGCGAGACGTTTTTCTGTGTCCACACTTGTTATAAGCGGCCACACAAAGTGGCAGGGTATTATGTGATCCCCTTCATATGGATATGATTGTTGGTCTGTCTATCCGTTATCTGTCTGTCCGTGCCAGGGGGTTTTGACTTAGGCCAATGCAAATGTTTTTTTTGTCAACAGTTGACAGTTTCCAAATAATAACTTGAAAACATATTCAACAAATTTTGTTAAAAAATTGCACAGCTGTTGAGTACGTACTATAAAGTTCAGTTTTCAGCACAATCCCATTGGTAAATTTTGAGTGTTCATGAATATTAAAACAATGTACGGTGGTTGGTATCATTTAATATCCCATAAAATGCCCTATTTTTGCTATTTTTCATAGGGCTGAAAATTCACACAACTAAATAAACAAGGTGGATATACATAATACACACATTATTATTGACACATGTTTAAATTGTGTAACATTAGACAATTAAGATTTCTGTAATTTCTAAGATAAAATATTCTAATATGCTATTTAAAAAAAAAAATTTCAGATGCAGGAAATTTCACTCAAAACTTTAGCACACTTATCCATGGGTACAGATTTCCACAGACATAAAATTATACAGGTAATAATTGATCACATACCATTTAAAACTGTAGGAAATAAATTGTTTCTTTTATATTGGTTATACTGTAACAGATGCCCTGGTAACCTCACCTTTGCTAGCCTAAGGTTATGATTTGCTATTTTCTTAACATTTGGCTAGTGAAGATGAGGTAGCGAAAGGGATTATGTATCTATAACTGTGTTGTCCACAGCATATTATTGTTCACATCAAGGATACGGAAGTTTTCCGTGCCCATTTCGGTCATTTTTCCCACTAAGAAATTGCCAAAACCCATGTTAGTGAATATTGGTCTTGGGTCGTTTCCTGCCGAAACTTGTTTGCACGTTGGGAAGTTTCGCCTCGATAGTGTGAATAAGCAAGATAAATTTTCATGCCTTAAAGGTCTTTATTGTAAGATGACATTTTGTCTGTGCAACAAAATAATAGCAAACAACGTTGTTTTGGTGAATATCCAAGTAAGTTTTTCATTAACCGGAAATAGGAGGTTGACACCTATAATAATTGCCACAGTTCAGACCCGAATTGAAGTTATGAGTTGGATGCATTTTACAAGTTTTTACTATTAAATGAAATAATCATTTTTGTTTTCATTATTTTCAATGAATTTATTCAAATTGGTTTTCTCTTGATTTATGTTACATTTAGTCATATTGGCACTTGCCTAGTGTACAAATTTGACCGCAAATGTTTTTCATTAAAGTTGCACATGTACTGTAAAGTTGTCTTATTTTCTTAGCAATGTGATATAGCAACAATCTAATATAATCAATCTCTGTTGCTTCAAAATGTTGTTGCAATAGTATGTTTACAATATGGGTGAAACAGATCTGTCACCTGTTGACCTTATTAATATGTAATCACCTGTCGGTGGTCAATAAACACGTGTCAGTGACATAACAGAAATTGAAGGGATTAAATCCAACAAATGATTATTGCATGTAAAATATTACTTTTTAGATGTCCGATTTGAGCAAATCTTAGTCGGTCATTTTAGTGTAAATTTCTTTCATGTCCGGAAAATATGACCCTTTACCAAACCCTTGGTTCACATGCAATTTCATACACAGCTTTGCAGTATCAGCAATTAAATTAACCATGGCCAGTTGTTCCATTATGTACTGCTTCTTTAGTCATATATATGTAAGTGAAATCTTCTTAATGTGGAAACTGAGTCCACTTTGAACTTTATATGAAAGACATATAAATGGTAGTTGCTTTATAAGCCTGAATTAAAAAAATTATATATGAAAACTAAGCAATTGATTGTTCAGTAATCTAAAGATTATTGTGTCAGAATAGAGTGATTTATCTAAACAAACAAAACTCTAGGGCAGTGAATATGTACAACACTTTACTGTCTGATTGGTTTTTCGTTTCCATGCATGTATATGTACATGAAACAGTCTTTTACAGGAGGATTTTTCAGCAGGTCAGATGATTTTAAAAGCAATGAGAAGTAAGCCAAAGAATAATCAGATTCTTTGTAATGCAGCATGCTTGATAGGGAACCTGGCTACCAGCTCTGAAGATCAGGTTTGTTTGAAGTTATTGTATTATTTCCTTATGTTGTTGACAGGTGAAGCACAATTCTTGCCCTTTTCAATAAGGGTAAGTTATTTTTTACCATTTTAAGCTTATTAAATGATTACTTTTTAGTATTGTTAATGTTTTACATATAACTAACACAGTAAGAATAGTATATACAATTTAGTTAGAATGTATTTATTTACAATGGAATATGGAAATATTCAGAATGTCAAAAAGCTATGGTAGTATCACAGGGACATTCTAGTCCATTTCATATATCCTTATTTATTTTGTTTTAAGTACATCATATATATAAAGAGGAGAGATAAACCAAACACATACCGAACAATTCAATGAATCAATAAAGACAGAACAACAAAATCATTAAAAAACCAATAAAAACATAATGTAAAAAAGGACAACTTGACCATTGTTTAGAAAACTTATATACAATATTGATCCCAAACCCTCGCCTTGTATTGTAATACCCTAAAAGGGATATACACGAACTTTTTATCACTGTTACCATGTACCTGGTCTCTTTACTTTAAAAATTTTCGCACCCAGTATAAAAGTTAGGCACCCAAACTTTTTCATATATTTTAACAATGAAAAAATGAAAAAGAATACTGTGACACAAATTAAAACTGTTCAGTAAAATAAATGTTTCTTTGTCATTATTGAAGTAGAACTTATAGTAAAAATGACATCATTGTGAAACACACTTTATTATGTATTTACATACTTATATAGCTATCTGGAATCCGATTTGATCCAACCAACACACAATTACATGCATTTCATTGAAACCTGTAATTCTCATTGGTCAAATTCTTTCATGCAATCATAACCCCTGACTTTTTAATAGCAACGTCAATTAATTACACTGTGGCAAATTAATATATCGATACAAAAACTGACATTATAATATATTTAGATTTTGTCATGTATTTTCTCCATTTATTGATATAAAATGTAATTATAAGAACTGATTGCATTCCTTTGAAGATTCATTGAGGTATAAAAGAGATGACCCGTGTACTTTTTCATCATGAAGTTCTACCACACTTCATTGAAATGTGCTGCAGTCAACACTTTCATATCTCAATGAAACTTCAACAATATGCATAAAACACTTATAAGATAATATTTACTTGTTTATCCAATTAACCTGAAAATCTCTGCAGGTATGAGGAAAAAAGCCACAAAATTCCTTCTTGAATTACAGTTACTTCCCTTGTTTCAACAAACAAAGGAAGAATGGCAGATGTTAAAAAATCACTGAAATGCATTTTTGTTTCCTCCGGCAGAAAGCTTGATATTTGATGCAATATAACAATCCTTACCTTTAGTGAAGTGTGACCTTTTGGTTTATTTGCCTCACATCAAAAAGTTAGACCACACTCCAAAAAATGGAAATAAATGTATCTTATTTATTGTTTGTCAAACCCTTCATTTGAATACTTTAAACAATATATATTACACTATTAAAAGGTTCTTACATAAGTTTCTGGAAAAGACTTGGTTATATCTTTTCGCAAGTGGAGCACAGTGAAACGAGCAAAAAGACATGAGAAATTTCTATCACTAGTGGAAGATCACCCTGCCTTTCTAGAAACACATAAAAGTATTTGCTTCTTCCCTAAACAAACAGCTTACACATCACAATGTCCTATTGATACTCTCCATTGTTTAATATATCCAACATGCAATCAGAAGCCTTATATTTCAAGAACAATTAACAAGAATGTTGTTATGCTACCAAAACAACATTCTTAATTGTTTCAGGTGTATTGATTGGATGATGCAGCAAGTACATATGAGTGCACCTGAGCACATCTGTACTGGGTCATCTGTATCAGAAATAGGCTATTTATGGAAGAATAAATAATATAATTCATTTGTTGATTGCTGAGACATTGTTTTTTTTTATCATTAGGGAGGACTCCAAGAGTTACTGGTTTGTTTATGTGACATTATGAAATCTGATGTAAACAATACAGTATTGTTGACTCAAGTATCAAGAGGCATAGCAAACTTTGCTGCATTTCTACAGAACAGTGATAGAATAGTAGGTACATTGTGTCAAGTCTGAAAGATGTCCATACATAAGCACCACACTAACAAAGCTATTAAAGTGTCTTACTAGGTTCAGTTGTAAGGCATTTGTGAAAATTTAAAGATTTAAACACACATTATAGCTTAATTACTGTTAACATTTACAAAATGACATGAGTCAAAGATGGCTTTCAAACCAAATATTCTCTAAATGGATTGAAGACAGTTATTGAGTTGTTTTTTGTCCATCTGTTTTTTTTAACTTAAAGGGAAACTTCGCAAACAAATGATATTTTGATATGTTATTCTTCATACGAAATGAAATATATTTTCCTTTTGATGTTTTATTGTATTCTTTACTGTTACGCTTCTATAGTGGATTTTAGGTGGTGGGGGCTGCCATATTGACAGTATTTACCACAAGATTGCGGTTGTGACGTGATAACCTGTCATTATCCAGTAAATATGATAAATAATCCAGTTTAAAATATGTTGTTTTGCCTCTGCTCTTTGAAGAATATATCATATTATTGTATGAGATCACGTTTTAGTATAAGAAGGAGGCATGACGTTCTACTAATTAAAAAAATTATGGTTTTCACGTCCTGAATATAGCTGAAATATTGCTTGCTGAACGTTAAACATCAATCAATCAATCAATCAATCAATCAATCAATCAATTGAAGAATATAAAACTGTGGCTAGGACTAATGACCAGCTGACAACATAAGGTGACCAAATACGTCCAATGTTGTAATGCTCTTTGTATTAATAAAAGTACTTTTAGACACAATTTTTAACCTGTCTTTATATATTAACTCAGATAGAATTTTCCTAAATAATAATTGTAAATAAAAGATATATTTATATAATTATTTTTAAACATAAAAAAAAATTCAGTAGATAATTTTGCACGTCTTGAAACGGCAGTTGTACCTGGACGTGAACATTTTACAGGTAAATCATTTCTTGTTTATGAAGGGTAATTAACAGAATTAGCAGGTAAACAAACAGGATGTTTATTGCAATTACTAGATCACTTGACGCTGACTTTGCAGTATGAATATTTGGACATTTTCAAAAGCTGACCAGGTTAAAGGTTAATCATGTAATTCAAAATTAGAACAGCCAAGGACAAATATGATTTGAATACACAGAAGTGTAAAAACACAGGATGTAATTTTGTATATAAGATTTTGACTACCTTTATATGCCAGGTCACATGAAATGTAAAACTGACACGTTGACACAAATAAACACATGTAAAAACAGGCACAATAAATGTTACCATTATTAACAATAAAAATAGTTTTAAAATAATAAATGTACTAAACATGAAGTGAAATTTTGATGCATGAAAACAGAGTATTTAAAAATATATATTTCATTTAATGACCGTTATTTCTTAAATAGTCAACTTCGCAAATATTTTGTATAAAAAGGTTTCATTCAATAAGTTTAAAATAATAGTTTGAATAATTTTCAATTTAATTCATATTTATGGACAAAATTCAAACTTATATTGAGGAAAATTGAAAAACGAGGTCATCTTAATATTAAACTATCATCCATGCAGCATTCTGCAAAATGATGTTCGCATACGAAATTGTTGCTGCTGTGGACAAGTCTCAAGTGTCTCAAGTAGAACTACTTGTTACACACAAGTCAGGTTTTTGCTTAGATCAGGAATACAAATCGTAATCTTGCCAGAACCTCGTCTTACAGTACAACCTTCTGTTATTGACCATTTCGTGTTATTTACTTATGGCGACTTTAAGGTATTTGGATGTCAAGTGATCTCTAATGATCTCGCCATCTAGTGACGAGATAGTGACAAGATGGCAGACCTCCATAAGTGCATTTTTTACACTGTAAATTTAATGTAGAAACTAAACCATTAAAAATAAAATACAACATCAAGAGGCAATAGTGTTTCTTTTTATTTGAAGAATAATTTATCAAATTTTCATTTTTTGCGAAGTTTCCCTTTAAAGGATTCAACCAGATGGTATTTATCAATATTCTCCCTCAACCTTAACTATACTTAGATCACATTTATGCTTTTTGGGTATCAGTTGCTATCAAATATATCCTCAATTTCAGTTACAACATTTACCAGTGATAGTATACAAGTTTCTGAAGTCATCTGATAGCAACATAAAACTTCATGGGATGAGAGCCGTTTTATCATTATTGTCAAAGAAAACAAACAATACAGTTGAAGAACTACTAAGGTAAAACTTATTGAACATACAAAAAGTAGAAAAAAAAACTTATAGTTGGCTGATTTTCAATGGTGACGTGGTAAAAAAGACATTTTATGAAAAAAAAATGTATATACAGTCAACCCTCTTTACAACGACCATGTTAGTTTCCGGCCATTATTGACGTTAAACTGAATTTGCTGTTATAATGAATTTGTATTTTTGTACTTTGATTATCTCCCTTTTTTATTTGCGTCTATTGAAAATCGTTCAAGTCTGCTCAATATCCATGCTTAATAACAAAAAATAATAAAATGCTTGTTTTCTTGCCGATATTTAATTAAAAACCTTTTTTTTCTTTTTTTTAACAAAATTAATTGTAAGTTATGATTATTTACATTAGACCGATTTTCGGTAATTATCCTATTTCAGATGTGCCGCTTCAATCTTAGCACACTTGTAATTAAGCCAATAATTTTTTGAAATATTTGAAGATTTAAATATTAAATAGCCTTTGACACCTTTTTAATGAAGCCATATCCCTATCATCATTAGTTTTGTAACGGAAATGTCACGCAAGGTTAATTACGCAATAGCAACAGGTGTTCACCTGTGCAATTAACCGTTAAAAAAATTAATACTCTGGACATAGATAATCTTTCACAGGTAAATCTTGATAATTTGTCGTTGTAACGAATTATTTTATGCTAGCTTTGGTATATTTGTTACCGACAGACGCAGTCGGAGTCGTTGTATCGAGCATAAACAACACGTGGACACGTTTGTTCCCACTGAAATCCCGTCGGATGTGGAATATTCCGTTAAATCGAATGTCGTTGTAATGAGGGTTCACTGTATAAATACTATAAAAGCCCCGATTCGTTATAAAAGTACTTAATTAGGTCCAGTGTACTGTTCAATGATAGTGGCGAGAAAATAATGAACAGAAATGGGATTTATATATATTAGTATTTCACCAAAAAGTAAACATTTGTGTTAATAGTATGTTTAAAACACATACAGTTACAAAAATAAAAACAACTTCAGTTTTTTTTTCTATCATGTAAATGCTACTTATTTAAAGTTAATGTAGACCAGTGTTTCTCTGTCTGAAGTGATGCACAACCAAGAAACAAATATTATTATTGTCCAACCCAAGTTTCTGCCAAGTGTTCAGACAGACATCTTTTGCCACGGGTTTGACAATTTCTTAAATCGGCTTTCCAGGGGTGATTTGATACTTTTTGTCACCAAAGTTAGATATTTTTTAGGCATTTCTTGAGTGTGTTTGGTAAAAATTTGTGTATAACAATATTCCATCCATAAGTGAGAAAGAGATGTCTTATAAACAGGAAGTCAAGAGATATTTTTATACATGTGGATAGAAATGTGATAAGCAGTTTAAACAAATATTAACTATCTACATAAAATAACACAATTATACACTTTTATTGCAGAGATGGAGCAAGTGATTTTTTAACTAACACAGCTAGACTGCCTGGTGTTATAAGTGCAATAGAAACTTCACTGCTAACTCAAGCTCCTAGTAGATCAAGACCAACCTTCTGATGTTTTGTTGTCAACGTTTCTTTGCTATAACAATAATAACTTACTAATGTTTAAAATTTAAAAAAACACACATACTGATTTCTGACATCATGTTTTGTTAAGTTTGTTGAATGGAATAGATTATCTAAATAAAGATTGAAAATCTAAAATGGCTACCTCAGTAGAATATTCGAACAAATATAGTTGTATGGTAGTATATGGACAGTGAACCCATTCTCTGAAACAATTTGATAGATCAATTGTGTGGGAATAACGGTCCTAACATTAGTGACTAATTTTGGTGTCGATCAAAATTTGACTACCTCTACCAGACATAGTTGGCATATGAAACTTTACAATATAAAATTCTCAGAAAGTTAAAAAAACAATTAATTTAATAACAGACTTGAATGATCATCATCAGGTAATGGTCCAGAGCAAGGTAACCACCAATGCAGGTTTTATGTAAACATACAGAAATGTATGCAAATACTCTCAAATATATTTTAAAACATTATTGGAAATAATAATATCTATCCATGAATAAACATGAGACGGTCCTCTGCCACATATTTATGTATGGATGCTATTGAAAATTTGATAGTGCTGACACTATGATGAATACAAATACATGATCATATGTATTTTTGTTGATCTATCAGAAATTCATGCAATAGAAAACAAAGGGGGGAAATTTTTATCCAGATATCATAGCAAGTATACAGTTTAAACATGAGACATTGTAGGAAGTGCAAACAATATTATCCACTAAAACTGATAACTAATTAAATTAATAAAGATCCCTAAATAATCATAAAATGTTGCCCAACCAAGTTTAAACTTGAGTCACAATGGTTTTGTTTACAGATATTGGAGTAATTACAAAACTGGGTTACAGTTTACACTACAAAACAGGATCAAACGAGTCCTACTCAGTAATTTTTGTTGCATTTTTGAATATGGATAACAAATGTAGAGTGTATATGTACAAATTAAACCAACTTGCATACATTGAGGGATAATGTATACAACATATTAGTTTGGACTATAAAAGGTTTACTGAAATGTTCCAATGTTCCATGGTGCATGCACAATACTTTTTATATTTCCTGACAATGTCAGGGATTTTTACTAATTAATTTACTAGCTTGTTAAGTTTTAAGATTTGTATATATAAATTGTTGAACAAATTGTTACATGAAATGTGTTTTATTAAAGGCTCACTGCTTATAAATGTTTATTATTTTAGCACATCTTGAGTGGTCTGAGACCATTAGTCATTTACTCATGATCACAGATATCTCAAATCCTTAAATGACTAGAACTGTTAGTATTCTGGTTGAAGCTCAAAAGTTCTAATGGGATATTTTGTCTCTTTTCCCAATAGAAACTGGACTAAATAATATAGCTGAAATAATTGCTAAAAATTTTAAGCCAATAAACCATTAAAGGATTAAACACTTATTTTCGGTAATTCATTCATGTATGAACGAGGTTGACTCACTCACAAACAAATAAATGGCCGTTTATGATAAGTTTGTGAGTGAGTCGACCTCATTCATACATCGATGAATTACCGAAAATAATCGTTTTTTCCATAATTGTTTGATAAGATATTTACATTCTTTTCCCAAAATAAAATTTCATATAAGTGTGTGATGGGTAGGAATATACACAACGAACTGTAGAAGAAGACGTGGACGGTTTGAAGGGAATAACTGGCATTGACAACAGATACATTTTATGATTTGCCTAGAGAAGATTATTACTAAGAATCAAAAAACAACATTCCGTATACTAATGTTCATCATTGTACCCGCAGTTTATATGTAACATCATATGTGACGTCATATCTGTTCAAACACAACGTAAACCTAGCTAGACGTTCTTTCTTAAATATGAACAGGAAAAACAATAGTTGTTGATTGTTCCATGGATTTATCAGTGAAAATTCATGGAGCTGTGCTGAGACATGGTGACAAATAAGTGCATCTTGCTCATTTCCTTGATTTGTTGTGACTGAGAAAAAAGAAGGTAGTTTTGTTGTTAAGGCTACTGACTGTGTATTTGGAATTACAACAAACGCAATTTTTATACTCCCCGCAAACTAGTTTGGGGGGGTATATAGGAATCACACTGTCTGTTTGTCTGTCTGTCCACATCACTTGTAAGAGCTTCTCCTCCTAAACCGCTTGACAGATTTTGATGAAACTTTACATGAAGGAAGTACATCATATGTAGATGTGCATGAAGAATTTTCGTCGCTGTCGGATATTATTCAGGGGAGATAATTGGACTTGAAGTGAAGCGGTGGGTATCCCTTTGTGAGCATGCTCACAGTCCACACTTGTTAAGTATCGTTTATATATGCCTTCAAACTCACATTTTGTCCACATTTGAATTTGGCTATTTCCCGTCATTCAGGAAGTGAACAATAAATCCAAAACGAAGTGTACTGTTAAAATATTATCTTGTATGTATTTCTCTATAAAACAAATCTTTTCATAATAATAACATACTGCTGCTTCAACTAAATAACTTTCTGTTTAAGCGATACATCGCTCAAGATATTTGTATAGCCAAAATTCAAGTGTACTTGCATAATTTATTGTCTGAAGCGTACACAACACATGGACGCCATATTTGTTTACGTTTTTCCCCAAAAGTTGTTCATCAAAGAATGAACGGATCTGGGAAGTACTGGTTTAAGACCTTTTGACCAATCAAAAATGACTATAAACGTAAACAAATGTAAGGTAAGAATTATTATAAAGCACTTGCAGGACTCCTATTGTAATCATTCTGTCAGTCTGCTAAATTTTTTCATTTGTTTCATTTTGAAAGTTCTTTGGATTAAAAAACATTGAAGAAATATGTCCGATTGTGAAAAATTTGTTATACTAGTAAATACACATAGCATTGGTTCATGCAACTTTTTTAATGTATAAATTTTGCCATTTTTTTTATCTTTTTTGCTCTTGGTGGTTATTTTTATGTCCCATGAATTGTAGATTTTCTTACTTTCGTCCGTCCCATCTCAGGTTTACCTTTAGGTTGAATTTTCATGAAACAAAGTTACAAATGATGAGGGGCCTTGGGGACCAAGTGGTTAAGGTAGTTCATCTACTATTGTTTACATTGTCTGTCAACACTGAGGTTGTGAATTTGAGTCACTGCTTGCAGGGTGTACTCGACTCCAATCTTAATTGACAAGGATTGCCAGTTTTCCTACAAAAGGTTGGGGGTTTCCTCAAGGTTCTCCAACTTCCTCCCCCAATAAAAACTGGTCGCCATGATATAGCTGAAAAATTTATGAAAGTGGCATTAAACACTATTCAAATATGAACAAAAACATTGATATTTCTTTACTGGCAAATTTTTCTTAGAAATAAGGGGTGTTCACCAATATATGCCAAGTGGAACATCAGTGTCACCCAGACACATTTTCTTGATAATCTTGTATTAGAGTAAACCACATGAGTAGTTAAAGAATGCCTGATACTTCTACATTACATGTACTTTTCATTGTCCACATTGTTTCATATCAAATTTGCTTGAATTTAAAACAATGTTCAAAAGCTTGTTCAAAATATAGATGAAATACTGCTCACTGGACATAAAGCAAACATCCAATCAATCAATCAAAAACTCAATATAAATTTGGAAATTAGATTGGTGAAGAACTACAAAAAACTTTCAGCAAGTAGTTCCTAGAAGGAAATACTGATTCGATGAGGGAGAAAAATCAGAAGAGTTGCATGTAAGGTCATGGCTGGAATAAATATGCCTTTTGGTTCCTGCCAATAACAAGATTTACTAATCCTGTACAAGAATTTTCTCTGCAAAAAAGCAAGAACTACTGATCCTATTCCTCCTGGCCTACTTACTTTGCTCTGAGTTGACCATAAAACATCACCAGTTCTAAAACTAGAGGATAGTGAAATGAGCTATCACAAGTGGCTCTACCACATTGAAGGACCTAAATTGTGATGAATTTGAGAAATAATTAGATTTTTTCCATTTAAACATAGCCTATACATATGGAATGCAGAAATTGTACTGGTGCAACAGAGAGTTAAAATTTAAGTATCTAGACACAGAAATGATTTCCTTGTAGAATAGGTGAACAATTAATTCATGTTTGCAATTTTGTATTTTTTTTCATGTTACATCCTCAAAACTAAATATAATTAATAACCTCATTTGGCTTAATATATTATTTGTCCACTTTATACACTTTGTTAATTTTGACAGTAATTAATACATGTATGTTTATTACTTTTAAGGACAAGTATGAGGCAATCTTTACAATATGGCATGTTGACATCCACTGCTAAGATGACATAAAGCTCAAACTGCTCTACTACCTGACACTGCAATTAAGGTATCCGACCCATAATTGAAGTCACCGTTTAATTTTATTTTTAGACCAAGACATGCAGCTTTATTTAATCAATATATTACTAATTAATGATACAAATTAAATATATTGTTTTACTTTGAGTCAATGTTAACAGTTTTGAGGAAAAAAAGTTAGTTGCTCAAATAGTAGTTCCGATGTTTGCCGAACATTACCGAGGTCTGCTCCATTGACAAACAATGGACATCCGGGACACCAAATATGATCACGTGGTCAATTATGGGTCGGATACCTTAACCTTCTAAAATCAGAGTATAGCTCTCCCCCTTTCATCTTCAATACTGAGAGGGTTCCTAATTCTTGACCTACAGAGCTGCCCTTTAGCATTTACAAACAGATAGTGTTTAAGGAAGACCCTCTAGTCGGAGTGTTGTCAGAAAATAATACGGAAAGCCTGATCACGGACTGTAGTGTATCTCTTGTTTGTAGAGTGCCATGCTCCTTGCACAATAAAAACATCCTTGGCAGATTTCAAAAAAGAGTGAAACAATCTCTCCTTCTCATACCCAATGCTCAATTTTTCTAGTGGCAGCCATCATGGTATTGCAGTTGTTCTATCCATTTCCCCACTAACTTATTAATTGTTATTTTGTTAAATATAGCTTAAGTATTGCTGTCTGGAAACAAACATTCAATAAGTCAATCGATCATCTTCAGAAATTTACACCCCTTTTTATAAAAGGTAATGAATCTCTTCAGTGAGATCTATCTGTACAGTTCAAAGCTTTGGTTTTTATATGGAATTCAAATTCACATGATGTGAGAATGCTTGATTTTTACTCACGCTTTTTGTCAAATCAATTGAATATCCTACAATGTCACCAAATAGCATGGTAGGTTGGTTTTTCATCACACAATTGTTAGACAGTTTACAAAGACTGAAATTTTATTACTACATATTTACTACATAAAAAAACATAACTGAATGAATTTTATTTTTATAAACATGATAAAGTTAATTTATTATATATTGCAAGGTTATTAAAATACACAATTGTATATCTACTAAAAACAAAATGAAGTCCAACCACAGTGTTTGAGGGTATACAATCTAATAAGGGGTAAAACTCATAAGTGCAATATATTTTCTTTTATGTTAACTTCAATTGTAACTTTGTTGTACGCATGGTCTGTCAACACTGAGATTGCATGTTTGAGTCTCACTGCCAGCAGAAAGCACTTTACTCCAATCTTAATTGACAAGGATTGCCAGTTTTCCTACCGAAGGTCAGGGTTTTCTCTGGGTACTCCATGGCCAGCTCCCTCTCCAAATAAAAACTGGATGCCATGAAATGGCTGAAAAATTGCTGAAAGTGGCAATAAACACCATTCAAACGTTGTTGTACAATAATTAATTATACAAATTTGTTCTTTAAAGAAATAAACCTTTGCCTGAGGGTATAAAATCTAACAACTGGGTCTATATTAACTTTCCTAAATCTCCTAAACCATGCAATCCTTAATTATTTTAGAATAAGCCTAAAATATCTTTAAAAATTAGGACAATTTGATTAATTTCAGCAATAAGGAGTGTAGGAAGAAGAATTATATATATATATATATCTAATTTATTTGTGCCATATAATTTTATGCAAACATTTTAACAAAATCTTTCCTTCCAAATGGCTGTTACATGTAGATGATTCTATCAATCAGGTCTAAATTTGAATTATTCCACCTTTACCTTTAGCTGAGTAACAAAAAGTTGACAATCAAAAAATAAAAGGGAATTTAAAATTAATAAAACTGAATTAAAATGAAACTGCTTTTAGTGCACTTAACAAGAACAATGTTATTTATAATTTTAGATTAAAATTGGAACATTCACTCCAAGAAACAGAGTACATGTAGCATGTATTAAACTCCACGAGCTATTAGCTGTTGAATGGTTGTAATAAGTTGTTGGTAATTTCTAGCATTACCAGCTGAGAGCTGTCCTGATTCAAATATCTGCCAATTTCCTGCTGAATTCCTTGACACAGAGCACATTACAACAGCCTGTGAATTTCTAGCATGGTGGAAAGTTGTTTTACAAAGATCTTTTCCAGGATTTGATGCATCGTAGAACTTGAGGCTGGGATTTGGATAGTAGGCAATATTAGGTGAATCATAAGCACTTAAAGTGAAAAATAAGTGTGTTATATTTGATGGGATTTTTTTCAGCGACACATTAATAGTATGATGTCCAATTCTACAGATATTGTCCATTACATCACCAGAATGATGTATGGCAGTTGAATGCCTTTGCCTGTAATCAATAACACTGTCAAATATACTTCCCTTGAACATTAAACATGAAGCATCAAGGAAATCTGTTCTATTATGAGGATAACCCCAATATAGGTCAAATACTACATCATCAAAGTTATCTGGGATGCTGAATAAGCATATCACAAGACAAACTGTAGAATTTGGTTTAACTCCATAATCTGACATGGTTGCATATCCTCCATTTGGTCCAATAACCTGTATTGTGTAAACACAAATCATTTATAAGATTTATTATGTTAAGAAATAAACCTATATGACTGAATTATTGAGTTCTGAATATAATTACTTGTATTTTGAGGCTAACAAACCCTGATTCACTTTATAAGTACAGAGTATCAAGTACATTTACATTTTTCACTCAAATTTTCACTACAAGCTATAGATTTGTATAACAAAAGATCAAAAGCAATGAAAACACATTTACAAGGAAGTTATATGTTACTTCTTCATATACTGTATTTGACCTAATACAAACCCACTCCTTTATTAATGCCCTCCCCTTATTTACCAAAAAAAAAGTAAAAAAACAAAAACAAACTAGAGGCTCCCAGGAGCCTGTCATCGCTCACCTGGAATCCGAATGACTTCAACTATATTAAAATTTTTGAAATTAACAGTTTCAGTCTAGTTGTTATAGCTTTTAAGTTACTGTGCAAAAACTAAACATTTCTTCAAAAATGTTTGTTAAATACAATAACTCCTATAAGGTGCCATCAGACAATTTCTGAAAATTAAATGGTTTTTAGGCATTGTCCTTTAGGGTACTTTAGAAATTTACAGTTTTACTCTACTAATAGGTGTGTTATAGACTAATTTATAATTCAAAAACTGTTCATTTGTCCAAATTTATAATGAAAGGGCAATAACTCCTATAAAGAGTCATCTTGCAATTTTGGACTAAGCAATCATTTGTAGGGCTTCTATTAATTGCTGATCATCTGTGCAACAGTTTTAATCTAGCTAGCTGCTATAGTTTTCAAGTTACATGACAAAAATGGAAAATTTCATAACAAAATTGTCATTTAAGGGCAATAACCCCTATAAGGAGTCATCTGACAATTTCAGACCAATTAAGTGAATTGTAGGGCTTTTATTGCTGATCATTTTTGCAATTTATTATTTCACATAATATAAAACATATATGGTTTTTAAGTTACAGGACAAAAAAACTGAAAATTTCATAAAAAATTGTCATTTATGGGCAATAACTTATTTAAGGAGTTGCCTGACAATTCAGACCAATCAAGTGAATTGTAGGGCCTTTATTGCTGATCATTTGTGCAATTTACAGTTTAAATCCAGCTGATATAGTTTTCAAGTTACAGGACAAAAACAGAAAATTTCATAAAAAATTGCCATTTAAGGGCAGTAACTCCTATAAGGAGTCATCTGACAATTTCAGACTAATACAGTGAATTGTAGGGCTTGTATTGTTAATCATTTTTTACAGTTTTACTCTAGCTGTTATAGTTTTAAAGTTACAGGACAAAAACGGAAAATTTCATAAAAAATTACCATTTAAGGGCAATAACTCATATAAGGAGTCATCTAACAATTTCAGACCAATCAAGTGAATTGTAGGGCTTTTATTGCTGATCATTTTTGCCTTTTACAGTTTCACTCTACCTCGTATAGTTTTCAGGTTATATTGTAAATACCAAAAATTTTGTCAAAAATCGTCAATAAAGGGCAATAACTCCTACAAGAAGCCAATACACAACTTCACACTAATAGCAACTATAGTAGACCTTAATGTGCTGATCAATTTGAAGTAACGGTTTTCTCTATAGCTATTACAATTTTTTAGATAATGATCAAAAACCTGTGTTCAACGCCCATGTTCTATTTTTAGTAACAGCGGCCATATTTGTCTGTTGATCAACACCCTGGGTACAAACTTGAAACTAGGAACCCTAAGGATGATTGTGGCCAAGTTTGAAAAAAACTTGCCCAGTGGTTTCAGAGGAGAAGATTTTTGAAAAAGTATACGACGGACGACCGACGACGGACGACGGACCCAAGTGATAGCAAAAGCTCACAAGTGAGCTAAAAAAACCAAAAAAAACCTTCAACTGCACAGGAAATTTGTCGTTGGTGTTATTTCCTTCAATTTTGCAATTTAATAAATCTAAAATTTGGTAATGCCAACAACTCCTGTAAATGTGGTATCTTCTAATTAAACTTGAAAAATCCAGTTCCAATTGCATAATATTTATCTATTATATGTTGTTTTTTTGTGTACTGATGTAACTTACTGGTAATCAATCTGCACTCGGACACAGCGACTGAAAATTCTAGTAATTTTAAATATTTAATTAAATTGTTACATAGTTTTTTGTGAAATATGTATGTTTCACATACCTAGTGGTAGCTTTATTCTGTATTGTCTGTTTCAATAGATGGATTCGAGCCTTATTTTTTAATTAATAGATGCCTCTTTTCAGAAATATGCAACAATCCTGTGGCATTTATTAGATTAAATAATATTTTAATTTCGTTTAAATACTAAATACATGAGCTAAGTTGGTTATTTCATATAACCTAACTTGGTTTTTCAGCACATGACTGATTGTGACGTCATAATAAGATGTACTGATGACGTTGACTATGCATGAATTCTTCTGCAAACAACAAGTGATGACAATAAAATTGTGAATTGCAAATATTATTTGATTACTTGTAAAATATTGTTCTTGTTACTTCATTTTTACTATAGCATTTAAAATAAAATTTAAAAGTCGTTTATATCCAATAATCTAACCAGCAATTGAAAACAATCCTTAATTGTATAATTATATGAAGCTTCCTTCTTAAGGTGCCTTTTTTGAGTATGTTAGACTGTAACTTATTTGCTATTTAATGGGTTTTTTTCTCGCATATCTACTATAATTGTTTTTTCAGAACATGGCATAATGTAAGTTTTTTTTGTCCAAATGGTTTCCAATATACTTTTATGTTGCAATATTTTTGTAAACAAAACTGTGTTTTTCCCATACTCACAGCCATTTCTTTTCCTTCAAAGAGAAGCTTCTGTTTACCCTTCTCATGCTTCAGTTTAATCTGTATTTGCGTTTTGAGCTGGTCTACAGTCGTGCTTGGACTAAATGGTATTGATGCAGATTCTCCAGTCAGGCCAGTCACATTAATATATTGGTTGCCTCCACCAATGTCTACCAATGGTGTGTAAGCAGACTCATATTCTTTAAACTGTTTTGAAAGGATGGCTCTAAATAGCTGTATTGTGGGCGATTGTTTTGGAACTTGAGCACTGCATTCTGGGAATGGACACTTCCCGTGCTTATCAACATGTTGAAGTAAACACTGAAAATATGAAACCACAAGACTGTAAACAAGAAAACATTTTATTTTCCCAAACAATAATTTGTTTCAATGTACTGTCAACCATTTCTTATATGAGAAAACTATTTGAATCAATTTAGCTCTTTATAATTAATAAATAATTCAGTTAAATATTTGTTTGTTTAAATCCAAATTTGCATTTCTCTCAAGACTGATCCTTTGATGCCTGAGGTTTTGACTTTATCATCAGAGTGAAACACAATGTAAATTCTGATCACAATACTGCAAGGATGTGTTCACATGTACTCTGGATAGACATATATTTACCACAGACCACTAAAATAACATGTTTGAAATAAATACAAGTGTGGACACAGAAAAATGTTGTCTGCATTCCATATCAGTATCAACAAAACCGTAGTGCAAACTGCTCTGGTGGAAAGGTTGCATTTGCAAGTATTTGAAATCTTTATAATCCTAGTAAAAATATTACACTGGCATATGATGCAATTGGAAATTAAAAAAAAAACCAAACAAACTAATTCAAACTAACCCAAACAAACTAATTCAAACTAATATATATACTAGTATATATTAGTTTGAATTAGTTTGTTTGGGTTAGTTTGAATTAGTTTGTTTGGTTTTTTTTTTAATTTCCAATTGCATCATATGCCAGTGTAATATTTTTACTAGGATTATAAAGATTTCAAATACTTGCAAATGCAACCTTTCCACCATATATATATAAGTGTGTCTTATGAATTAACCAAACAATGTTGTTGATTTATTGCCTTTTGTAGCTGCTACATTTTTGAACATCCTTTTTCAACATTAACAGAGTCGAGTACACCCTGCCCTAAGTAAGGCTCCAACCTGCAACCTCATTGTTGACAGACCATATAAGGCCAAATTTTACTGCTGTAAGTTATAATCCGAAGTTAGTTTTGTGATTTGTCTGATTAACAAAAAAAATTAAAAAATCAAGGGTACGATTATTCGTTCTAACAGACCAACTGATCAATAGTCCATGAAATACCTACCACTTGGCCACTGAGGTCCATTTATGCAATGAGATAATTAAACATTGGAAAGATAAACATGATCCCTTTTATATCTTACCCGTAGACAGATTAAGGATGGATGGTCACATTCCTCTGTGCAGTTCTTTGATGGGAACTCATTTGAAAGTTTATCAACATTACACAAAATACAGGCCATAATGGCAGACTGAAAAAAAAATTTTTAAATGGCAATAAAAATACTAGATAAAGATATTGTAAACTAAAAATTTACACTGGTGTTTCAATTTTCAATATTATATTAATATGAACATTAATAAGTAAATTGTCTCATCATGTTTTCTTATGTATAATTATGTGTATCTATCAATTATGTTCTTTTCCTCTTTTTTGTACAACTCTTGTAGCTCCCAGTGAGCTCCTGATTTGGAAATAAAAGATATGTTATAATATGTTATGTTATGTAATGTTATGTTATATTATGTTATATACACTGTATACAGGAATAAATAATACTAAAATTATTGATTAGTTTTAAAAAAAATAATCGAAGAATGTGTCCATGGGACACAGATGCCCCGGCTAAATGAAGTCCCAAGCAGGTCTGAAAGTCGCTTAGGACGCACAAGTTGTGATACTGAACAACCCTGCCAAATTTCAAACTGTTCTCGTGTTTGGTCTCTGAGAAAAGCTTGACGGAAATTCGTACAGACGGACGTATGTACATACAAATGAAGTCCAAAACAGGAAGTAGTTGTCCGACAGGTCAGAAAGTCACTTAGGACATACAACTTGCGATACTGAACCACCCTGCCAAATTTCAAATTGTTCTCATGTACAGTTTCTGAGAAAGCTTGACGGAAATGCGTAGGGATGGACGGACATGAGTAAAACTTAATGCCCCCGGACATGTTGTCACGAGGGCATAAAAAAACATAACAGATCTGTAGATGGGGGTCATTTGGGTACAAAGTAGGGTCCTTTCTCCAAGTAAGGATAAAATATGCAATAGTAAACTTGCAATAGAAGTTGGTTGACACACTAAAACCCCACAAGCAAATAGGGAATGTCCATTATGTAAATTAGGAGTAGAAGATGAGTTTCATTTTTGTACTTCACTAAATAACATTAGAGAAACACTTTTTACAGATATATGTGATATTTTTCTTCCTTTGTTAATTTTGATTCAGATGTTAAATTTAACTTTTTATTCAATTGTAAAGAATATTATATTGTAAAAGTTATTGTCATAGGTGTTAACCAAATGTATAAAATGAGATTTGAGTTACTTAATAATTGTGATTAAGTGTATTGTAGTTGTATAATGCATATTATTATTTATTTATATTAATGTAAATTATTCATGCATTTATTTTGTGCCACCTCCTCCAATATATAATATTATACAATTAATGACTTTCATATAGGTCGCTATCAGGATTTATAAGCCATAGAAAATGTAATATTACATATGGTGTGTTACGTCCTAATTTTGATTGGTTCGTGTAGACAATGTCCCCCCAAAATATTCTGCACGTATATATTCTATTTCTAAAGCATATTTAAGGCTTGTTACTATTTTTAAAGCATATTTAACGCATGTTACTATTTATAAAGCATATTTAACGCTTGTTTCTAAAATAGATCCGGATATGTTACTATTTATAACGCATATTTAAGGCTTGTTTCTAAAAATAGATCCGGATATACTTTTCTGACTCATTATTCTAAATTTAAATAAATAGAGAAAAATTCATATGTAATATAACAATTAAGGACTTTTTACTCTGTCAATACGTAGTTATATGGACCTGTAGAAAAATATTCCTCCACGGTCCATATAACTACGTATTGACCTCGTAAAAAGTCCTTATTTGATAAATATTCACTATAGTATAGTCTGGGGAAAGAAGAGATTTTTGATTATAAATTTGCTGTTTTTAAGAGAATTATGATAGTTGCCTTTGTTTATGTAGAATTTAGAATATAGATTTAGTGAATATAGAATTTTTAGTTTTAAATCGTCTTGTTTAATTAGATCAGCTGTGCACGGATCTAAAATTGTAAGGGTAGAGGATGAAATAACGTTATATTGTCACCGGACCGAACCCTGGATCTCTGTACCTCTATTAAACCAAGACAAGTGAGCGAAAGAAGTACTCGGTTAGCTCAGTCGATTTTGACTGGTTATACCTACTACGTTCTGCAACGCAAATAGGCCTCCTTTTACATGATAACCATTAAATTTTTCGAAAACAATGCCTGTGATGTATGTGGCCTGTTGAACAATAAATGCCTCGTCCTGTATATATATGTAAGAATGAACAAAATCAATATGTCCCTTATGTATTAAATGACTTAAAAATATTCAATTTTTTAAATAATTTTACTTACTTCTACAAAAACTATTTTTCAAGTTTCAGTTTTAGCTTTTCAGAAAATCGACGACCTCAATAATAGTCACGTGAGTTTTGGATTGCACTTAATTCAAGCAGTCATCATGTCGAGATGTGGCACCACAGTTCTGGAGAGTTTAGCAACTTTCGCAATTTTATTGTAAGTTAATCATTATTTTGCTTTCATTGACTCTGTTATTTTACTGAGATATCGGCTACTTTTATTTTCACATATGATTCACAATGATGCATGCGTCATCTTGTTTTTTGTGTGTCAATTCTGAAGCGCACGCCCGCACGTGAAAATATAATTATATAGTAAAATACCAGAGAAAAATCTAATTTTACAGCAGTATTGCACCGATGTAGTCTTTTAAAAAGTGCATGTCTTTAATGTAAATTATAATATGAAATGTTGTTTTACTTTCACTTTTGACACATGTTTTATAGGTTTTCTGAAAATTCGTAATTTTGATTTGTAGACGATCCGTCCCAAACCGATCCGTCCCCTACTCGATATCCGTCCTCTTGTCGTTCCGTCCCCAGTTAAACCTAATGGAGGTAATTTATTAAAAAAATACATTCATAATTAGTACACTGGAATTGACCCATTTCCAGTTTTACATGATTAATCTCCCTTTTTACGTCCAGTTGTTAAAAAAAAAATACGGCTATCATTACTAAAAGACTATGATATCGAAATAAAGATTTTCAAAATCATTTTGCATTGTTTTTTGTATTGTTCGTCTATGCCAATTAAATTATCTAATTAACCTCATTAGTAGATGTTACTATAGCCAAAGGCAACAGGTGAGTTTGAATATATTGGAACATGTATGTCACTGGTAAGCTTGTTTAATTAAGCTATAAAACAGCTGGGGTTCTACCTTTGATTAGAACCAGGTAAATGGGGTAATAAACATTATGGTTAATTAATTAACAATCATGTTTACACAGCATGGGGTTTTAATAACATCTTCAATTAGATTTTGACACCTGTAATTAACATAAAGCGTTAAAATTGTCCATT
Source organism: Limnoperna fortunei (assembly GCA_944474755.1). NCBI lineage: Eukaryota > Metazoa > Mollusca > Bivalvia > Mytilida > Modiolidae > Limnoperna > Limnoperna fortunei. The sequence goes on along the minus strand of OX104117.1, from coordinate 33,785,154 downwards.
TCATAAGTTTTCACAGAACGAACTGCGGCTGTAGCCGCAGTTTTTAGTACCGAAAGTGGACACTGGGTGGTGTTTTTTAAGTTGGAAAGTCGTCAAATCACTATTTTGATTGCCGAGTACGCATGCGAATATGTGACAATAATTTAGCATGATTTCGAATATTTTAAATATTACAGATAATGGTTGCTTTATTTTAAAGCCTTTTGAAGAAAATTATAAAGACTTTTTTCTTTATTTATTTTCATGTTATTACTTCTTCGACTATTGTAATCTTTGATGTTTAAGACAGCTTGGATGCAGAGTAAATCACACAAAGCATAGCCTACAGTTGTTAAGCAAACAATTTTAATATAATCAAACCTCTTTGTGCACTGATCAAAACTGTTATCATCATTTAATTAATCAATTAAAAAAAATATTTTGTTTATTTAATTACTAAACTTATTTTAATTAACTCTTTATCAATTTCCAATTAAAAATAATTAAAATTAAATTAAAATATAGCAATGTACTAATTATGTACTGGGGACGGATCGAGCAAGAGATAGGGGACAAATCAACTAGGGTGCGAATCGACCAGGTAAGATCGACTAGGGTATGGAACTACCTGCTACTGTCATTTTTATCATGAATTGACAAGTAACACAAACAACTTAAGTTTGATTAGATACTAGTATCATGAGTATCTTGCCATATGCGTGCCACCTACCGATGCAGTAACATATATATGTTTAATAAAACTATACATGTACAAGTTATAGCAAAAATGTGTGGCACTTTATTGGCACCTTGTGAGTGAAAAAAAACCATTAAAAAGGGGGTATTAAAACACATGTATACAGACTTAAATGTATGCCTTTGAAAACTTGTGTAATTAGGATTTCAGACAGGACACATCCCGCACCCCACACTCTTTTTACAAAAGAAATGAATGTATGTCTATGGTGCTATGTTGTAATTAAGGTCTTTCCCCTTTCCGAGGGAAAGACCTTACTGTATTTCTTATGATTATTATTATTATTTTTTTTTTTTTTTTTCTTCTGCCACAGATGTCAAAAAAGTGTCTTGACGTATCACTTTGAAACTTGGCACACTTAACCGACACTACCTGGGCTCGACCTGAGTCACCCTGCGACACCGATCTATTTTTAGTAACAGAGTTATCTCCCCAAACACTGTTTACCCTTGTGTGCAGATACACTCAGAAACAATGACAGATATCAAAAATCTAAAGTGAGGAAAATGTTGCCTGACTTATGGCCATGATTTGTCATGCAAAAAAACATTCTTCGATCCACTTCCTGTTTACGCGATTTTGACGCGAAGTTTGTCGAAAACGTCAAAGTTGTCGGATTTACACAAAACTTGGTTTCCAAGTAGATATGAGGGTCCTAATTACATGTATCGGATCAAAAAAATTTTTTGGTCAACCATTTTCAAAATGGCCGCCATCGAAATTTTGTTTTCAATATAACTCAAAAACCATAAAAAATTGAAGCAGACAATATATGAGAAAAATGTTCCTCTCATTGAGATCTACATTTGATATATAGGTTTGAAAACTGTGCGACAAACCGTTTTAGAGGTTATGGCCCTTGACAGGTTTCGGCTAAATTTTGTTTTCGAAATAACTCAAAAACCATACAAAATTGAAGCAGACAATATATAAGAAAAATGTTCCTCTCATTGAGATCTACATTTGATATAACGGTTCGAAAACTGTGCGACAAACCGTTTTAGAGGTTATGGCCCTTGACAGGTTTCGGCTAAATTTTGTTTTCGAAATAACTCAAAAACCATAAAAAATTGAAGCAGACAATATATCAGAAAAATGTTCCTCTTATTGAGATCTACATTTGATATATAGGTTCAAAAACTGTGCGACAAACCGTTTTAGAAGTTATGGCCCTTGACAGGTTTCGGCTAAATTTTTTAACGAAATAACTCAAAAACCGTAAAAAATTGAAGCAGACTATATATCAGAAAAATTTGATATACAGGTTCAAAAACTGTGCGACAAACCGTTTTAGAGGTTATGGCCCTTGACTGGTTTCGGCTAAATTTTGTTTTCGAAATAACTCAAAAACCATAAAAATATTAAGCAGACAATATATCAGAAAAATGTTCCTCTCATTGAGATCTACATTTGATTTAAATTATTGAAAACTGTGCGACAAATCGTTTTCAAGTTATGGCCTTTGACATTTTTCGGCTAATCAGTTTATGGCTAATAACTTTTAAACCGTCAGAAATAATATAGTGAACATAGGTTTTTTGTGACCGTCTCAACAAGCCCTTCGATTTAGGACCAAAGTCCAATGGTTATGGGCAGCAATTTTCAAAATTAGACATAACACTAAGAAAATGCCGGGAAAGACCTCACATTTGTTCTGTGAACAAATGACTTTTAATTTAAATTTCCATTCTATTTTTACGAATCACTGGGGATATATAGCTGATAACAGTTTTGTTTTCATTTTATTTTTTTGACAAACAATGAAAAAATGAATGGATCTCAAAGTGTTCCCATGTTCCTTACAGTAAATGTTTTAATATTTTTTTTTATATAACGAAAGGCACTGTACTTAAATGCTTGAGCTAATATACATGTACATAAAAGTCGTAATTACAAGTAATGAACTAAAGCATAAAATCAAAATATTTATGAAGACCATGTACCTAGAATTTCAACAAGACAACATGTGCAAACAATAGGCATCTGACAAGAGAAAATACCCATCCAAACACAATATAAAATGACCCATTTAATAGAAGCTATCTCTTGGGAGCTTAAGGGGGCTTCACACCCCTGGGCCCACTACTAGGGCACCGCCCTACCTGGACCCGATGGGGTCCTTAGACAACCCCCAGTCCCCTCGCCCATCTGGTGAACCCGCTTCTAACTGAAAATCCTGTATCTGTGTCTGGATTGAACACAGTTTTGAGCTACTACTGTTCACATGCCTGTTGACACTGTAGTTGTGGGTTTAAGTGTCACTGCTGGCTGGGTGTTCTTGACTTTAGAAATTTTTTAAGATTATACATCAACAAGACCAACTTACTTACAAACTTACCCCAAACTTATGGTATGTATGTGAGTGAGTTGGTCTTGTTGATATACCAATGAATCCATTGAAAGGGGTGTTAAATCATTATCATTGTTTAAAATTGCATAAAGAAATTAATTCTACTTACAGCTACAATTAAAAATATGTAAGTTTCAGTTTTGCTTTTCAGAAAATCGGCAACCTCAATAAAAGTCACATGAGTTTTTAACAATCAACCCAACTTGCACTTACAATAAGTCATCATGGCATCCAGTTCTCCAGGAGAGTTAGAGCAACTTTCAAAGTTTTATTGTAAGTTAATCATTATTTTGCTTTCATTCACTGAACTTGGTTATTTTTGTTGAGATTTTGGCTACTTTTATATTCACAATGATCAATAATGCATATTCTTGCTGTTTTGATGCAAACACCTGCATGTGCCTTAGTACTATATGTAATTGTAATAATTCCAGAGACAAATATCTGCTTCTAAAAAAGTATTTGTACTGATATAGTCTTTTTGAAGTGCCTGTCTTGCAATGAAACTTGTAATAGAAATTGTTGTTTTACTTTCACTTTAGATAGATTTTCTGAAACTCATAATTTTTATCATGACAACACAATATTGACTTAGGTTTGATTAGATATCTTGCGATATGCACGCCATGTTTGATAAAATTATACATTGGCACCTATGTGAGTGAAAAACCCATTAAATAAAAGGGGTATTTAGTGGGCTTCATGAAACCTTACCTGAGTATAAGCTGGTGTTGGTCAGGGTATTCAAATTTTTGGAAGATGAACTGTTCCATAGTTTAAAAACAATATCTATTGTTCTCTGTGGAGATTATTTCAATGTGTACTTTAAATCTGACAGGTAAAAGTCAATCATATTCATTGATTAATTTTAATGTGGAAAAATTTAACACCCTTTTAAAAAATATATGCCTATACACATGTACTTATTGGTGGCACTCATCAGTCAGGGGTAATACTTGTACAAGTGTATTGTTTTAACCCAGAGAGGTGAAGATTATTGACTTAAAAGAGTAATATTTTTAAACTTATGTATGTCATTAGTTTTAACTGTATTAAGTAAAAAAATAAAGATCTTGGAGTTATCCCCCTTAAACTATTATTTCATTTTTTTACTTGTGTGAGTAATTTTTTTTTCTTTAGTAGTTACAAACTTATCCTGAATTTTATCAATTAAATAAATGAGATTATCTCCCTTAAATCCAACTAATATATGTATCATTGTTTTAAAATTGAAAAAGAACAGCAACAAATGTATCCAACATGTTTATTCATTAATATACAAGACTAAAAACCTATACTGAGCACAACAGTTTGTAGCAATAGCAATTGAATTTTCCTCTAATAATAATAAAAATATCATTAAAGTGTATTAATATTTAATCTGTGTAAATGAATCAAACAACATCGATAGAGCACTAAAACTATAGTTATCTAGCAACGGATTTCTCAGTTTTATTATGCGAATAATGATATAAAATGTAAAACAGCATTTTCTCTAGATATAGCTAAGAAACGGAACACAATTAATACTGGTAACATTTAATAACATCATGAAAAAAACTTTAATGCTCTCATTAATGAATTTTCCTGGTTCAGTACTTGTAACATTTTAACAAATATAAAAAAAAAAATAAAAGAAAAAAATATATTTGGTTTAATCTATAGGTAACATTTTAAGTTGAATATTTTACCCCTCTTCTGAAATGTATATCGCTTTGTATCATGTTATCTAAAAATATAAATCATTACAAATGACAAATGAATACTCAACCTATGACATTCTCATATTTTTGTTAAAGCTTCATTTTGCTATTCTATATAGTATACATTGTATACCACTTCAGTCTTTTTGTACTCTAACAAGTAAGAAATGTTTACCCATTTACAATAAAATTTTACTGTTATTCATCTCCCTAAACTACAATCCAATTAATAAATTAAAAACTCTATCTAACAGTTACAAAATAATTTTAAATTATATAGTTCAATGTATGAGAAGAAAATTGTTAAAAATGCTATGAGTGGTTTACTTGTGACCGAACCAAAGATTTCAATAGTAATGTAAACTTATTTATGAGATTAAATATTTTATTGAGACCAAATGTTTTTATTCAATTAATTATGTATGTCAATTTTTATCTTTATTAACTTAACACAAGTTCTAGTATCATGTAGCCCGGGAATTTCCTAGCTAAGTTTGTCAGGGCTTCGTGGACACATAAACCCTGACTTGTGAGGATGCCTTCCTACATGTGTATGCTTTGTAACAAGATTTTATAAAAAAAACATCTTAAAATGAGAAACACATACTCATCTTACAAATATGCTTCACTTATGCCTTTCTCACAAGTTTGATAAAAGATTGATTTTGCTATTATATATAATATATACCACTGCAGTTTTTTTACTCTACCAAGCAAGAAAAATTTACATGTTTGCATAAGAGCTTGATTTTGCTATCATATAGTTTATAACATTAGAATATTTGTTTACTCCAACAAGTAAAAATTTGTGTGCCCATTTACACAATATGAATTGACTGTTATTCAACTACCTAAACTAAAAACCAATTAATAAATTAATGACTCCAACATTTACAACTTATTTAAAAATTATATAGTTCAGTGTATGCAATAGTTGTATGTAACATACATGAGTGAGGAAATTTTTTTTTAAAGGGCTTTGGATGGTGACAGAACCAAATGATTACGCCAATACGGATTTTAATAGTAAACTTAATTACAGAAATTAAAATATTTTAGTGACCAAATGTTTTTGTTCGATAAATTATCTCATTACATAATGAATTTTTAAAATGATTTCTATTGGTCAAGACCAGCCAAAACTCCCGACCGTTTATTCTGATATTGTTTGATTAAAACCAATATTGACTACCTTTTTCGATCACGTTGTTGTCATGTGGCTTTATTCTGATATTGTTTGATTAAAATCAATATTGACTACCTTTTCTATCACATTGCTGTCAGATGGTTTTAATTTTGAGTTTTGTTGTTTTTTGTTGTTTTTTGTTGGTTATAATTATGATAAACTTAAAACTACTTTTTTACTTTTAACATTAAACAGTAGAGACTATAATGGTAAATATGTTAATGAGACAACATAATATTAATGCAATTACATAAATTTCATACCAAAAATATTGATTTTATTGCAAATGTCAATGAGACAAAAATAATTCCTTTGTCTGATTATTATGTAATAAAACAATTAAAGTCTTTTGTATCAGTCGATATAAGTTTTAATAGACTCAAACATTAATATTAACCTTCGCCTTTGGTGTCGGTCAATATTAATATTTGAGTCTATTAAAACTTATATCGACCTCTACAAAAGACTATAATTGTATAATATTAACCACACTTGTAGAGCATCACAAAAGTTTAGAATTTGTGAACTTCTGACTTAAGTAAAATACCCACCAGCACCTTCTTACATGTACATGCATTGTAACATGATGCTACCCAAAATATGAATCATAAACATGACAAATGCATACTCCACTTACAAATATGTTTCAATTATGGTACCCTCACATATCTGATAAAATATTTTTGCTATTCTATATAATATATACCATTGAAGTCTTTTTTTACTCTAACAAGTAAGAAATTGTAACCCATTAACATAACATTGTTTTACTGTTGTTGATCTCCCTAAACTATTATCCAGTTTTAGTAAATTGGTGACTCCTCAGTAAACTTGTATATACAGTGATTGAATATTTTAGTGAGAACAAATGTTTTTGTGGGCTTAATGATGCATGTCAATTTTTATCTTATTAACTTCACCTAAGGTCTAGTATCAGTGAGCAAGAAATTTTAACTTTGACTTGTTTAAGACAAATATTTTATCCACCTTCCTACATGTGTATACTTTATTGTTAAATTTTATCACAAACATCTTAAATGATAAACACATACTCATCTTACAAATATAAAAGATTGATTTTGCTATTATATATAATATATACCATTGCGGTACCATTGCAGTTTTTTTACTCCTACAAGCAAGAAATATTTACCGGTTTGCATAAGAGCTTGATTTTGCTATCATATAGTTTATATATAACAGACCGAAATTAGACCGAAATTAGAATTTTTTATTTGCTACATTACGAGCAATAGGACTAAATTCTGCCGTTAATCCGACAAATCGCAAAATTAACTTCGGATTATAACGGCAGTAAAATTCGGCCTAAACTACAAACCAATTAATGAATTAATGACTCCAATATTTACAATTTCATTAAAAATTATAGAGTTCAGTGTATGCAATATTTGTATGTAACATACACAAGTATGTGGAGATTTTTGGAAAAAAGGGCTTTGAATGGTGACAGAACCAAATGATTAGGGATTTCAATAGTAAACTTATTTACGGATTAAAATATTTTAGCGACCATATGTTTTTGTTCGATAAATTATCATATTAACCACACTTGTAGAGCACCACAAAAGTTTAGGATTAGTGAACTTCTGACTTAAGTAAAATACCCACCTTCTTACATGTACATGCTTTGTAACATGAAGTTACCCAAAATATGAATTATAAACATGACAAATGCATACTCCACTTACAAATATGTTTCAGTTATGAACCCTCACATATTTGATAAAATATTTTTGCTATTCTATATAATATATACCATTGAACTCTTTTTTACTCGAACAAGTAAGAAATTGTAACCCATTAACATAACATTGTTTTACTGTTGTTGATCTCCCTAAACTATTATCCAATTTTAGTAAATTAGTGACTCCTTAGTAAACTTATATACAGCGATTGAATATTTTAATGAGAACAAATGTTTTTGTGTGCTTAATGATGCATGTCAATTTTTATCTTATTAACTTCACTTAAGGTCTAGTATTATATATGTGAGCAAGAAATTTTAACTTTGACTTGTTTAAGACAAATATTTTATCCACCTTCCTACATGTGTATACTTTATAATAAAATTTTACCACAAACATCTTAAATGATAAACACATACTCATCTTAAAGGATATGCTTCAATTATCGCATTGTCACAAGTTTGATAAAAGATTGATTTTGCTATTATATATAATATATACCATTGCAGTACCATTGCAGTTTTTTTACTCATACAAGCAAGAAATATTTACCGGTTTGCATAGGAGCTTGATTTTGCTATCATATAGTTTATATATAACATTTGAATATTTTGTTACTCCCAACAAGTAAAAATATTTGTACCCATTTACTCAACATTAATTGACTGTTATTCAAGAACCAAAACTACAAACCAATTAATGAATTAATGACTCCAATATTTACAATTTCATTAAAAATTATATAGTTCAGTGTATGCAATATTTGTATGTAACATACACAAGTATGAGGGATTTTTGGAAAAAAGTGCTTTGAATGGTGACAGAACCAAACGATTAGGGATTTCAATAGTAAACTTATTTACAGATTAAAACATTTTAGTGACCATATGTTTTTGTTCGATAAATTATCATATTAACCACACTTGTAGAGCACCACAAAAGTTTAGGATTAGTGAACTTCTGACTTAAGTAAAATACCCACCTTCTTACATGTACATGCTTTGTAACATGAAGTTACCCAAAATATGAATTATAAACATGACAAATGCATACTCCACTTACAAATATGTTTCAATTATGGACCCTCACATATCTGATAAAATATTTTTGCTATTCTATATAATATATACCATTGAACTCTTTTTTTACTCGAACAAGTAAGAAATTGTAACCCATTAACATAACATTGTTTTACTGTTGTTGATCTCCCTAAACTATTATCCAATTTTAGTAAATTAGTGACTCCTCAGTAAACTTGTATACAGTGATTGAATATTTTAGCGAGAACAAATGTTTTTGTGTGCTTAATGATGCATGTCAATTTTTATCTTATTAACTTCACTTAAGGTCTAGTATCAGTGAGCAAGAAATTTTAACTTTGACTTGTTTAAGACAAATATTTTATCCACCTTCCTACATGTGTATACTTTATTGTTAAATTTTATCACAAACATCTTAAATGATAAACACATACTCATCTTAAAGGATATGCTTCAATTATCGCATTCTCACAAGTTTGATAAAAGATTGATTTTGCTATTATATATAATATATACCATTGCAGTACCATTGCAGTTTTTTTACTCCTACAAGCAAGAAATATTTACCGGTTTGCATAAGAGCTTGATTTTGCTATCATATAGTTTATATATAACATTTGAATATTTTGTTACTCCCAACAAGTAAAAATATTTGTACCCATTTACTCAACATTAATTGACTGTTATTCAAGAACCAAAACTACAAACCAATTAATGAATTAATGACTCCAACATTTACAATTTCATTAAAAATTATATAGTTCAGTGTATGCAATATGCAATATTTGTATGTAACATACACAAGTATGAGGAGATTTTTGGAAAAAAAGGGCTTTGACTGGTGACAGAACCAAACGAATAGGGATTTCAATAGTAAACTTATTTACGGATTAAAATATTTTAGTGACCATATGTTTTTGTTCTATAAATTATCATATTAACCACGCTTGTAGAGCATCACAAAAGTTTAGGATTAGTGAACTTCTGACTAAAGTAAAATACCCACCTTCTTACATGTACATGCTTTGTAACATGATGCTACCCAAAATATGAAGTATAAACATGACAAATGCACACTCCACTTACAAATATGTTTCAATTGTGGTACCCTCACATATTTGATAAAATATTTTTGCTATTCTATATAATATATACCATTGAAGTCTTTTTTTACTCTAACAAGTAAGAAATTGTTACCCATTTACATAGCATTGTTTTACTGTTGTTGATCTCCATAAACTGTAACCCAGTTAGTAAACGACTCCAACAGTAACAAAAAGTCGTTATGAAATTAATTGTCTAACCAAAGCACAAAGTTTGACCATTTTTCCCTATATGTGCAGAATAAAACTTCTAAATTTTCTGTCTGACTTACTGAACTTTTTCTAACATGCACGAAAGAAAATTGTTTAAATTGCTATATGCATGTTTGTAATAAATTGACAGATATCATTTGTCAGCAATTAATTATGTTATAAATATGAAACAAGCGAATGTATTTTAGACACAGACGTCCACCTCTCTCTGCGCAGTATCTGAGAGTTCTCCCCTTTTCTAAACAGTTGTTTAGAACATGCTATGATGCCTGAGTTTACAAAGTTAAATAAAGATCCGACATGTGGTTCTTGAGAAATCGACTTAATTACAAAAGTTAACTCCAATGTGGTGGGTTAACAAATGGACGCACAGATAGAAAAACTTTATGTCCTGCATCAAAGTTGGGACATAAAAAACATGCATTATAAAAATCACTTGCTTGAGTAAAATATTTTATCTCATTTTATTACTTTTGCTTTTTTCACTTACACATAAACCCTGCGTGTATATTGCAGTAACCTACATGTTCCCCTTATGCCTCTTGGACTGGCATTTTAAGTTTTGAAAGGTCAGAGGAAAAGAAAAATATTCAATTGCAGTCAACATTTTTTTACTCTTATGAGTAAGCAGTTTTAACCAATTTTATACAAAAAAATATCTTATTGCAAATCATAATCACAATGAATCATACATAAAACAAATGCATATACTCTCGTTTTAGTGTCTATATATGTCCTAATCTAAATGTATGCTAAATGCTAAAGCCTTTTATTGTCTTAATATTTTGTTGTCTCTTCTCAATTGCATGCTCATGTCACAGTTTTAGTAGTTATTTTTAGTTTGTGTATCTTTACGGTCATTGTGTTCTTATCTTATCTTGCTTTGTATGCTTACATGTTACTATTGTCTCATTTAGTTGCTACTAGTATTTATTTTTAGCAAACTTTCGTATTCGTATAACATGTAAAATATACTACAGTAATAAACAATATACTGATGGTTGAATGATTCAAGATATTAGACTGCATACTTTTGATATTTTCATTAAGGATTAACTACAAAAAATATTTTCTCCATCGAGGGATAACAAAATTTCCGTTTTGCACATTGCGGATTATATTAAATGTGCACAACGGAAATTTTGTTATCCCTCGATGGAGAAAATATTTTTTGTAGTTAATACTTATAAATAAATTCAAACAATAGAATAAACTCAACAATTTTATTTTTGTAACTGGATATTTTTGAAAAAATAGATAAACACAAAAACTGTTAGTTTCCCGTGGAGTAATATATGACGTCAAACGGGGCGTGTCTCCATGACGATCAAATTTGTTTTCCATCCTCTGATAGAAAATATTTTCCAGCCAATCATAAGTCAGTATTCTCGCAAAATTTATTTATTAAATTATATAATTATAAAAGTATAATTATGCATATTAAATATTTTCTTTAGAAGTAGTATTCATAGCAAATAAACCCTTTTATAATCACATTTGGTGTGGTGTCATGTATTAAACAATGTAGAAATGGTTAAATAAATCAATCAGTGTCAATATCTATATAATAATAACCACTTTTAAAATCGTCACCAAAAAATTGAGTTTTAAAATATCTGTTCGATACAATCTATGTAAATCAACAAAGAAAAATATTCAATTGCAGTAAAAATTGAATAAAAAATTGAGTTTTAAAATTTCTGTTCGATACAATCTATGTAAATCATCAGAGAAAAATATTCAATTGCAGTAAAAATAAATCAACAATTATTCCTTTCCGATTTTCGATGTTTACTTCACGGACACAACATTAATAATTAAATATATTTTGATTCTTTTAAATCTTATCGGTATTCTGTAGGACAAGCATACAAGTCAAACGGAGTAGTTCCCCCTTAATATCCCACAATTTTTTTTTTACGTATACAAGTAAAAAACAAGGCGTTGATGGTGAACTTAAAACCATGTGCGCATTCACAAAACCATGTTGCGCAACAATAATTATCTTCGAAATACACAGTTAAATATCTAAACTAAAATATGACGGTTTACGTTTTGGATTCTATGGGTTCATTTTTTCAAACAACGACATCAAAAATTGAAGAGATTTTCACCATATTTCTCAAAAAAGACGAACGTTTACTGAGATCTTGGACGTTTTAATTCTTACTCTAATGACGGAAGGTTGCGCACGCATATATATCAAAAACAACATACCCGTATGATGACTAGAAACGCGGCAAATTTGAAAAAAGTACCGATCGCAACTGACCGAGTAAAAAATATTTACGCAGTTGAGTAGATTTTTTTTACTTATACAAGTAAAAAAATAACACTTGTTTAAGTATTACCCCTGACTGCTCATAGTAGGAGCAAGTAGTTATTGCAACAATTACTAGTAAGTCAATGACTTCTGAAAAAAAATGTCTATTTTTTTTTTATCTACTGCAATCCCATAGATGTTATTTTTGCCATATTCATTTCTCACTAATGCCAATATCTTGATGGCAGTGAAATGTTTCCATTAAAAAAGAATAAATTGGTTTACCATTAAAAAGAAACACTTTTAAAATGAATTTTACTATACATGTACTAGTACAGTTCCCATAGCCTTACATCCCCTTGTGCTGCATAGTGCATCCCCAAATATACAAGAGAGGATATAGTTGTCACCATATCCAATGATAACCCGATCAGGACTGTGAACAATTTACTGATGTGTATGTTTGTTTCTTAAACCTGTGTATTAAATAATATACATGTATATGGTTTGTTTATTAGTATTTTTTAATAGAGTCACCGTTTGGGTTCCTTCATTTGTAGTAGTACATGTTAACATATCTCAAAGTTTCATTAAGATTAGTTGGAAAGTTTTTGAGTCATTATTGCAAACCATTTTTTACAGAAATTTTCAAATGGTTTTTTCTTCGTTGTGATCTTGATATTAGGCAGAATATCCCGGTGGTGGCCTTCTGGTCTCTATGCATGTATGAGTCACAAGTTTACCTCCCTCAAACAGGTTGTGCATTCTCACATCATTTTAACATGTACAACACAGATTCTTTCAGAAAAATTTTCTTCACTACATCAGCAAAAATATCTTTTTTCATGTAAAAAAACCAGAAACTTATTTTTTAGCAATAAAACTGTAACAGGAGGGGTTTTGAATCATCTGGATTGCGAGCTGCTAAGCCACAAATTTAGTACCATGCTTCTGCAATCTTTGCAGTATATCCAGTGTCTACTTTCTATGCATTAACAACTCACAACTACAGGAACATGTTTAAATCACAACCACTTGTTAACAAAAATTGTTCGGATTCGAACACAGGGACCTGAGTCTTTGAACTCTCATAGTTGGACATGGCAAAATGATACAAAGAAATGTTGCAATATTATTAACAATGTAAAATAAGACAATGAAAACTACAGTTCAATTAAAATACAATTTACATATGGCTAGTCTAATTTAGACCGTAGTCTAAGAAGACTAGTGCCTTTAAAATAATAGTCTAAATAGACTTAGGCTTTTAATGAAAAGCAATCTAATACAGAGGATTTTAAACATAAATCAGAATCAGTTTGAACACCTGAAAAAGGTATCATGCCATGTATTAAATTGCAAAAATTATCAATGATTTTTCATAATCTAACAAATTATTGGTTAACATCAAAATACAATTATACAGTCCATTTTAAAGTTCTTATCACACATATTTGTTAATAATTATTGAAATAATGTCCATATTAATAATTAATAACCACCAGGGAAGGTAACTCCATCTAGTTGTAGACCTTAACCGCCACAAAACTGTGACACAGTTTTGTGGCGGTTAAGGTCTACAACTAGATGGAGTTACGAAACCCCACCCCCATTATTTTAGATTATCCAAGGAAGATCTGCTGCAATAATACATATCAATAATGAAACACGCGAGTTTCCATAAACCAATGGAAAGAAGAATCAGCTGAATGAATATCAACAATAACAAAAAAGAAAAAAAAAAGAAAAAATACAGAAAATCACATGTGATGAAACCATCACTTATTTACGTCTAATCACAGAACAAAACAAATAATGATATGTTTTATAGTCAAGTTGTTCACAGTACATAAAAACATTAAACTGTACCACATTTTGAACAGGTAAATTAAAAAAATTTAACAATCAACAATGCAAAAGTTAATTCTTAAAATGGTGATGAATGATCTGAAGCTTCTTAGTGGACTTCTTTTTCATAAATTCAATGTACATAAATAGTTGATAATATTATTATACAAAGTTATAGTTGGAATAAATTGATAAATATATATATAAATAAATTGCTAACATTAACTTTTTCTGTTCTTAAATTAACTTTCTGCAATAATTTCTGCAAGAGTTATTTTTACGCACAATAATATTTACAAAAGGTGTAAACTGAACCCAAAGACAGTAATAACCCTCTATACGAAATTATTACGAGTAAATTTCGGGTTATGATAAATATGATAAGCTTTCTTAAGGGGTGTGGTGGGGGTTATCCAGTTATAATACAGAAAGCATAACCACAGATGATAAAATATTTCTATAGAAATACAATGAAATTTGATGACAATTTTTTCTCTTTTTTTGTCTGTTTCAATCTTGTTATTTGAAAATTTGAAAACATTTTAAAAGATTTTTTCGTTTCATAGTATAGACAATTTTTCTTCAAATGGCACACTGGGAACATACTGTACATATTCCCAGTGCTTGGCCCACAGAGCAGCCCAGCATGTCATATATGGATAGTGGATAAGGAATAGCCTCTAATAGGTCATAATTTGAAAGCCTGGCCATGGGCCATATTGGAGAGTGCCACACTCCTTGCAAGATAAAGATCCCTGTTTCTAGATGTTGAAAAAGTGTATGCTCATTGTAGCAATTACAAAAGACTAAATACTTGGCCCTGGCCCAATACTCCATACTGTTCAGGCAAAATTTTGTTTCGTATTTCCCATCCCACCTGTTTTTTCCATTGATTTATTGTTTGTTTACTTGTTCTTGTCCTGAATATTGCTGAAATAGTGTTGCTGGATGTATAGCAAACATCCAATCAATCAATCAATTAATTGGCAAATATCGTTTAATACAGTTCAGTTTATTTTTGTTCAGAATTGCACAACAATTCCTCACTACAATCAATGTAGGTTCATGTATTTTCATCAGGGGGAGTATTTGTTTTTGGAATAGGAAAGTTAATAAATGGATGATTGATTTCTCCTAGAGAAAGTTTAATGCTCCCATTGACTAAACTACCTATTTTATTTAAACAAATTGGACAGTTCATCTTCCAAAAATTTAAATACCCTGACCAACACCAACTTATACTCAGGAAAACTTTCATGTGGCCCGCTATAAAATGTATTTATACAGACTGAGTAAACATATGTAGAACATGTAGAATAAATGTATGCCTTTATAAACTCTCAATATTTTAATTAGGGCCCCACCACTTTGTGGTGGACGCCCTATAGTGATCAGTCTGTCCTTCCGTCCGTGCGTCCATCCGTCCAAACTAATCGTGTCTGGGCTGTAACTTTTTTATCTTTTGATATTTGGAATGTAGGTAGCTAATATCAAGGCGATGTGTCGCATACCGTGGTTGAAAATCTTTGACCTTGAACTTTGACCTTAAGGTCACATTATTGCTTTCTGTATGACAAATTCATGTCCGGGCTGTAACTTTTTTAATCCTTTGAGGTAGGCTTTTGATATTTGGAATGTAGGTAGATAATATCAAGGCGATGTGTTGCATACTGTGGTTGATAACCTTTGACCTTGAACTGTGACCTTAAGGTCACATTATTGCTTTCTGAATAACAAATTCATGTTCCAGTTGTAACTTTTTCATCTTTTGAGATAGGCTTTTGATATTTGGAATGTGGATAGATAATATCAAGGCAATGTGTCGCATACCATGGTTGATGACCTTTGACCTTGACCCCAAGATCGGCGGGGCCCACAGAGGTGGGTACCATCTCACTGATATCTAGTTTACATTCATATCAAAGTAATCAAAATTAAATCTTTCAGTGCTCCCCGTTTTTGTTATTGGTAGCTGCATTACAGCAACATAGCAGGAAGGGAGGAGCAAGTGAAAGATTTAATAATAAAAGTGCAATAAAAATTAACAAACATGTACCTGTACTAACTGCAACTTCATGCCTCGTGCATTCTGCAGTCAAGACATCGTCCTTAAAACGACCACTTCAACACATCAGCTGATATTGTATTTAAATGTGAATTTTTGTACACGAGACAACAAACCATCAAAACAGTAAAGTAATCAAAAGAAACATTGAATTATATAATCTTGTAAATACTAGTAAAATACAAATTTTCATAAAAAATATTCATTAATAATATAACACCTGTAGCCTTTAAATGCGGTCGATATGTTCAACAAAAAATATTTGTTTTTTAGCTCACCTGACCCGAAGGGTCATGTGAGCTATTGCCATCACTTGGCGTCCGTCGTTGTCCGTCGTCGTCGTCGTTGTCGTCGTTAACTTTTCTTCAAAAATCTTCTCCTCAAAAACCACTGAAGGGATTGCTTTGAAACTTTGCATACATCATCAGTAAAATGCCCTCTACCAAGTTTGCCCAAATCATGGCCTCAGACCAACCAACATGGCCACCATGGCTAAAAATAGAACAGAGGGGTCAAAATACAGTTTTTTGCTTATAGTTCAAAAAGTATAACAGATACAGGAAAACCGAAGAGACATTCCTTCTTCAGCATCTAAAGCTCTACAAAACACTCCATTGGGTCAAAGTTGTATGATGACTCCTTGTAGGAGTTATTGCCCTTTAATTGTCAAAATTGATGATTTTTGCCATTTTTGCCTCAAAATTTTGCAAATTATTAGAACTAGAGAAAAAGTTAGCATTGCTTAATTGTTATGCTCTATGAGGGCTACAAAAATGACTTAAGGGTCAAGATTGTCTGATTAACCGTTTAAGAGTTATTCCCCTTGAACTGTTTTTTTTAATCGGTGTTATTTGATTTTTTAAAATCTTCTCCTCTGAAACCACTGAAAGTACTGCTTTGAAATTTTGTACACATCATCCGTCAAATGCCCTTAACCAAGTTTGCACCAACCATGGCTGCAGATTAAAAAGTTAGTATTGCTTAATTGTTCTGCTCTATGAGGGCTACAAAAATGACTTAGGGTCAAGATTGTCTGATGAACCGTTTAGGAATTATTCTCCTTGAACATTTTTAGCTCACCTGACCCGAAGGGTCATGTGAGCTATTGCCATCACTTGGCGTCCGTCGTCGTCCGTCGTCGTCGTCGTCGTCGTTGTTAACTTTTCTTCAAAAATCTTCTCCTCCAAAACCACTGAAGGGATTGCTTTGAAACTTTGCATACATCATCAGTAAAATGCCCTCTACCAAGTTTGCCCAAATCATGGCCTCAGACCAACCAACATGGCCACCATGGCTAAAAATAGAACAGAGGGGTCAAAATACAGTTTTTTGCTTATAGTTCAAAAAGTATAACAGATACAGGAAAACTGAAGAGACCTTCCTTCTTCAGCATCTAAAGCTCTACAAAACACTCCATTGGGTCAAAGTTGTATGATGACTCCTTGTAGGAGTTATTGCCCTTTAATTGTCAAAATTGATGATTTTTGCCATTTTTGCCTCAAAATCTTGAAAATTATTAGAACTAGAGAAAAAGTTAGCATTGCTTAATTGTTCTGCTCTATGAGGGCTACAAAAATGACTTAAGGGTCAAGATTGTCTGATTAACCGTTTAAGAGTTATTTCCCTTGAACTGTTTTTTTTAATCGGTTTTAATTGATTTTTTAAAATCTTCTCCTCTGAAACAACTGAAAGTACTGCTTTGAAACTTTGTACACATCATCTGTCAAATGTCCTCAACCAAGTTTGCACCAACCATGGCTGCAGATTAACCAACATGGCCACCATGGCTAAAAATAGGATGGGGGGGGGGGGGGGTCGGTAAAATACAGTTTTTGGCTTATATTTAAAAAAGTGTAACAGATACAGGAAAACCAAAGCGACATGCCTTCATCTGCATCAAAAGCTCTAAGAAACACTCCATTGGGTTGAAGTTGTATGATGACTCCTTATAGGAGTTATTGCCCTTTAATTGTCAAAATTGATGATTTTTGTCATTTTTGCCTCAAAATCTTGAAAATTATTAGAACTAGAGAAAAAGTTAGCATTGCTTAATTGTTCTGCTCTATGAGGGCTACAAAAATGACTTTAGGGTCAAGATTGTCTGATGGACCGTTTAGGAATTATTCTCCTTGAACATTTTTTTAATCAATTTTACTTGATTTTAAAAAATCTTCTCCTCTTAAACCAATGAAAGGACTGCTTTGAAAAATTGCACACATCATCTTTAGGATGTCCTCTACCAAAATTGTGCAAATCATGACACCTGACTACCTACATAGCTACGTTGGATTAAAATAGAAAAAATGAAAAAAGGGGGGGGGGGGTCAAGAGAGTTTTCGACTGATAGTTAAAAAAGTATAACAGGTACAGCAAATTTGAAGTGAACCTCCCTTCTCCCTCTAACCATCAAAAGATCCTCCTTATAGGAGTTATTTCCCTTAAAAGGTCAAAATTAATGATTTTTGCAGAAGTGTTGGGCAATTCCTTATAGCAAAGAAAAGCTGGATAAAAAAGGGTTGTTTGGTTTCAGGTTCAGGTGAGCGATACAGGCTCCTGGGAGCCTCTAGTTTTAATCAATTTTAATTGATTTTAAAAAATCTTCTCCTCTTTAACCCATTAAAGGACTGCTTTGAAACATTGCACACATCATCTTTAGGATGTCCTCTACCAAAATTGTGCAGATCATGACACCTGACTACCTATATAGCTACGTTAGCTTAAAATAGAAAATGGGGGGGGGGGGGGGGGGGGGGGGGGGGAGTCAAGAGAGTTTTCGACTGATAGTTAAAAAAGTATAACAGGTACAGCAAATTTAAAGTGAACCTGCCTTCTCCCTCTAAGCATCAAAAGCTCCTCCTTATAGGAATTATTTCCCTTAAAAGGTCAACATTAATGACTTTTGCAGAAGTGTTGGGCAATTCCTTATAGCAAAGAAAAGCTGGATAGAAAAGGGTTGTTTGGTTTCAGGTTCAGGTGAGCGATACAGGCTCCTGGGAGCCTCTAGTTTTTCAATACAAACTTTGGTTATAAATCCAGAATGAGCTTCGATCTTTGAGGCTTCATGAAAGTAAGGATGGGGTCATGTGAGCTATTGCCATCACTTGGCGTCCGTCGTCGTCCGTCGTCGTCGTCGTCGTTAACTTTTCTTAAAAAATCTTCTCCTCGAAAACCACTGAAGGGATTGCTTTGAAACTGCACACATCATCAGGAAAATGTCCTCTACCAAGTTTGCCCAAATCATGGCCTCAGACCAACCAACATGGCTGCCATGGCTAAAAATAGAACAGGGGGGTCAAAATACAGTTTTTTGCTTATAGTTCAAAAAGTATAACAGATACAGGAAAACCAAACAGACCTTCCTTCTTCAGCATCTAAAGCTCTACAAAACACTCTAATTGGTCAAAGTTGTATGATGACTCCTTGTAGGAGTTATTGCCCTTTAATTGTCAAAATTGATGATTTTGCCATTTTTGCCTCAAAATCTTGAAAATTATTAGAACTAGAGAAAAAGTTAGCATTGCTTAATTGTTATGCTCTATGAGGGCTACAAAAATGACTTAAGGGTCAAGATTGTCTGATTAACCGTTTAAGAGTTATTCCCCTTGAACTGTTTTTTTTAATCGGTGTTAATTGATTTTTTAAAATCTTCTCCTCTGAAACAACTGAAAGTACTGCTTTGAAACTCTGTACACATCATCCGTAAAATGTCCTCAACCAATTTTGTACCAACCATGGCTGCAGATTAACCAACATGGCCACCATGGCTAAAAATAGGACAGAGGGGGGGGGGGGGGTAAAATACAGTTTTTGGCTTATATTTAAAAAAGTGTAACAGATACAGGAAAACCGAAGAGACCAGCCTTCATTTGCATCAAAAGCTCTACGAAACACTCCATCGGGTTGAAGTTGTATGAGGACTCCTTATAGGAGTTATTGCCCTTTAATTGTCCAAATTGATTATTTTTGACATTTTTGCCCCAAAATCTTAAAAATTTTTAGAACTAGAGAAAAAGGTAGCATTGCTAAATTGTTCTGCTCTATGAGGGCTACAAAAATGACTTGAGGGTCAAGATTGTCTGATGAAGCGTTTAGGAATTATTCTCCTTGAACATTTTTTTAATCAATTTTACTTGATTTTAAAAAATCTTCTCCTCTTTAACCAATGAAAGGACTGCTTTGAAACATTGCACACATCATCTTTAGGACGTCCTCTACCAAAATTTTGCAAATCATGACACCTGACCACCTAGGTACAGCAAATTTGAAGTGAACCTCCCCTCTCCCTCTAAGCATCAAAAGCTCCTCCTAATAGGAGTTATTTCCCTTAAAAGGTCAAAATTAATGATTTTTGCAGAAGTGTTGGGCAATTCCTTATAGCAACTAAAAGCTGGATAAAAAAAGTTTGTTTGGTTTCAGGTTCAGGTGAGCGATACAGGCTCCTGGGAGCCTCTAGTTTTTAAAATATTATCATATATTTCTTAAGAAATATGGATAAATTTAACATGTTTTCAAAAAAAAATTATGCTATATAGTTATGTCTTAAATATTTGTCTTTCTTGTAAAATATTCCTAATTAAAGTGAGCTATATTATATTATAACATGAATAGAATTTTGCACTGTTTTTTATTGGTCTAAAAACATTAAAAAAACAGGCTTAAACTGGTCAAAACCAGTTAAATATTGGATTCCACTTGACTACTGTGCAGCACAATCCAATATTAATATTGACCTGGTTTTTACCAGTTGAAACCTGCTGTTCAAAACTGTTCCAACATAACTATTAATTTCAATTAGTTCATTGAATCATCTGTAATTATAAAGTATACTGTTAAAAAATGTAAGAATAAAATAATTGATTTTTGATTCTCTTTTAAATATATATGTATGGGAATCCGGCGGCGGAGGCAGCATAAACACTTGGACATCTTGCTTCATATATTTGTAAGCCCAAGCCCTAGGGCCACAATTTCAAAAATGTTTGTTTCCCCACTCCCCTACCCACATTTTTCAAGATGGGTAGGTAGGTAGGTGTTTTTTTTTTTTGTTTTTTTTTTTTGGCTTATTGTAAGTTGATGGATCAAGAAATTGTGCTTTGAGGGGGGGGGGGGGGGCGGTTGAATAATTAAAGAGGGAGCAAGCCTCGTATATATACACTTCAGTGATTTTTTGTGACATTTGATTGTCCCTTTGATACACCTTAGCTTTCATATCTATATTAAGGGGTCTCTGGCAAGGGAATGTATATTTATTTCTTATTTAAATAGAGCTGCATGTGAAAACTGCAAAGATCTTGGCCAGTTCCCCTTATCATAGAGGAACATATTCTTTGCAGAGAAAAGATGCCATTATTTCTTACAATACATGTCTAAGTAAAATCTTACATAACTACAGATCTAACCATTAATTTTTGGCAATTTCTCATCCATTTTTTAGCCGACTTGTTTGCCTGCAATTCAGTTTTTTTTCATTATTGTAATCATGGTATGCAATATCAAATAGCACATAACCTTTATCATTATAAAATCAATGAAAAAAAAAACACCAGATATAGCAACTATTTTTCTATCTACTTCAGTACTTGTAGACAAGGTATTCACAAATAAAAATAAATTAACTAAAAATATTTGTATAGGTATAGACATAATTAACCCATGTAAACATCATTCATGAAGTTCTTGTATATCAATATTTCTATCAGTTTGTTATGAACATGCCATGTTTATCTGAGCTAAATTTTCAAAGAAGATTGATAGAATAACATAACATTAAACCCCGAAATAATAACACACTTCCACTTGGACAAAGTTTTGCACAATTTCTTCATGGAACACCCATCTACAGAACTTAACATGATGTCAATAATTACTATACATCTTTATTCTTTCAAGTGCAGCTCATATATTTATCAAAGAATTTTGATAAAATAAAATACACTTTGAAAGAACTGAAGTTTGAAACCAATTGAAAGAGTTTGTTTATAAAAAAAAGTACGATTTTTCAATTATGGGACGTTGTACTTTACTTTTCTTCGTTGTTCGCTTCCGGTAATTAGTCACATCCGGTAAATAAACAAATGGCGCATAATTCAGTTGAAAGACATAAATCCTTTGAAAAAATGTTAAATACGCCTATTGTTTGCCGTTTCTTATTGGAATTACACATTTACTGATAAATTGGTAGTATGGGTGAATTATTTGGACCAGATATACAAGTATCTTATGTGAACCATCGATCGACTTAAGGGAAATAACCGGGCGACTTTGACTTTGCTTTTGAGGCGCGGTAGGGCGACTTCAGGACATAGTAGAGGGACTTTGTCGCCCACCTCGCTCAGTGTGGTGAGCATTGAATTGACACTATCCACACTTCCGGTTTTGTAAAAAAAAAAAATCCTGAAAATTTTTTTGAGTCGCCGGCAATTTCTGGGTCGGTCGGGGAATGGGGAAACAAACAAATTTTTAATTTAGGCCTAGGTCCATCAAATTTGGTCCAGAGGTAGCTTATGATGAGTACTTACCAGTCAGTCACCTGACCATGACCTCAATTTTACAGTCCAGCGACTACATTAAAGTTTTTGGGTTACGGCAGTTCCTCTGTAACTACGCATGGTAGGATCCCAATATTTGGCGTATAGGTTGCTGATGACTAGTACATGACTGTCAGGTAGTTGTCACCTGACCTTGAGCTGAATTTCACGGTCCAGCGACTGTTAAAGTTTTTGGGTGATGACAGTTCCTCTGTAACCATGCATGGTAGGATGACAATATTTGGTATATAGGTTGCTGATGAATAGTACATGACTGTCTGGTAGGTGCCACCTGACCTTGACCTCAATTTCACGGTACAGAGACTACGTTATAGTTTTTGGGTTACGGCTGTTCCTCTGTAATCATGCATGGTAATATCACAAATATAGGTTGCTGATGAATAGTACATGACTGTCTGGTAGTTGTCACCTGACCTTGACCTGAATTTCACGGTCCAGCAACTCTGTAAGTTTTTGGGTGATGACAGTTCCTCTGTAACCATGCATGGTAGGATGACAATATTTGGTATATAGGTTGCTGATGAATAGTACACGACTGTCTGGTAGGTGTCACCTGACCTTGACCTCAATTTCACGGTCCAGCAACCGTTAAAGTTGTCAGTTTTTATGTCCCAGCTGAAAACATAATGAAAGTCTGCAGGACCAAGAGATTTTGATTTCAATTTAATTTTCTTACAATTTCTGCTTTTTTTACACTGCTCAAGTCACTGGTCACTGATGGGGATCATTTTACAGACACACTTTACATTAAAAAAACCTTTGTCACTAACCAGGGTTGCCACGCACCCGGGAAAACGGGAAAAGTCCTTGAATTTCGAAATTTGAGTTCCAGGTCGGGAAACATCTGTGAAAACGCGAAAAAACGAAATACTTTCCGGGAAAAATCCTTAATTTTGATCGCGATTAGTAAGTTCGGCACAAGTTGTCTTCCCCTTGCTTAAGTACAACAGTTCGCCCCATACGTAAGATCATCCTTTACATTGAAAATAATGGAAGTTTTTGGGGCGAAATGTATGGGTCGAGATTTATAAGATTCTGAGTCTTTCCAGCGTTTGACACTAAGGAATTTGTAGAGCATGATGCGGTCGTCAAATTGATCCAGATAATATGGCGGGTTTCATGAAATCATATTTTGATTACCAGTTGAAAGGCTCAAATTTATTCCCTCCTATGCTCACTATAAACTCGAATACCATACAAGACAATTTGTTGATCCCATATATTAAAACGGTATCCGGTAAAAGCATCAAACAACTGGATTTTCTTCCAAGAACTTTGACAATTGCAAATCAGTACTCAGAATTCAGAACGGCTGCAACAAAATCATATGATCTACCAAAGACTTCCATCCCGTACGTGTACATGAACACATAGCTTTTTCCTTATTTATTGGTCAAATCATTGAAATAGAAAACATGTATATCATGTCTCTGGTCAAATCATGAAGACACACAGTTATCAGACTGAAGATTGGCGAGTGTTGTGAATTAATAAGGTAAATCTGCATTGAAAACCACTTGTAGTTTACAAAGTCTGCATCATGTCACACTGGAAGGGTGTATAGGAAATTGAATAGACATATGGAGTGAATGTGTACATGAAAAATTATATAGCTTAAAGGATATTGGTATCTATAAATCACCTTAGAAATTCATTTGAAGTTTTCCTGGAAAAATTATGAAAATCCTTGAAAAGTCCTTGAATTTTGTGTCAAGAAAAGAGTGGCAACCCTGACTAACATATCAACCTTTAATTTTCAGCTGCAGGGCCATACTTTTCATCTTGTTTAAATATAACTTGAAAACAATACATGTGTAAGAGCCATATTGATATTGTCAATTGCAAAGTTTTCAGCAAAACACTAACTATAAACATGATAAATCATTTAATTGTTTATAGTAAGAAACATCCTACACATTATTTAATTGTTTGAAAATTGTCTGACAACTCTGTTATTTCTTTAATTAAAATTTCCAGTGCAATGTTGTTTTTGCTCTGTAACTTAAATGTGATTGCAGCTATTCAGAATGAAACAAAACATCAGCAAGCAAGGCAACACCTACAAAACACTCATGATCACTACTTTCAAAATTGTCAGCTGATTGATAGGAGTTATTGCCCTTATTGTTGATTTGAGACAAAAGTTTATGTGTTATAAATTAAAATCTTTAACAGCAAGAGTAAGACAAGCACAATCCTGGGTTATAGTATGGAGTATGTCAGGCAGATGGACAGGCAGGGAAAATAGGGTATCTATTTTGTGAAAGCAACTCCTCCTATAGTTTTTGTCTCGCCTGCGACGAAAGTCGCTGGAGGCGAGACATATGTATGGGAATCCGGCGGCGGCGGCGGCGTAAACACTTGACATCTTGCTTCATATCTTTGTAAGCCCAAGCCCTAGGTCCATCAAATTTGGTCCAGAGGTAGCTTATGATGAGTACTTGCCAGTCAGTCACCTGTCACCTGACCTTGACCTCAATTTCACGGTCCAGCGACTACGTTATAGTTGTTGGGTTACGACAGTTCCTCTGTAACTACGCATGGTAGGATGACAATATTTGGTGAATAGGTTGCTGATGACTAGTACATGACTGTCTGGTAGGTGTCACCTGACCTTGACCTCAATTTCACGGTCCAGCGACTACGTTAAAGTTTTTGGGTTACGACAGTTCCTCTGTAACCACGCATGGTAGGATGACAATATTTGGTATATAGGTTGCTGATGACTAGTACATGACTGTCTGGTAGGTGTCACCTGACCTTGACCTCAATTTCACGGTCTAGCGACTACGTTAAAGTTTTTGGGTTACGACAGTTCCTCTGTAACTACGCATGGTAGGATGACAATATTTGGTGTATAGGTTGCTGATGACTAGTACATGACTGTCTGGTAGGTGTCACCTGACCTTGACCTCAATTTCACGGTCCAGCGACTACGTTAAAGTTTTTGGGTTACGACAGTTCCTCTGTAACTACGCATGGTAGGATGACAATATTTGGTGTATAGGTTGCTGATGACTAGTACATGACTGTCTGGTAGGTGTCACCTGACCTTGACCTCAATTTCACGGTCCAGCGACTACATAAAAGTTTTTGGGTTACGACAGTTCCTCTGTAACTACACATGGTAGGATGACAATATTTGGTATATAGGTTGCTGATGAATAGTACATGACTGTCTGGTAGGTGCCATTTGACCTTGACCTCAATTTCACGGTCCAGTGACTACGTTAAAGTTTTTAGGTTACTGCTGTTCCCCTGTAACCAAGCATGGTAGGATGACAATATTTGGTATATAGGTTGCTGATGAATAGTAAATGATTGTCTGGTAGGTTTCACCTGACCTTGACCTTAATTTAACGGTTCAGCGACTTCGTTAAAGTTTTTGTATTAGGACAGTTCCTCTGTAACTATGCATAGTATGGTGACAATAATTGGTATACAGGCCGCTGCTCATAATTAATGCTATTTACGTAATGCTTATGACGAAATTTATTTTCGTTACTGATGCGGAATTCAGGCGAGACGTTTTTCTGTGTCCACACTTGTCTACCCAGATCTATGAAACTTTACAGAAAGACTGCTCATGTATTGAAGTTGTGCACCTGCTATTATGGAAGTGTTCCAATATTTTTTTCTGAATGTTCCAGACTTAGGAACATATTCAAGTTTTAGAAAATTTGCAGAAGACAGTACCTATTTTGTGTCATCAACTCCTCATACAGTTTTCAACCCAGATCTTTGAAACTTTACAGAAAGATTGCACATGTATTGAAGTGGTGCACCTGCTATTATGGAATTATTTCTTAATATTTCAGACTTGGGGCTTAGTAATTTTGTTGAAGACAGTACTAATTTTGTATAATCAACCCTTCTCATACATTTTTTACACAGACCTTAAATCTTCTTCCAACAAACTACTAAACCATTCCTTTTTATACCCCCGCTCGACAGAGTCGGGGGTATATAGTGGTCCTCATGTCTGTCCGTCCGTCCGTCCGTCCGTCCGTCCGTCCGTTACACTTTCTATTATTTGCAACTCCTCCTACACCACTGAAAGGAGTTTGATGAAACTTACAAAGAATCTTTGTCACATAGTGCCATTGTGCAGGAGATATTTAACATTTTGATCGGAATGATATTTGGGGTTTCTCATAGAAAAACATGGACTTTGACATTGACCTAAGGGGGTCCCTATCTCTTATGTGCAACTCCTCCTACACCACTGAATGGAATTTAATGAAACTTATACAGAATCCTTGTGACATAGTGCCATTGTGCAGGAGATATTAAACATTTTGATCGAATCGATATTTGGGGTTTCCCATAGAAAAACATGGACATTGTCATTGACCTAAGGGGGTCCTCATCTCTAATGTGCAACTTCTCCTACACCACTAAATGGAATTTGATGAAACTTACACAGAATGTTGTCACATATTGCCATTGTGCACTAGATATTAAACATTTCGATTGGAATGATATTTGGGGTTTCCCATAGAAAAACATGGACTTTGTCATGGACAAAAGGGATACCCATCTCTTATGTGCAACTCATTCCTACACCACTGAATTGAATTTGTTGAAACTTACACAGAATCCATGTCACATAGTGCCATTGTGCAGGAGATATTTAACATTTTGATCGGAATGATATTTGGGGTTTCCCATAGAAAAAATGGACTGTCATTGACATAAGGGGATGGCCCATCTCTTATGTGCAACTCCTCCTACACCACTGAATGGAATTTGATGAAACTTACACAGAATCCATGTCACATAGTGCCATTGTGCAGGAGATATTTAACATTTTGATCGGAATGATATTTGGGGTTTCCTGTAGAAAAACATGGAGTTTGTAATGGATATAATGGGATACCCATCTTTTATTTGCAACTCCTCCTACACCACTGAATGGAATTTGTTGAAACTTACACAGAATCTTGGTCACAAATTGCCATTGTGCACTGGAGATTAAACATTTTGATCAGAATATTATTGGAGGTTTCCCATAGAAAAACATGGACTTTGTCTTTGACATAGGGGATGCCATTCTTTGGGGGATTGGGGAGGGTTACATGTTTTATCTGGAACTTCGCCTTCACGTTTGACTAGATAAAGTTTCAATTTCATAATTAAGAACATCTTAATTTTCAAAGTAATTGTGAAGCGGGGGGTATCAATGTTGAGCATTGCTCACAGGTTTTCTTACTCTAGTTTTAATCGGTTTTTATTGATTTTTTAAAATCTTCTCCTCTGAAACCACTGAAAGTACTGCTTTGAAACTTTGTACACATCATCCGTCAAATGTCCTCAACCAAGTTTGCACCAACCATGGCCGCAGTTTAACCAACGTGGCCACCATGGCTAAACGAAGAACGGGGGTGGGGGGGGGGGGGTCAAAATACAATTTTTGGCTTATAGTTCAAAAAGTATAACAGATACAGGAAAACTGAAGAGACATGCCTTTATCGGCATCAAAAGCTCTATGAAACAGTCCATTGGGTCAAAGTTGTATGACGACTCCTTGTAGGAGTTATTGCCCTTTAATTGTCGCAATTGATGATTTTTGCCATTTTTGCCTTAAAATCTTGAAAATTATTAGAACTAGAGAAAAAGTAAGCATTGCTTAATTGTTCTGCTCTATGAGGGCTACAAAATTGGCTTTAGAGACAAGATTGTCTGATTAACCGTTTAAGAGTTATTCCCCTTGAACTGTTTATTATACCCCCCTCTTGAAAAGCCGGGGGTATATAGTGTTCATGGTGTCCGTCCGTCCGTCCATTACACTTTCTATTATTTGCAACTCCTCCTACACCACTGAAAGGAGTTTGATGAAACTTACACAGAATCTTATAGGAGTTATTGCCCTTTAATTGTCGAAATTGATTATTTTTGACATTTTTGCCCCAAAATCTTGAAAATTATTAGAACTAGAGAAAAAGTTAGCATTGCTTAATTGTTCTGCTCTATGAGGGCTACAAAAATGACTTAGGGTTAAGAGTGTCTGATGAACCATTTATGAGTTATTATCCTTGAACTGTTTTTTATTAATCGGTTTTAATTGATTTTTTAAAAATCTTCTCCTCTGAAACCACTGAAAATACTGCTTTGAAACTTTGTACACAGCATCCGTCAAATGTCCTCAACCAAGTTTGCACGAACCATGGCTGTAGATTAACCAATATGGCCGCCATGGCTAAAAATAAAAAGGAGGGGGGGGGGGGGAATACAGTTTTTGGCTTATATTTAAAAAAATGTAACAGATACAGGAAAACCGAGACATGCCTTCATCTGCATTAAAAGCTCTACGAAACACTCCATTGGGTTGAAGTTGTATGAGGACTCCTTATAGGAGTTTTTGCCCTTTAATTGTCAAAATTTGATTATTTTTGACATTTTTGCCTCAAAATCTTTAAAATTATTTGAACTAGAGAAAAAGTTAGCATTGCTTAATTGTTCTGCTCTATGAGGGCTACAAAAATAACTTAGGGTCAAGATTGTCTGATGAACCGTTTAGGAATTATTCTACTTGAACATTTTTTTAATCAATTTTACTTGATTTTAAAAAATCTTCCCCTCTTTAACCCATTAAAGGACTGCTTTGAAACATTGCACACATCATCTTTAGGACGTCCTCTACCAAAATGGTGCAAATCATGACACCTGACTACCTACATAGCTACGTTGGCTTAAAATAGAAAATAGGGGGGGGGGGGGGGGGGAGTCAAGAGAGTTTTCGACTGATAGTTAAAACAGTATAACAGGTACAGCAAATTTGAAGTGGACGTCCCTTCTCCCTCTAAGCATCAAAAGCTCCTCCTTATAGGAATTATTTCCCTTAAAAGGTCAAAATTAATGACATTTGCAGAAGTGTTTGGCAATTCCTTATAGCAAAGAAAAGCTGGATAAAAAAGGGTTGTTTGGTTTCAGGTTCAGGTGAGCGATACAGGCTCCTGGGAGCCTCTAGTTTCAATTCTTAGGCATTCGGTTTGTCAACTCTCGCATGCTTGCCTTTTTCAGTTTTTTATCTACTGCATTTTGAAGGCATCTATTTGTAGTCAATTATTAGTTATCAAAATTAAAATACAAGTAAGCAGTACATGTTTACATTTTTTTAGCTCAGGCTTATGAAAATGATCACAAAATAATTAAAGGCTATTTTAAAATTGAATGCAGCTGAGGGTTGGACTTAATGTAAATATGCAAAAAGACGTAACGGATCAATCTAATTATATTTACCAGAAATGAAGTCTGAGAAAACATTACCGCTATATCTTACTTGCACTGCAATTTACCATATGCCGGAAACATTTTATAATTATAAAAATCAAAATTTGGAAGTGTGCATTTAACCGTCTATTTTAATACACCTACATTAAAAAGTTTATATTAAACATGTTGATAAGTTCTGACCACTAGCAGATCCATTAAAGGGGCTTGTCTTTTTAGCTCACCTGACCCAAAGGGTCAGGTGAGCTATTGTTATCACTTTGCGTCCGTCGGCGTCGTCGTCGTCGGCATCTGTAAACTTTTTACATTTTAATCTTCTTCTCTGAAACCACTTGGCCAATTGAAACCAAACTTGGCCATAATGTTCATTGGATGGACCTTTACAAAGTTTGTGTTTTTTATTTTGATTGGTAAACCAATATGGCCACCTCGAGACTTAGTTTAACATAGGACCCTATGGGGAAAAAGTTAAAAAGGGCTTCTTCTCTGAAACCGTTTAACCAATCAAAACAAAACTTACTAGCAATATTGTGTGGATGGTCCTCTATAAAGTTTGTGTTTTTGATGGGAATTGGAAATTCAAAATGGCCGCCACCGCAGGACTTAGTTTAACATAGAACCCTATGGGGAAAAGTTTTAAAAGGCTTCTTCTCTGAAACCGGTTAATCAATGGAAACAAAAACTTACTAGCAATATTATTTGGATGGTCCTCTATAAAGTTTGTGTTTTTTATGGCAATTGGAAATTCAAAATGGCTGCCACCACAGGACTTAATTTAACATTGGACCCTATGGGAAAAAGTTTGAAAGGCTTCTTTTCTGAAACCGGTCAACCAATGGAAACAAAACTTACTAGCAATATTGTTTGGATGGTCCTCTATAAAGTTAATGTTTTTTATCCCAATCGGAAATTCAAAATGGCCGCCACCGCAGGACTTGGTTTAACATTCGAGCCTATGAGAAAAAGTTTGTAAAGGCTTCTTCTCTGAAACCGTTTAACCAATCAAAACAAAACTTACTAACAATATTGTTTGGATGGTCCTCTATTAAGTTTATGTTTTTTATGGCAATTGGAAATTCAAAATGGCCGCTACCGCAGGACTTAGTTCAACATAGGACCCTATGGGAAAAAGTTTTTAAAGGCTTCTTCTCTGAAACCGGTTAATCAATGGAAACAAAAACTTACCAGCAATATTGTTTGGATGGTCCTCTATAAAGTTTTTGTTTTTTATGGCAATTGGAAATTCAAAATGGCCGCTACCGCAGGACTTAGTTTAACATAGGACCCTATGGGAAAAAGTTTTCAAAAGCCTTCTTCTCTGAAACCGGTTAATCAATGGAAACAAAAACTTACTAGCAATATTGTTTGGATGGTCCTCTATAAAGTTTATGTTTTTTATGGCAGTTGAAAATTCAAAATGGCTGCCACCTCCGCAGGACTTAGTTTATCATAGGACCCTATGGGCAAATAAAAAAAATCTTCTCTATACAACCGGTTAACCAATGAAACAAAGCTTTCTAGTAATATTGTTTGGATGGTCCTATTTAAAGTTTATTGAAAATTACAGGACTTACTTTAACATCAGGGAAATGCCACCTTCATTGCCTATAAAATCAGGTGAGCGATACAGGCTCTTAAGAGCCTCTGGTTTTTTTTTTTTTTTGGGGGGGGGGGGGGGGGGGAGCCAGTTCACATATCTCCTTAAAATTTTTCATCAAATATCCCCTATCCAAAAAAGTGTTTTCCAATATCCAATATCCCTGTAAATAAAATTTATTTAAATATTCCATATCCCAGTAAGTTTTGCCTCAAATATCCTGTATACCACGAATAAAATAGATGAATAGCCCATATCCTAATATGCCCTAAACAAGCCTCATAAAACACTTATTCCGTTTTCCGTTTCCGTTCCGCTTTCCGTTTACGCGTTTTAGTAACACCCCCTCATAGGGGAGACGGTCAAATTACCGCACTGTAAAATCATTTTTATCAAAAATTCCATTACTTTTTCCAAAATTGCAGACCTTATTTGGAATATTTATTGGCTGGTCCTCTACAAAACATTTTTATGCCAATAAGACAAAAAAAATCACGACCATTACCATTAGAAACTTAGGTAATAGAGGACTCAAAAGGAAAAATTTTCAAATACACATCTACTCCTACACTACTCAATGGTTAAAATAAAGGAGTACCCATCTCTTATCGGCAACTCTACCTATAGCACTGAATGGAATTTAATGAAACTTTAATAGAATCTTTCTTAAATGGTGCCATTGTGCACCTGATCTTAACATTTTTATCTGAATGATAGTGTGGGTTTCCCATAGAAAAACATGGACAGCCATTTTTAGCCAACCTGGATTGAAGGTCCATTTGAGCTTTTGCCATCCCTTGTCATCCGTCCTTCATCGTAAACTTTTTAAAAAATCTTCTCCTCTGAAAACACTGGGCCATTTTTTTCAAACTTGGCCACACTCATCCTTAGGGTTCCTAGTTTAAAATCATTGATCAGTGGATCAATGGACAAAGATGGCCACTGTAACTAAAATTAGAACATGTGTGTCGATGCACGTTTTTGATCAGTTTCTCAAAAATTATAATAGCTATAGAGAAAACCGTTACATCAAATTGATCAACACATTAAGGTCTACAATTATAGTTAGTAGTGTGAAGTTGTGCAATGGCTTCTTGTAGGAGTTACTGCCCTATAATAATGATTTTTGGCAAAATTTTCAGTATTTACAATATAACTTGAAAAATATAAGAGCTAGAGTGAAACTTAATATAGCAAAAATTATCAGCAATACAAGCCCTTTAATTCAGTTATTTGGTCTGAAATTGTTAGATAACTCCTCATACATGTATGAGTTGTTGCCTTTAAGTTTTCCATTTTTGTCCTGTAAACTATAAGAGCTAGAATGAAACTATAATGGCAGAAATGATCATCAATAAAAGCCCTACCATTCACTTAATTGGTCTAAAATTGTCAGATGACTTTTAATATGTTTGTTTGTTTGAATGATGTTTATACACATGATTTTTCAGATATTTCATGGCATTCAGTTTTTATTGGGGGAGGAAGCGGGAGTACCCGGAGAGATCTCCTACCTTCGATAGTAAAACTGGCAGTCCTTGTCAATTAAGATTGGAGTAGAGTACACCCTTCCCGCAGTAAGACTCAAACCCACAACCTCAGTGTTGACAGACCATGTGATCAATAGTAGACAGTCTACCTTAACCACTCTGCCACTGAGGACCCGACTCCTTATATGAGTTATTGCCCATAAATTGCAATTTTTTATGAATTTTTCCGTTTTTGTCCTGTAACTGAAAACTATAATAGCTAGAGTGAAAATATAAATGGCAGAAATGATCAGCAGTACAAGCCTTACACTTCTCTTACTTGTTCTGAAATTGTCAGATGATTTCTTATAGGTGTTATTGCCCAGTAAATGACGATTTTGTATGAAATTTAAAAACTATAACAGCTAGAGTGAAACTGTTAAATGCTAAAATGATCAGCAATACAAGTTCTTTAATTCACTTTATTGTTCTGAAATTATCAGATGACTCCTCATAAGAGTTATTGCCCTTTAATAAACATTTTTGTTGGAGCCGCATTTAAAAAAATGAATGTTTTCCCTCCCTGGGTCTACCCTATGGATAGTGACCAGGCAGGCAGGTACTTTTTTTTTCAACTGGATAAGACCATTCATGACAGAATGGTCTTATTTGGCCACTGAACATTTGTGTATGCTCCTTTTGAGTGCATCTACTTAAATTATCAATCCTTGTGTTTTCAAGCAGTAAAAAGTGCATAAAATTAATCTAGCACTAAACTTGTTTGAAAAAGTGTATTTTTATACTTTCTAATTTAAAGCTTTTATCGTTGAATAACACAGATTTTAAACATATGTACAGCTGATGTATTTTATATATATATAGATGAAACATACATCAAATTCAATGTCTGTCTTACAAATGTACTAGTAAAACAAAATAAACTATGACTAGATATTAAAGGAATGATTGCTACTCTGTTTTAAAATAAGTATTAAAATACTGTTCTAAAATTATAGTATTAAAAAAAGAAGTAAAAATGAAGGCTCTGTGATTGTTTTTGAGATATACATGGCCATATAAAATTTGACAGGAAATGATTTTCTCTAGTGTTTTTATATTTTAATCATTGCCCAATTTTTTATCATAAAAATCTGTTAAAAGAACAGGTTTTACTTTATGCATTAAAATAACTTTTTAAATGGAGCAATCTTGTCACCTGACATCTTTCAAAACAGACACTGAATTACTCTTGATAAATACCACTAAAATGATGGATAACTCCAGAAAGCTCTGAGAACTTCCAATATTAATTTTGGGACCAATGCTGGAAGGAAAAAGAATTATTTCCGGTATTAAAAAAAATAAGATTTTTTTAAGGAAAATAATATTTTGACCTAGCAGCTTTTTTCTGACCCATTCAGGGCAAGGGAAAACAAACATATTTTTTATTTTGGCCTGGAGTTTGTAGTTTTTGCCATGTAACATAAGTGCCATAACAGCTAGATTTAACTGTAAATTGCGTAAATGATCAGCAAAGCAAGGCCTACAAATCATTGCTTAGTCCAACATTGAAAGATGATTCTTTATAGAAGTTATTGCCCTTTAATTACGAATTTGTACAAATAATCCGTTTTTGTGTTATAAATTAAAGTCTATAACACCTGGAGTAAAACTGTAAATTACTAAATTACCCAAAAGGACAAGGCCTACAAATCATTTAATTTTCAGAAATTGTCTAATGGCACCTAATAGGAGTTATTGTACTTAACAGACATTTTTGAAGTAGTGTTTATTTTTCCCAGTAACTTAAAAGCTATAACAACTAGACTGAAACTGTTAATTTCAAAAATTTTACTATACTAAAGCTTCAAATTGCAAAATTTTAAATACAGTTGAAGGATTTGTGGTCCAGGTGAGCAATTACAGGCTCCTGGGAGCCTCTAATTTTTACAAAAAGGTTTAATGTTTTGTGTAAACAACTCCTACAGTTTTCTACCCATATTTTTTTAATTGGGAAGCGGGGGTATCAATAATTGATTGATTGATTGGATGTCTGCTTTACGTCCAGCGAGCAGTATTTCAGCTATATTCAGGACGGGAACAAGTTAACAAACAATAAATCAATGGAAAATGGGGGTTGGATGGGTCGCAGGTAATAAAATGTTGACTGCCCCTGGAAAAGTATGGTATTTTGGGTTTGGGCGGAAAATTAAGCCTTTTGTAGCGGCTACAATGAGCCTACTCTTTTTCAAAATCTACAAAAGGGGTCTTTATCGTGCAAGGAGCATGGCACTCTCCAAACATGTTACCCACTACGGTCCGCGGTCAGGCTTTACGTATTATGACCTGACAACCCCCCCCCCCACCCACGTGAGAGGGTCTCCCCTATCTAAATGTTTATTCAATGATTTTCTTAAAAGTTTATGCTTCATACAAAATCCAAAATGAT
Organism: Limnoperna fortunei; assembly: GCA_944474755.1. NCBI lineage: Eukaryota > Metazoa > Mollusca > Bivalvia > Mytilida > Modiolidae > Limnoperna > Limnoperna fortunei. The sequence goes on along the minus strand of OX104117.1, from coordinate 33,749,645 downwards.
CATCATTGTAGGAATGAATAATTTTAAAATACATGTAGAAACCTATAGAAAAATGTCTAAAATAGCTTCATTGAAACTATTAAACCAGTTGAAACCAAACAACAATATTTATTAGATGGTCTCAGCAAAGATAATGTTATTTATGTCTGTAAAATATTGAAAATAAATGGACTACCATCTTCATTTCCTATAGTATATACGGTACTAGTAAATCAGGTGAGAGATACATGTTCTTGAAAGCCCCTGGCTTTCTTTTTGCTAGGTCCACTACACTTAGTGGCGGATACCCGATAGTGATAAGTCTGTCCATCCCTCTGAAACTTATCATGTCCAGGCTACAACTTTTTCTGGATTGAAGTAGGCTTTTGATATTTGGCATGTGGAAAGATAAGTTAATGTGTGTTGCATACCATGGTTGATGACCTTTGACCTCAAGATTATTAGGGCCACATAGATTGATACCAGCTTATTTTAAGTTAGTTGAGTAAGTGGTTTTCAGTTTCATTGAAACAAACATAACAGAAATACAGCATTTTGAGGATATCTTCTTCAGAAATCATTAAATGAGAAAGGGCATAATTAAGATGCTCTCAAGATGGCAAATTATCTATTCTTAACCATTTCATTATCTATTGATATCTGTTTATTTGCAGATTGCAACATACATTTGACACCATGTCTTGCTTCGAAAACTGCAGAAGATGAGGACAATTTGCTAAAAAACTTTGTTGGCTTTTTAAGTGAATACAACACTAATCCTGTACTAAGAATGAAGTTAAATAAAGAGTTGGATATGAACTTGCAGGATATTAAATTTAGCTACACTTCAGGTGACCAGTTTGTTACTGCCAAATGTTTTGCAAGAACTAAAGATGAAATTTCTAAAGTTACCAAACATTTGAAAGATTACAGTATGTCCAGGTTTATTACTAACTTTTTAGATTCGATCGGTCTGACAGCAGCGATGGGCTTCTATTCGAAAGAAAAGATAGAAATATTAGCATTTACAGCTGACAGTCCTGGAAACAGGTAGGTTGCAAAAGAGAACATGAATCCATATGACACAGTTGTTCATTCATTGATGAAATTTATTTGGTTTGTTATTTCTTCATTATATTGTCAAAATAATTGTTGATTTTTGTGAATATTATGATAGTTTACGGAACTGTTGACAGGCTCCAAGCTGTTGAAAAGGTTGGACGAATTTCATTATAAATTGACAAGGATAAAAATATAAAAAAAACACCCTGAAAAGACTTCAGTTATCAACAGGTAGACTTACATGTAATAAGGATATGAAATCGACACACAAAAAATGTGAAAATATTTGTCAAAAATTGCCTTTGAAGCTACAGAAAGTATAATTAAGAAAACTTAATTTTATTCTTTGCAGCTGAACAAAAATTGAGAAGTACATATAAAAAACAAACATATATTTTTGAATTTAAACTACAAATAGGTCTCAAGGTTAGTGGAATAGCTAGAATCAAAGTGTAAACAGAAAAAAATCTTTTGATGCACACAACAAAATGGAATTAAAAAAAAAAATCTGCACAATTGCACAATTATGATTTTAAACAAAAACATACCTTTAAAAAGTATTTAGCCTTTAAACCCTACAAAACATGTAGTAAGTGTAATACTTACTACAACGTTGATTTATTATGCTCATATACCTACACCATAACTGCAGACAGTAATAACCAAGGTGAAGTGCATGTATATGTCTGGTCGAAATAAGTAGCCAACTCTTATTGCCTACCAGAAGTCCACAAGAAAAAACAAGGTTGGTCTATGTGATTATAACAGAAACCTAACCCTGTTATAAAAAATATCTAAAATTATATATACATGTAAAAAATGTTTAATTATTAATTATTCAACATGCTAATTAGGGGCCTCGGTGGCAAAGTGGCTAAGGTAGTTCATCACTATATATCACGTGGTCTGTCAACACTTAGGTTGCGAGTTCGAGTCTCTCTGTAGGTAGGGTGTACTCAACTCCACAGTACCTGACACTCTTACCAAAGAGTTAATTATTCTGACAACCTCCAACTGTAATTGGGTCTGCTGTAATACTAGTTTCTCAATGGTGTGTAGATAATACTGCAAACTACCTGCCTACATTTAGTGCACCAATGAGGCGAAAAGTGCACTAATAGCATGAAGGATAAGAGTAATCATCACAACACAGTGTCAAAGCATAATGCATAAATAAAGTTTTTGTCAAGTTGGATTTTTATTATACTCCCACTCATAAGAGAAGGGGCTATATTGCAATCAACTTGTCCGTCTGTCTGTCCGTCCGGTGCAAAATTTTAAAACAGATTTCTCTGCTTCTACTAAAGGGATTGATTTCAAATTTGGTGCTCAGCTTTAGCATGATGAGTTGTTTCATGCCTCCCGTTGCCAGGTCAGTCAGTTATCTACTTCCTGCTTTTTCGAACCGACTCTTTCAATGGTCAAAATAGGAAAAATTTTTGTAACAGATTTCTTGGCTTCTATTAAAGGATTGATTTCAAATTTGGTTCACAGCTTAAGCATGATGAGTTGTACTGTGAACTCCCCTTTCCAGATCAGTAAGTTATCTACTTCCTGTTTTCCAAGTGGAAAAATGGTCGAGTGGGGATATACTTAGCCTGACTTAATAGTGCTGGTCCATGTTTTTATCTTGTAGTTTTAGAAATATTTGCACTTTTATTGGCATGTGCAGATTTTTGTATTGTCAATTATTTGCCACCTGTTTAATTACTCAACAAAGATAATTGTTTTACAGTTACATTATTTAGTCAAGAGATCATTTTGTGTTTGTGAAAACAACCTTATGCCTAGGTAATTTTTTATAAGCAATTTATGATTGGTCTCATTTCATTATGAATCTAGACACTACTTTTGTGTTTGGTCTCTTTCTTTGTCCTGTTTTTACAGACCAAAAGTCTTGTGTTGGGTACTGTTAATCTGCCATCGAATGATTACATGTTACACATTGTCAAGTTCAAATTCCCTTGTACATATAATGATATAATAACCATCTAGTGTCAACAAAATGAAGGCGAACAACATCATAAATACTGTTAATGAGGTCAGAAAGTACTTAATGTTTCCAATCTGTGACAAGTTTTAATTAGATAGTTCATGCTTTCACAATTATTATTGTCCAAATTCTTTGTTGATTTAGTGCCTAGATGGTATATTGCCATGATTTAAAAGTTGGGTCTTTAGTCTTTTATAAAAGAAGTTAAAAAAAAATTGAAAAGTCATTACACAAGAAAACGTCTTCCCATTATAATCTGTTGTATCATTTGCCATGGAAATATCATCATCATTGAAAAGTCTTGAAATTTAAATTTGAATTTTCTTGAAGAACAGGACTTCATTGTTCTTTCATAGTCCTCAGAAACATATTTTTAACATAATCTGCCTTTAATCTTTAATATGTTTGGTGCATATTAGCCTTGTTTCGTTTTGTCAATAGATTTAGTTAAACTGCCCTCTTATTCACTATCAATACAAATGTAAACAGATTTAATGTCTGTCTGTTAGCTGGTTTTGACATGAGAAACAAGTACCAAAGTGCGACAAAATTTGCCATTTAAAAAAAAAAAATTACCTTCAGACTCTTAAGAGGCTGAAGCAATTCAGTTGGTTATCAATCTTTGGTCGAGATATTATGCCCATAAGCATTTTTTATGAAGATCAGACAACTAAGTTAAAGACTGGACAAGGCGAATTTGCCATTTTTTGGTATAAATAAAGGGCCATAACTCTGAAGTGGCTGAAGCAATATAGATGGTGATCAATTTTGGTAAGATATAATGCCTATAAACATTTTCCCCAAATTTTATGAAGATCGAACAAGGCAAATTTGCCATTTTTAGCTGACCTGACCCGAAGGGTCCGGTGAGCTATTGCCATCACTTGGCGTCCGTCGTCGTCAGTCGTCGTCGTCTTTAACTTTTTTTCAAAAGTCTTCTCCTCCAAAACCACTGAAAATACTGCTTTGAAACTTTGCACACATCATCAGTAAAATGTCCTCTACCAAGTTTGCACAAATCATGGCCTCAGACCAACCAACATGGCCGCCATGGCTAAAAATAGAACAGGGGGGTCAAAATACAGTTTTTTGCTTATTATTCAAAAAGTATAACAGATACAGGAAAACCGAAGAGACTTTCCTTCTTCAGCAACTAAAGCTCTACAAAACACCCCATTGGGTCAAAGTTGTATGATGACTCCTTGTAGGAGTTATTGCCCTTTAATTGTCAAAATTGATGATTTTTGCCATTTTTGCCTCAAAATCTTGAAAATTGTTAGAACTAGAGAAACAGTTAGCATTGCTTAATTGTTCTGCTCTATGAGGGCTACAAAAATGACTTAGGGTCAAGATTGTCTGATGAACCGTTTAGGAATTATTCTCCTTGAACATTTTTTTAATCAATTTTACTTGATTTTAAAAAATCTTCTCCTCTTTAACCAATGAAAGGACTGCTTTGACACATTGCACACATCATCTTTAAGACGTCCTCTACCAAAATTGTGCAAATCATGACACCTGACTGCCTTCATAGCTATGTTGGCTTAAAATAGAAAATTGGGGGGGGGGGGGGGGGGTCAAGAGAGTTTTCGACTGATAGTTAAAAAAGTATAACAGGTACAGCAAATTTGAAGTGAACCTCCCTTCTCCCTCTAAGCATCAAAATCTCCTTATAGGAGTTATTTCCCTTAAAAGGTCAAAATTACTTACTTTTGCAGAAGTGTTTGGCAATTCCTTATAGCAAAGAAAAGCTGGATAAAAAAGGGTCATTTGGTTTCAGGTTCAGGTGGGCGAGACAGGCTTCTGGGAGGCTCTAGTTAATTCAGTAAAATGTGTTCATGAATAATAAAAATAATGCAATGTTACATAGCCCTATAGCTATGTTTGTTTTTGCAGAAGTTTGTAATATGCTTTCTGTGAAAACAAAGAACACTGTCTTTTTTCTAAATGCTGTTTCATACCTTATATTTGTTTTTAGTGTAGCATATTATAGATGGAGCTTTACTGTTACCTTGTTAGCTCACCTAACCCAAAGGATCAGTGTGAGCTATTCTCATCACTGGGCGTCCGTCGTTGTCGTCACTATGTTTCACATTTCAATCTTTTTAACTCCGAAACCACTTTCCCAATTAGAACCAAAATTGGCAGGAATGTTTATAGGGTGGTTCTTAACAAAATTTCAGTATTTGGGTCTGATCAAATATTAAACAAGGCTGCCTTGGCTATTAATGCATTCTGATTGGCTAAATTTTAAAAAATCTTCTTCTCATAAACTGCTTGGCAGATTGATTTGAAATATTGCAGAAATGTACCTTAGATGGTCCTCTACAAAGTTTGAGCTTTTTGTGCTGAAACAAAATCAAAGATGGCCACCATCGCAGGACTTAATTTAACATAGCACCCTATCGGAAAAACATACAAACAACTTCTTCTCAGAAACTTTTCCACACATTATATGAAGCCAAATTAGGAAGAAATGATGGTTAGATATTTATCTTATTATTTTGAGTTTTTTGAGCCAATTCCAAATTGAACATGGCTTCAGGGGCAACTAATGGGTTCTGATTGGCTGAAAATTAAAAAAATCTGTTTACAAATGCCATGGCAGATTGATTTGAAATATGGCATAAATGTAGCTTAGGTCGTCCTCTACAAAGTTTGTGTTTTTTGTGACGATCGAAAATCTAAGATGGCCTCCTACGTGGGACACAGCTAAACATAGGACCATGTGGGAAAACCGTAGTAACAGCTTCTTCTCCAAAACTGTTCCACACAATTAAAACAAATAATGCAGAAGTTAATCTTATTATTTTAATTCTTTCAAGCCGATAGGAAGTGCAGAAGTTAATCTTTTTTATGCCCCCGCGACGACATGTCGGGGGGCATTAAGTTTTACTCATGTCCGTCCGTCCGTCCGTCCGTCCGTCCGTACGTACGTACGTCCGAACAAATTTCCGTCAAGCTTTTCTCAGAAACCGTACATGAGAACAATTTTAAATTTGGCAGATTGGTTCAGTATCACAAGTTGTACGTCCTAAGCGAATTTCAGACCTGTCGGACAACTACTTCCTGTTTGGGACTTCATTTGTACGTAAATACGTCCGTCTGTATGTACAAATTTCCGTCAAGCTTTTCTCAGAAACCGTACATCAGAACAATTTGAAATTTGGCAGGGTGGTTCAGTATCACAAGTTGTACGTCCTAAGCGACTTTCAGACCTGTCGGACAACTACTTCCTGTTTGCGACTGGGCCGATATGAAAATGTGTTAACATGAGTATGAAAATTTCCGTCAAGCTTTTCTCAGAAACCGTACATCAGAACAATTTGAAATTTGGCAGGGTGGTTCAGTATCACAAGTTGTACGTCCTAAGTGACTTTCAGACCTGTCGGACAACTACTTCCTGTTTGCGACTGGGCCGATATGAAAATGTGTTAACATGAGTATGAAAATTTCCGTCAAGCTTTTCTCAGAAACCGTACATCAGAACAATTTGAAATTTGGCAGGGTGGTTCAGTATCACAAGTTGTACGTCCTAAGCGACTTTCAGACCTGTCGGACAACTACTTCCTGTTTGCGACTGGGCCGATATGAAAATGTGTTAACATGAGTATGAAAATTTCCGTCAAGCTTTTCTCAGAAACCGTACATCAGAACAATTTGAAATTTGGCAGGGTGGTTCAGTATCACAAGTTGTATGTCCTAAGCGACTTTCAGACCTGTCGGACAACTACTTCCTGTTTGCGACTGGGCCGATATGAAAATGTGTTAACATGAGTATGAAAATTTCCGTCAAGCTTTTCTCAGAAACCGTACATCAGAACAATTTGAAATTTGGCAGGGTGGTTCAGTATCACAAGTTGTACGTCCTAAGCGACTTTCAGACCTTTCAGACAACTACTTCCTGTTTGCGACTGGGCCGATATTAAAATGTGTTAACATGAGTATGAAAATTTCCGTCAAGCTTTTCTCAGAAACCGTACATTAGCACAATTTGAAATTTGGCAGGGTGGTTCAGTATCACAAGTTGTACGTCCTAAGTGACTTTCAGACCTGTCGGACAACTACTTCCTGTTTGGGACTTCATTTAGCGGGGGCATCCGTGTCCCATGGACACACTCTTCAATTTTTTTTTTAAGTTTTTCGAGCCAATAGGAAGTTCAACATGGCTGCCAGAGCTGCAAATGCCTTCTGATTGGCTAAAAAATCAAAATTTGTTTCCTCACAAACCGTTTGGCAGACAGATATGTGATATTGTATGGTTCTCTACTAATTTTGAGTTTCTGTTTCGATCCAAAATAAAGATGTACAAGATTACTGCCACCATGAAACATCACTAAACATACTAACCTATGAAAAAACATAAAATGGCTTTTCAGGAACTGTCCTACAAATTGCTGCTGATTGGAAATTCAACATGGCAACATTCATAGATACGGCATCTTCAGATAAACTCTTTTGGATTTAATAGCAAAATTTGCAAGAAAAGTTTTGTCTTTTGAAAAGTTTTTTTGTAAGTCAGGTGAAGGATACAGGCTCTTTAGAGCCTCTAGTTTTTAACTCACCTGGACCGAAGGTCCATGTGAGCTTTTGCTATCACTTGGCGTCAGTCATCTGTTGTTTGTCGTCCGTCGTAAACTTTTTCAAAAGTCTTCTCCTCTGAAACCACTGGGCCAATTTTTTTCAAACTTGGCCAAAATCATCCTTAGGGTTCCTAGTTTCAAGTTTGTACCCAGGGTGTTGATCAACAGACAAATATGGCCACTGTTACTAAAAATAGAACATGGGGGTCACACAGGTTTTTGATCATTATCTAAAAAACTATAACAGCTATAAAGAAAACCGTTACTTCAAATTGATCAGCACATTAGGGTCTACAATAGTTGCTATTAGTGCGAAGTTGTGTATTTGCATCTTGTATGAGTTATTGCCCTTTTTTGCCGATTTTTGACAAAATTTTTGGTATTTACAATATAACGTGAAAACTATACGAGGTAGAGTGAAACTGTAAATGGCAAAAATGATCAGCAATAAAAGCCCTACAATTCACTTGATTGGTCTGAAATTGTCAGATGACTCCTTATATGAGTTATTGCCCCATCTTCGCTAGCCAAGGGTTACGATCCGATACTCTTATCTTGAAGAGAGGGGGACCTGATCGTAACACTTGGCTAGCGAAGATGTTATTGCCCTTAAATGGTAATTTTTTATGAAATTTTCCGTTTTTGTCCTGTAACTTAAAATCTATAACAGATATATATAGAGTAAAACTGTAAATAGCTAAAATGATCAACAATACAAGCCCTACAATTCACTGTATTAGTCTGAAATTGTCAGATGACTCCTTATAGGAGTTATTGCCCTTAAATGGCAATTTTTTATGAAATTTTCTGTTTTTGTCCTGTAACTTGAAAACTATAGCAGCTAGATTGAAACTGTAAATTGCACAAATGATCAGCAATAAAGACCCTACAATTCACTTGATTGGTCTGAAATTGTCAGACAACTCCTTAAATAAGTTATTGCCCATAAATGACAATTTTTTATGAAATTTTCCGTTTTTGTCCTGTAACTTAAAAACTGTAACAGCTAGAGTGAAACTATTAATAGCAAAAATGATCAACAATACAAGCCCTACAAATTACCATTTAAGTCTGAAATTGTCAGATGACTCCTTATAGGAGTTATTGCTCTTAAATTGCAATTTTTTATGAAATTTTCCGTTTTTGTCCCATAACTTAAAAACCATAACAGCTAGAGTGAAATAATAAAGTGCAAAAATGATCAGCAAAAAAAGCCCTACAATTTATTTATTTGGTCTGAAATTGTCAGATGACTCCTTATAGGGGTTATTGCCCTTAAAATGACAATTTTGTTATGAAATTTTCCATTTTTGTCCTGTAACTTAAAAACTATAGTAGCTAGATTAAAACTGTAAAATGCACAAATGATCAGCAATAGAAGCCCTACAAATGATTGCTTAGTCCAAAATTGCAAGATGATTCTTTATATGAGTTATTGCCCTTTAATTATGAATTTGGACAAATGAACAGTTTTTTAATTATAAATTAGTCTATAACACACCTATTACTGTAGGGATTCCAAGAGAAAAATATCACTATATTCCATCTTAACAAAAATTATAGCATTTAAAAGACCACAATTTTCAGAGAACAAGACAAAAAACAGACTGAAAATCGGTCTACAAATAAAAAAGTTATGCAAGTTTAAAGATGACAATTTTGGCAATTTTTTTGGATTGTATACATGTATTCAGTATCAAAATGGGCTGAAACCCAACTTGAGGGGTTAATTAGGCCTTGTATGTTTATTAATAATCAAGTTTTTTTGTAAATATTTATTGACTTTGTATTGGGTACTGCAAACAGGGTTGCCACGCACCCAGGAAAACGGGAAAAGTCTTTGAATTTTGAAATTTGTGTTCCAGGTCGGGAAACATCCATGAAAACGCGAAAAAATGAACAAATCCGGGAAAAATCCTTAATTTTGATCGGGATTAGTAAGTTCGGCACGAGTTGTCTTCCCCTTGCTTAAGTAGAACAGTTCGCCCCATACGGAAGATCGTCCTTTACATTGAAAATAATGGAAGTTTTTGGGGCGAAATGTATGGGTCGAGATTTATAAGATTCTGAGTCTTTCCAGCGTTTGACACTAAGGAATTTGTAGAGCATGATGCGGTCGTCAAATTGATCCAGATAATATGGGGGGTTTCATGAAATCATATTTTGATTACCAGTTGAAAGGCTCAAATTTATTCCCTCCTACGCTCACTATAAACTCGAATACCATACAAGACGATTTGTTGATCCCATATATTAAAACGGTGTCCGGTAAAAGCATCACACAACTGGATTTTCTTCCAAGAACTTTGACAATTGCAAATCAGTACTCAGAATCCAGAACGGCTCATACAGGGAGTATAATTTTATTTACTTTTTTGGTTATTAAATAATTGTTTTAAAATATGTATTTTTGATTTAAGGTCTGCAGACATGATACCCCCTAAAATTTGTTTTTGACACATAAATGCATAAGAAGGCGATTAATTTAAGAAAGGGAAACAGTCGACGTTTTGGGTATATTTATATCAAATTTATTGTCTCAGCAACCACTTACCAATGCATAAACTGGAAATTGTCACATGCTGGATAAGCATTTATTGTATTGAGTAACATTTATTCATCAGCATTCAAACCACATTAATTGGAAGTTATATATTAAGATCTACTAGGAGATAAATGCTTTATACTTAGCAATCCAAAGGAAGCGGGTTTGAATTTCAAAACAGCTGTAAATTTTGATAACATATACATGTACAGTTGATCTAGTGTCAACATGCATTTATAAATCAAAACCAGTAGACATACATGTATTCTAAAACATGCAAAAGCGAATCCATGAAATACTGTGACAATGTATGCTGGTCAACCTGTTCACATAGAAAAGGAGGGATATAGATCTACTTTCATGCCCTAAACATAATCTGCAACAAAATCATATGATCTACCAAAGACTTCCATCCCGTACATGTACAAGAACACATTTTAGCTTAGATTTCGAATTCCTTATTTATTGGTCAAATCAGAGAAATAGAAAACATGTATATCATGTCTCTGGTCAAATCATGAAGACACACAGTTTTCAGACTGAAGATTGGCGAGTGTTGTGAATTAATAAGGTACATCTGCATTGAAAACCACTTGTAGTTTACACAAAGTCTGCATCATGTCACACTGGAAGGGTGTATAGGAAATTTAAGACATATGGAGTGAATGTGTACGTGACAAAATTATATAGCTTAAAGGATATTGGTATCTATAAATCACCTTAGAAATTCATTTGAAGTTATCCTGGAAAAATTATGAAAACCCTTGAAAAACCCTTGAAAAGTCCATGAATTTTGTGTCAAGAAAAGAGTGGCAACCCTGTGCAAAAAACATCCACCTTTAATGACCTTAATCTTCTCATCTAAAAAAAGGTTCTTGTCCAAAATCTTCACAAAAGCGTTTTTTTAACAGTGGCACCACATATTTTGTATTAAAAATGTGACATAGGACATATTTTACAATAAATTTTTGAAGAAATTATTCACTTGATCTACAAAATAATTAAATCCATAAAAATATAAACTGCAATAAGTATTTAACAAGAATTTAATAGACTTGTACCACTATGCCATATTCAATATGGATGCTGCAACAAGACCCACAACTGCAATTTGCTGAGACAAAAACAGCTTTTTCTAGTTCAATTTATAAGCAAATGCTTTGCTTTAAACCAAAAATATATTTATTTTCAATACATATGTCCAAGTCTCAGTAAGGTGGGTATACCTTAAAGTTTTTTACAACAATGCCACATTCAAAATGGCTGCCACAATATGGCCCACAACAGCAATTTACTACCAATTAAACAGCAGTTTTCTCCAAGTTTGAATCAAATTTCTGAGAAAATGCTTTCCTTCAGAACAATGGAAATTTTTTTTAACAAATATGGTCTAGTCTCTGTAAGGTAGGTATACTTAAAGTTGATTTACCGGAAGGCAGTAGTAAATATGGCTCCCACAATATGGCCGACAACTGCAATTTAAGTATGTTTAAATAATAACAAAATTGCAAATTGCAACACTGAGCTGCATTTTTGAGAAATTTAAAATTATAATGTTTAACATTGACAAACAGTGAACTTTAAAACCATGTATGTGTCTTCAGTAAATACTTACTTCTAATTTTTTACTGTATCATTTATTGCATTTTTTTGCTTAGTTTTCAGTTATTTTTTGGTAAAATGAACGGCATTAAGTTTCCCTTTATGAACTTGAGATGAAATATATATTTTAAGAAACAAGACATCATGCTGGTTTTATTCATTTAAAATTAAATCCTGAGAACTGATGGACTCACTGTTGCAAAAATGGGTAAAAACTTGTAATGTCGTCAAAAACGAGTGCCATGAGTTGCAACATAGTAGGTAAAATGAACTGGATGCTCAGATTAACATGCCGGTTTTCAGTTAAATAATAACATATTTAAACTTTAATGCATGAACAAACTCAATCAGAAGAACTATGTATTGCTTTAATGAATAACATTTATTTAAATAAAAGTGAACAGTAAAATCAGGTCCCACTACCTTCATTTGACTGTTCCAAGGATATGACACAGTCACCTGGAATCCCTACAGTATTAGTAGAGTAAAACTGTAAATTTCTAAAGTACCCTAAAGGACAATGCCTAAAAACCATTTAATTTTCAGAAATTGTCAATCGCACCTTATAGGAGTTATTGTATTTAACAAATTTTTTGAAGAAATGTTTAGTTTTTGCACAGTAACTTAAAAGCTATAACAACTAGACTGAAACTGTTAATTTCAAAAATTTTAATATAGTTCAAGTCATTTGGATTCCAGGTGAGCGATTACAGGCTCCTGGGAGCCTCTAGTTTATACACTGCTTCTTGTAAAGAGTCGCTCTCTTTTTACTGTGGAAGGTCCTTATAAAACCTTATTGTATATGTTACCATAGTACATGTAATTTTATTTATCTGTTTTTAGTTCATCTGGATGAAAATCCATGTGAGATTTTGCCATTATTTGTCGGCCATCGTAAACGTTTTCAAAAATCTTCTCTGAAACCACTTGGCCAAATTTTTCAAACTTTGCCACAATCATCCTTAGGGTTCCTACTATAAAATATTTACTCAGCATGTTGATCAACGACAAAGATTGTGGCTGTTACTAAAAATAGAACATGGGTGTCAATGCATGTTTTTGATCAATATCACAAAAATTATAATAGCTATAGAGAAAACCGTTACTTAAAATTGATCAGCACATTAAGGTACACAATAGTTGCCATTAGTGTGAGGTTGGGTAATAACTTCCTGTAGGAGTTGTTTACCTGGAAGGGCAATTTTTCACGTAATTTTCCATTGTCCTATAACTTAAAAACTATAACAGCTAGAGTCAAACTGTAAATTGCAAGGACAATGCCTAAGAATCATTTAGTTATCAGAAATTGCAGGAGTTATTGTACTTAACCAAAATTTTTAAAGAAATGTTTAGTTTTTTCCCAGTAACTTTAAAGCTAGACTAGACTGATACTGTAAATTGCAAAAATTTAAATATAGTGGAAGTCATTTGTTTTCCAGGTGATCAATTACAGGCTCCTGTGAGCCTCTAGTTTTTAATATTATGTCTTTGATTGGAAGGTTTTCATGAGGATTTTCTTGGTTTCCTAAAACCATTTCTTTCTAAATGTCTACATTGTATGTGTTTATGTTAGACCTTATATTTTTTGTACCTTCTTAAATGTAGTAAAAATTATCGAGATTCCTGCAAACATATTCAGATGTGACACATTTGGGATATTTTCAACAATTCTGTGTGTTCTTGGTTATAGTTTTCAGCTGGCAATGGACTGAAAGTTTTTGCATGATATCCTGTTAGCATGACAACATGTCTGGGTCAGGTTCTTGATCAAGAGGGACAAATGTCAGCTTTCCTTTTATCTGTTTTTTAACACAAAAGTGATATTGTCTTTAAAACAAGTTATCATTTTGAACAATGAAATCTTTTTAACAGTACAGCCACTATATGTGAATCCCATGCCCCACAATCATCAGCAAAAGAAAACTCGCAGCCTTCAAATCCTTTTTACACAAAATGTTATTTGAATTGTCAATGAGAAATTGTCATTGAGCATTTTCTTTTGGGCCCTTTGGTATCCGATTACAGTGTTTTCTGTTTCTACAATAGCTTTAAAGACTTAAGTAGTAGTTTTCAAGTAATTATTGCATGAGCAATCTTAATTCGGGATGTGCTGTAGTGGTAATCAAATTCTGTAGTAGACAGAGACACAGATTATAGTGTTTTCTGGTTCTAAATAAGTCTGTTAGTTTGTCCGTTCATCGTAACAAAAAATTCCGTCGCAGTTTTCCATGTAACTTTAGGATGCAGAAGCCTGATATTTTGCATATTGCTTTATCCTATAGTACCATATCTTGTATACTAATTTTACACATAGTTTTGAAAGCAGGGGTATCACTAGTGAGCATTAGCTTACAGTCCACACTTGTTGTTTTGTGTTGTTATATGAGCAGGTTTATAAGACTGTGACATTTATACCTTTATCCTTTCATGTAAAAGGAACAACTAATAAATTAAAATTTTTATAAGACATGTCTTTAAATGACCTCCAGTGGTAAGTACACAGATTCAATAAGCATACCACTGACCTAGGACCTTATGGGGAAAAATTCTTAAAAGATTCTTCTCTGAAACAGATTAACTAATTGACAAATATTATTGCCATTATATTTTGAATGGTTCTCTAGTTTTATTTTATTTATACCAATCAGATATTAAAATGACCACTACTACAACACTTAGTTTAACATAGGGGAAAAGTTTAAGGAGCTTCTTTTCTGAAACTGCTAAAACAATCAAACCAAATTACAACAACCATTGTTTGAATGGTCCCCAATGAAGATTAATGTTTTTATGCCAATCAAATATCCAAAAAGGCTTCCACTGCAGGGTTTAGTTTAACATATGGCCCTATGGAAAATTTAAAAGGCTTATCTGAAACTGGTTATAACCAATCAAAACAAAATTTGCAAGCAATATTGCTTGGATATTTCTCTCCATGTATATAGTTTATGTTTTTAATGGCTATCGGAAATTAAAAATGTACAAACTAACAAACCATTTTTGATCAGGTTGCACGAAGTGCAAACCTGGGTTTTAATATGGTGAAGTCAGGCGGGTGGCAGGCGGGAAAATAATGGGGTCCCTATTTTGTTCAATCAACTCATCATTCAGTTTTTAATTTCAACTTAAACTCTGAAACTTCACACAAATGTTGCACATGTATTGAAGTTGTGTACCTGCTATTATGAATTTGGTGGAGGATTTTGTTCCTACTTTTCCAGACTTGGGAATTGTGTCGAGGATTTTTTTTTTCTAATATTCCAGACTTGGGAACTTACTCTTTTTTCAGATCATTTGCAGAAGACAGTCCCTATTGTGTGTAATCAACTCCTCCTACTTTTTTTTTTACACAAACCCAAAACCTTCTTTCAACAAAAATTGTAAACCATTTCCTTTTTAGCTCACCTGGACCGAAGGTCCATGTGAGCTATTGCTATCACTTGGCGTCCGTCGTCTGTCGTCCGTCGTCCGTCGTAAACTTTTTCAAAAATCTTCTCCTCTGAAACCACTGGGCCAATTTTTTTCAAACTTGGCCACAATCATCCTTAGGGTTCCTAGTTTCAAGTTTGTACCCAGGGTGTTGATCAACAGACAAATATGGCCGCTGTTACTAAAAATAGAACATGGGGGTCAACACAGGTTTTTGATCATTATCTAAAAAACTATAATAGCTATAGAGAAAACCGTTACTTCAAATTGATCAGCACATTAAGGTCTACAATAGTTGCTATTAGTGCGAAGTTGTGTATTGGCTTCTTGTAGGAGTTATTGCCCTTTTTTGACGATTTTTGACCAAATTTTTGGTATTTACAATATAACCTGAAAAATATACGAGGTAGAGTGAAACTGTAAATGGCAAAAATGATCAGCAATAAAAGCCCTACAATTCACTTGATTGGTCTGAAATTGTCAGATGACTCCTTATATGAGTTATTGCCCTTAAATGGTAATTTTTTATGAAATTTTCCGTTTTTGTCCTGTAACTTTAAAACTATAACAGCTAGAGTAAAACTGTAAATAGCAAAAATGATCAACAATACAAGCCCTACAATTCACTGTATTAGTCTGAAATTGTCAGATGACTCCTTATAGGAGTTATTGCCCTTAAATGGCAATTTTTTATGAAATTTTCCGTTTTTGTCCTGTAACTTGAAAACTATAGCAGCTAGATTGAAACTGTAAATTGCACAAATGATCAGCAATAAAGACCCTACAATTCACTTGATTGGTCTGAAATTGTCAGATGACTCCTTATATGAGTTATTGCCCTTAAATGGTAATTTTTTATGAAATTTTCCGTTTTTGTCCTGTAACTTTAAAACTATAACAGCTAGAGTAAAACTGTAAATAGCAAAAATGATCAACAATACAAGCCCTACAATTCACTGTATTAGTCTGAAATTGTCAGATGACTCCTTATAGGAGTTATTGCCCTTAAATTGCAATTTTTTATGAAATTTTCCGTTTTTGTCCTGTAACTTAAAAACTGTAACAGCTAGAGTGAAACTGTTAATAGCAAAAATGATCAGCAATACAAGCCCTACAAATTACTTTTAAGTCTGAAATTGTCAGATGACTCCTTATAGGAGTTATTGCCTTTAAATTGCAATTTTTTATGAAATTTTCCGTTTTTGTCCTGTAACTTAAAAACCATAACAGCTAGAGTGAAATAATAAATTGCAAAAATGATCAGCAAAAAAAGCCCTACAATTCATTTAATTGGTCTGAAATTGTCAGATGACTCCTTATAGGGGTTATTGCCCTTAAATGACAATTTTGTTATGAAATTTTCCATTTTTGTCCTGTAACTTGAAAACTATAGTAGCTAGATTAAAACTGTAAATTGCACAAATGATCAGCAATAGAAGCCCTACAAATGATTGCTTAGTCCAAAAATTGCAAGATGACTCTTTATAGGAGTTATTGCCCTTTCATTATGAATTTGGACATATGAACAGTTTTTTAATTATAAATTAGTCTATAACACACCTATTAGTAGAGTAAAACTGTAAATTTCTAAAGTACCCTAAAGGACAATGCCTAAAAACCATTTAATTTTCAGAAATTGTCGATGGCACCTTATAGGAGTTATTGTATTTAACAAATTTTTTGAAGAAATGTTTAGTTTTTGCACAGTAACTTAAAAGCTATAACAACTAGACTGAAACTGTTAATTTCAAAAATTTTAATATAGTCATTTGGATTCCAGGTGAGCGATTACAGGCTCCTGGGAGCCTCTAGTTATTACAGCACTTGCTTTGCAGCTCAGCCATTTCAGACTTCTAGTTTGAATAGTGCCCCAAATTCTATTCCAAAGTGGATGTTTACACTTTGATTTGTTGAATTTGAGGAGCCAATCATCTGACCATTTTGTTAGTCTACTTTGTTTGTTTGAAGGCTGTTGATATTATCTTGATTAATTGCAACCACATAGATCGTTGTATTGGCTGCAAAGAGTTTTGCCATGTTTTCCAAAGCCTATGGTAAAAGTTTTGCAACTTATATTCTATATTTAATGTACTTTATTATGAAACAACTGATATGCAGACATAGACTTTAAATTTTAAAATTGTAATAGGTAATGTAAATATCAAAACAAAAACAACCATTTTTTTTAACTCAACTGGTCGGAAGGGTCATTTGAGCTATTGACATCACTTGGCATCCGTCGTCGTCCGTCATCGTCCTTGTTGTCGTTAACTTTTCTTTAAAAATCTTCTTCTCCAAAACCACTAAATGGATGGATTGCTTTGGAACTTTGCACATATCATCAGTAAAATGTCCAAGTTTGCACAAATCATGGCCGCAGACCAACCAAAATAGCTGCCTTGGCTGAAAATTGAATAGGGGGTCAAAAACAGTTTTTGCATTACAGTACCAAAACGTATAACATACAAGGAAACGGAAGAGACATTCCTTCTTCAGCATCAAAAGCTCTACGAAACTTAAGTTGAAGTTGTAAGATGACCCCTTGTAGGAGCTATTGCCCCTTAATCGTCAAAATTGATTATTTTTTCCATTTTTCCCAAAATGTTGAAAATTATCAGAACTAGAGAAAATGTTAACATTGTTTAATTGTTCAGCTCTATGTGAGCTACAACTTTGTTTTTATCAATTTAAATTGATTTAAAAAAAAATCTTCTTAAACCAATGAAAGGACTGCTTTGAAAATTTGCACACCTCTTTTTATAATGTCCTCTACTAAAGTTGTTCAAATCATGACAGCTGACCACCAACATGGCTATTGGTTTAAAATAGAACAGGTATAAAAAGTGGGGAGGGGGTCAAGATAGTTTTTGGCTTATAATTCAGCCAGTATAAGATACAGGAAATCTTTAGTGTGCCTCCTTCCTTAGCATCAAAAACTCTACAAGATTCTCAAATGAGGTGAAGATGTCTGACGATGCTTTAGAGGAGTAATTTCCACTCATTTGTCAAAATTGTTGATTTTTGTCATTTTTCCTCAAATGTTGAAAACTGTAAGAGGTCATTTCCATTTAAAATTATTCAGCCCTTTTAGATCTGCAAAAATGATCACTGGTGCATATGTGTCAAAATTAATGCTTTTTGGAGAAGCGTTGGACAATTTCTTATAGGAAAGAAAAGTTAGATAAAAAAGGAAAAGGTTCAGGTGAGTGATACAGGCTCCTGGGAGCCTTGAGTTTTTATGTTGTGACGGAGAAAGTCTGAACTTAAATTGTCTGCGTAGACAAAATTTCAGCACGCTTTGATACAACACTATTTCTAAACAGAAATTCTTTAATTTCTTACTTGTTCTCAGTTGTTTTTAGGTCTAATAGCAAAAGAAGTTAGAGAAAGAACTAGAATTAACAAAATCGGTACTGTTCATGGTGACAGTAACGTAATTATTGTTTTTCTATGTTAAAATGTAATATTTTTGCAAAAAGATATCTGTATACATGAAAATCACACATTTTCTATTCGTTTGTTACATATTGTTTTTAAAGGATCCAAATATTTAACATTCTTATGCTGTTATGTTAAATTTTGCCACGTGACATTGAATTGCCCCTATAAATTGAAAATGGGAGTTTTAGTTCAAGTAAATGTGTTCATGACTGTTCACAGAAAAATCAGGATATGCCGATCAAAATGCAAATATTTCTAAAACTACAAAATAAAAAAACCTTGATATTATGTGTTTTTTTGATGATTACTCCAGGGGTAGAAATAGGAAAAGTAACTATGGGAGTCAAAAGGACTCCCTAATAAACCAGTCAAGGAGTCCTTACAAACTGCAGGGAGTCCCATTTAACCGGCATAGCCGGTTCCTTACGGCCAGGGGTATGGGGGCCGCTCAAGGCCCCCAGAAGCTCTGGGGCTTTTGGTGCAAAAATATGCATTCTGGCAGTATTCTGAGGGTACATTTCCATTCTGAAAAACACAATTTTTTTGTCTGAATTTTTTGCAGTTTATACCTAACAGTTTGTTATAAACATGCCACGTTTTCTGAGCAAAATTTCCAAAGATAGATAGAATTACATTACACTAAACCCAGAAATAACTCTTTTGTTCAGCACACTTCCACTTAAACAAAGTTGTGCTGATCAACCTTGCTTCATGAGACACCCATCTACAGAACTTATCATGATGTTAATAATTATTCTTTATCTTTATTCTTTCAAGTGCAGCTCATATATTTATTAAAGAAAATTGTTAAAATACAATACACTTTGAAAGAACTGAAGTTTAAAACAAATTGAAAGTGTTTGTTTATAAAACAAATTACGATTTTTCATTATGGGCCGTTGTACTTTACTTTTCTTCGTTGTTCACTTCCGGTAATTAGTCACATCCGGTAAATAAACAAATGGCGCATACTCCAGTTGAAAAAATGTTAAATACGCATATTGTTTGCCGTTTTTATTGGAATTACACATTTACTGATAAATTGGAAGTATGTGTGAATTATTTGGACCAGATCATATGCAAACATCTACTGTAAACCATCGGGTGACATTAGGGAAATAACAGCCAACAGCGACTTCGAGGCGCCGTAGACAAAGTCGACTTTTTCGCCCACTTCGCCCAGTGTGGTGAGCCCTGCTAAATTTTAAAGGAGCCTGACGGGCTCTTACAGTAAACACCCAGGGAGTCCATCCAAGTTTTAGTGAGTCACGGGCTGCCAGGCTACCGCTTATTTCGAGCCCTGTTACTCTCATATCTTTCATGTTGTTAGTGCACTTATCTCCTTGTAAGTGCATTAAATATGTAGTTTCCAGTATGTCTACAGACCCATTTCTTAATGGGACTAATGATATAATGTACACATTTCTAATCCTTTTAACAAAATAACCTAAATTTAATACATGTGCATTAAAACTACAATTTATAATAAATGCAATATATTATGTAAATGAGCATCTTTCCCAAAGCTTTTTATTAAATTGATTATGGTTTTTTTTGTCACTTTTACAAGTTCTTATGAGTTGTATTTTAAGTTTTCAACTTATAATATGGGGATACACACATTCTACAACTACTGTAGTAAAATACAATGCATTATGCAGGTACTTGTACATGTACAGTTTTTATGCCTCACAACACAGTGGCCAGGTATTATATAATGCCCTCAATTCGAATATGTGTCTGTTTGACTGTCCACTTGTGGTTTCTAGATTATTACTTGAAAACCAATTTTTTTCCACTTGAACTTCCATTAAGTACTATAAATAAATGTAACAACAACATACTGAACACCGAGGTCAAAAGATTAAGTTGAATTATCTGCACAATCCAATTTGTAGTTATTGAGTTAAGCCATTTTTTTATTATTATTGTTTGTTCATTGGAAATAAAGATGGCTGCCACTACCTGGAAAACCCATGTCAAGTCATGTTCTTGCTTTGCTACCACTTCTATGCCTTCTTCATTGCCTGTATAAATCTTGTGAGCCTCTAGGTTGTTTTGTGTATTTTTTTACATTGTTTAATTCTTCTGCAATAAAATTATATCAGATTATCTTTCTCTTATCCCTGAAACATTGATATAATTTTTTTTGTGCAATGAAGACTAATGCAAAAAACATGTTCATTGTTTATTGTTATTTACAAACCATGCAAACATATAGGTATCAATGTACTAAGGTATAACAGTATGGGCTTGGCCATTTTATATGCACAAAGGAAAGCATTAAAAAACTGTCAGGTTAAACCCGATTGCATCCTTACAAGTCAGGGTTTCTGTGTCCACATGTGTCCACGAAACCCTGACAAACTTAGGTAGGAAATTCCCGGGCTAGATGTTCATATGACGTCAAATCTTCAAAATACACCAATGAAATTGATTGAAAGAAGCAAGTGTTCCGTAGTAGTCTTTTTTACTCATTCTTGAATGGGAATAACATGTAACGCAACTAATAAATAACGCAGTAATAACAAGCTATTAACATTACTGTGCAAAATACACTGATTTTTACGTGGTCTATGCATCACATCCGTTTGGTTTATTTACAACCAACATCAAGATATCCCTTACAATGTCGTGAATGAAAGCGACCTTTTGCTTAGCTACATGCAGGTATGATGTAGCCAATCAAAATAGTGACTTCTAGCCCGGGAATTTCCTAGCAGTGTTTGTCAGGGTTTCGTGGACACATGAGGACACAAAACCCTAACTTGTGAGGATGACTCGATTGGTCAATAATGATTGTTAAAGTAAATATATTTTGGAAAGAATTGCAATCTTTGTTATGAAAATACACAAGAAAGTAGTTTTAAACACATTTTGGAGGAAGAAATTAAATTTCGAATATGTAGGGGCCCTTCGTGGAAATTTGAAAAAATGAGACTCTCCCTTTTTGACCCTCATTTTTTCAGTCAGAAAAGCAATGCCAACCTATATTTTTAATAACACCAAATAAACCCCCTATTCTTTAACATAAATAATCATTCTTAATTTAACAGTAAATTTTTGTCTTACAACGAAAAGGTGTACCCTATAGACAAGTTTTTTCAATTATCCCCCTTAGTTAAGATAGCCGCCGCTGAAGATCGTTGTTATCGTGGCCGCCATTACATTCATGAAAGATGACGTTTCTCAGTGGGATATACATGTTTACAAATAATGTATATATTAACTAAATTACCATAAAGTCTTCACAGAGGGTGACTTTCATTTGCATACTAATTAAAAGGATAATAATTGTTATTTATTTATGTGTTTTTTCTCCATTTTTAGCTCACCTGACCCGAAGGGTCAAGTGAGCTATTGCCATCACTTGGCGTCCGTCGTCGTCCGTCGTCGTCGTTGTTAACTTTTCTTCAAAAATCTTCTCCTCCAAAACCACTGAAGGGATTGCTTTGAAACTTTGCATACATCATCAGTAAAATGCCCTCTACCAAGTTTGCCCAAATCATGGCCTCAGACCAACAAACATGGCCGCCATGGCTAAAAATAGAACAGAGGGGTCAAAATACAGTTTTTTGCTTATAGTTCAAAAAGTATAACAGATACAGGAAAACCGAAGAGACCTTCCTTCTTCAGCATCTAAAGCTCTACAAAACACTCCATTGGGTCAAAGTTGTATGATGACTCCTTGTAGGAGTTATTGCCCTTTAATTGTCAAAATTGATGATTTTTGCCATTTTTGCCTCAAAATCTTGAAAATTATTAGAACTAGAGAAAAAGTTAGCATTGCTTAATTGTTCTTCTCTATGAGGGCTACAAAAATGACTTAAGGGTCAAGATTGTCTGATTAACCGTTTAAGAGTTATTCCCCTTGAATTGTTTTTTATGCCCCCGCGACGACATGTCGGGGGGCATTAAGTTTTACTCATGTCCGTCCGTCCGTACGTACGTCCGTACGTACGTACGTACGTCCGAACAAATTTCCGTCAAGCTTTTCTCAGAAACCGTACATGAGAACAATTTTAAATTTGGCAGAGTGGTTCAGTATCACAAGTTGTACGTCCTAAGCGAATTTCAGACCTGTCGGACAACTACTTCCTGTTTGGGACTTCATTTGTACGTAAATACGTCCGTCTGTATGTACAAATTTCCGTCAAGCTTTTCTCAGAAACCGCACATTAGAACAATTTGAAATTTGGCAGTGTGGTTCAGTATCACAAGTTGTACGTCCTAAGCGACTTTCAGACCTGTCGCACAACTACTTCCTGTTTGCGACTGGGCCGATATGAAAATGTGTTAACATGAGTATGAAAATTTCCGTCAAGCTTTTCTCAGAAACCGTACATCAGAACAATTTGAAATTTGGCAGGGTGGTTCAGTATCACAAGTTGTACGTCCTAAGCGACTTTCAGACCTGTCGGACAACTACTTCCTGTTTGCGACTGGGCCGATATGAAAATGTGTTAACATGAGTATGAAAATTTCCGTCAAGCTTTTCTCAGAAACCGTACATCAGAACAATTTGAAATTTGGCAGGGTGGTTCAGTATCACAAGTTGTACGTCCTAAGCGACTTTCAGACCTGTCGGACAACTACTTCCTGTTTGCGACTGGGCCGATATGAAAATGTGTTAACATGAGTATGAAAATTTCCGTCAAGCTTTTCTCAGAAACCGTACATCAGAACAATTTGAAATTTGGCAGGGTGGTTCAGTATCACAATTTGTACGTCCTAAGCGACTTTCAGACCTGTCGGACAACTACTTCCTGTTTGCGACTCGGCCGATATGAAAATGTGTTAACATGAGTATGAAAATTTCCGTCAAGCTTTTCTCAGAAACCGTACATCAGAACAATTTGAAATTTGGCAGGGTGGTTCAGTATCACAAGTTGTACGTCCTAAGCGACTTTCAGACCTGTCGGACAACTACTTCCTGTTTGCGACTGGGCCGATATGAAAATGTGTTAACATGAGTATGAAAATTTCCGTCAAGCTTTTCTCAGAAACCGTACATCAGAACAATTTGAAATTTGGCAGGGTGGTTCAGTATCACAAGTTGTACGTCCTAAGCGACTTTCAGACCTGTCGGACAACTACTTCCTGTTTGCGACTGGGCCGATATGAAAATGTGTTAACATGAGTATGAAAATTTCCGTCAAGCTTTTCTCAGAAACCGTACATGAGAACAATTTTAAATTTGGCAGAGTGGTTCAGTATCACAAGTTGTACGTCCTAAGCGAATTTCAGACCTGTCGGACAACTACTTCCTGTTTGGGACTTCATTTAGCGGGGGCATCCGTGTCCCATGGACACACTCTTCAATTTTTTTAATCGGTTTTAATTGATTTTTTAAAATATTCTCTGAAACAACTGAAAGTACTGCTTTGAAACTTTGTACACATCATCTGTCAAATGTCCTCAACCAAGTTTGCACCAACCATGGCTGCAGATTAACCAACATGGCCACCATGGCTAAAAATAGGATGGGGGGTGGGGGGGGGGGGGGGCGGTAAAATACAGTTTTTGGCTTATATTTAAAAAAGTGTAACAGATACAGGAAAACCGAAGAGACATGCCTTCATCTGCATCAAAAGCTCTAAGAAACACTCCATTGGGTTGAAGTTGTATGATGACTCCTTATAGGAGTTATTGCCCTTTAATTGTCAAAATTGATGATTTTTGCCATTTTTGCCTCAAAATCTTGAAAATTATTAGAACTAGAGAAAAAGTTAGCATTGCTTAATTGTTCTGCTCTATGAGGGCTACAAAAATGACTGAAGGGTCAAGATTGTCTGATTAACCGTTTAAGAGTTATTCCCCTTGAACTGTTTTTATGCCCCCGCGACGACATGTCGGGGGGCATTAAGTTTTACTCATGTCCGTCCGTCTGTCCGTCCGTCCGTCTGTACGTCCGTACGAATTTCCGTCAAGCTTTTCTCAGAAACCGTACATCAGAACAATTTGAAATTTGGCAGGGTGGTTCAGTATCACAAGTTGTACGTCCTAAGCGACTTTCAGACCTGTCGGACAACTACTTCCTGTTTGGGACTGGGCCGATATGAAAATGTGTTAACATGAGTATGAAAATTTCCGTCAAGCTTTTCTCAGAAACCGTACATGAGAACAATTTGAAATTTGGCAGGGTGGTTCAGTATCACAAGTTGTACGTCCTAAGCGACTTTCAGACCTGTCGGACAACTACTTCCTGTTTGTGACTGGGCCGATATGAAAATGTGTTAACATGAGTATGAAAATTTCCGTCAAGCTTTTCTCAGAGACCGTACATGAGAACAATTTGAAATTTGGCAGGGTGGTTCAGTATCACAAGTTGTACGTCCTAAGCAACTTTCAGACCTGTCGGACAACTACTTCCTGTTTGCGATTGGGCCGATATGAAAATGTGTTAACATGAGTATGAAAATTTCTGTCAAGCTTTTCTCAGAAACCGTACATGAGAACAATTTGAAATTTGGCATTATGGTTCAGTATCACAAGTTGTACGTCCTAAGCGACTTTCAGACCTGTCGGACAACTACTTCCTGTTGCGACTGGGCCGATATGAAAATGTGTTAACACGAGTATGAAAATTTCTGTCAAGCTTTTCTCAGAAACCGTACACAAGAACAATTTGAAATTTGGCAGGGTGGTTCAGTATCACTTGTTGTATGTCCTAAGCGACTTTCAGACCTGTCGGACAACTACTTCCTGTTTGCGACTGGGCCGATATGTAAATGTGTTAACATGAGTATGAAAATTTCCGTCAAGCTTTTCTCAGAAACCGTACACAAGAACAATTTGAAATTTGGCAGGGTAGTTCAGTATCACAAGTTGTACGTCCTAAGCGACTTTCAGACCTGTCGGACAACTACTTCCTGTTTTCGACTGGGCCGATTTGAAAATGTGTCAACACGAGTATGAAAATTTCCATCAAGCTTTACTCAGAAACCGTACATTAGAACAATTTGAAATTTGGCAGGGTGGTTAAGTATCACAAGTTGTACGTCCTAAGCGACTTTCAGACCTGTTGGACAACTACTTCCTGTTTGGGACTTCCTTTAGCGGGGGCATCCGTGTCCCATGGACACATTCTTCAATTTTTTTTAATCGGTTTTAATTGATTTTTTAAAATCTTCTCCTCTGAAACAACTGAAAGTACTGCTTTGAAACTTTGTACACATCATCTGTCAAATGTCCTCAACCAAGTTTGCACCAACCATGGCTGCAGATTAACCAACATGGCCACCATGGCTAAAAATAGGATGGGGGTGGGGGGTAAAATACAGTTTTTGGCTTATATTTAAAAAAGTGTAACAGATACAGGAAAACCGAAGAGACATGCCTTCATCTGCATCAAAAGCTCTAAGAAACACTCCATTGGGTTGAAGTTGTATGATGACTCCTTATAGGAGTTATTGCCCTTTAATTGTCAAAATTGATGATTTTTGCCATTTTGCCTCAAAATCTTGAAAATTATTAGAACTAGAGAAAAAGTTAGCATTGCTTAATTGTTCTGCTCTATGAGGGCTACAAAAATGACTGAAGGGTCAAGATTGTCTGATTAACCGTTTAAGAGTTATTCCCCTTGAACTGTTTTTTTTTAATCGGTTTTAATTGATTTTTTAAAATCTTCTCCTCAGAAACAACTGAAAGTACTGCTTTGAAACTTTGTACACATCATCCGTCAAATGTCCTCAACCAAGTTTGCACCAACCATGGCTGCAGATTAACCAACATGGCCACCATGGCTAAAAATAGGATGTGGGGGGGGGCGGTAAAATACAGTTTTTGGCTTATATTTAAAAAAGTGTAACAGATACAGGAAAACCGAAGAGACATGCCTTCATCTGCATCAAAAGCTCTAAGAAACACTCCATTGGGTTGAAGTTGTATGATGACTCCTTATAGGAGTTATTGCCCTTGAATTGTCAAAGTCGATGATTTTTGCCATTTTTGCCTCAAAATCTTGAAAATTATTAGAACTAGAGAAAAAGTTAGCATTGCTTAATTGTTATGCTCTATGAGGGCTACAAAAATGACTTTATGGTCAAGATTGTCTGATGGACCGTTTTATTAATTATTCTCCTAGAACATTTTTTTAATCAATTTTACTTGATTTTAAAAAATCTTCTCCTCTTAAACCAATGAAAGGACTGCTTTGAAAAATTGCACACATCATCTTTAGGATGTCCTCTACCAAAATTGTGCAAATCATGACACCTGACTACCTACATAGCTACGTTGGATTAAAATAGAAAAAATGAAAAAAGGGGGGGGTGGGGGGGGGGGGGGGTCGAGAGAGTTTTCGACTGATAGTTAAAAAAGTATAACAGGTACAGCAAATTTGAAGTGAACCTCCCTTCTCCCTCTAACCATCAAAAGATCCTCCTTATAGGAGTTATTTCCCTTAAAAGGTCAAAATTAATGATTTTTGCAGAAGTGTTGGGCAATTCCTTATAGCAAAGAAAAGCTGGATAAAAAAGGGTTGTTTGGTTTCAGGTTCAGGTGAGCGATACAGGCTCCTGGGAGCCTCTATTTTTAAACTTCTGTCTTATGCACTTATAACACAAAGTGCAACTTGTATTCCACATTTTCCGTCATGCCTAGTACTGTTTTACACCCATATTACAATTATTGTTGTTTTCAACCAATTATGTTGACATATTTAAAATGAAATACAGTAATAATTAAAAAAAACTAGATGTTCAACAATATTTAATCATCCACATCTACATCTCTTATCAATTAAGTCACCACGTAAATTGACTATTTAAAAAAAAAATTACTAACATGTCGTCGAATGTTTTAAAGAACAAACGAGCACTGTTGTACTTAATATTTTATAAACTTTCCGTGTTCTTATAGATCTTTTTATAATAAAATGGGCCATTTGATGACATCTTCATTCGAAGTTGTGGTTTTCATCTAGTAAATGATGGAATATTTAGCTTACTTAGCGAGGGAAAAGTAAATCGTCAATTGTAAACCTCCTATCTGCCATGACCTCGTCGCCGGGTAGTAGGTAATCTAAAACTCACTCTTTTTAACAATAAATTTGTCACTTTACCGTCCCCTGAGTGCTATGTATAGAAACTCTGTCCATGGGTACTATTATTACAAGATATTTTAGCGGTAATGTGCGATTTGTAGTTGTTAAAAGTTTCGCCTCTAGTTTTCAAGTTGGAAGGTCTTGGAATAAATGTTTCAACACAATCTATGACAACAAAAATACTGGGATAATTCTCCCTACAAAATTCAGGGCAACAAAATCGAATTGTAAGAATGAAACTAAGTTCGTCAATTTCTGTGCAAGTACCAGATGTATCCAATAATTAAAGATTTTACTGGCTAAATACTTAACCTACGGGCTAAATCATAAAACAACAAGTTTAGTCTTAGTCGCATCAAAACTAAATATATTTAATCAGCTGTACATCCATCTGAAACGAATGTCATAGCCTCTGTTAATGTGAAAAACAAATTCTTTGTCACCCCTGTGTACACGAGCGAGTCACTGTCAGTTTGTATGCTGCCATTTGCAGTCAATGTTCCCGTTTCTGTTTTAACCTAAGCTATTTTTTCGGCCGTAAGTGTGAGATTTGTCTGTGGACAAACCACATGTATTTTGTTGATGTTAACAAACTGTACTCGGGTAGACTCGCGTACGTTTTCTGTGCAAGTAGATGCATTTATTTCGAAATCTTTTTTTCATGTCCGTTTCCATAGAGGAACATGCTTCATCATCTAATCTACGTCGTTTGCGCGGCACTTTCTCGAAGTTTGCGTCAGGGGCGCCGTCTAAGAAACCCACAAATAATTTTTTCAGAAGTGTTTTTTCTGTTTAATGCCTGCTTTGTCCAATGAAGCCTGTCTTAATCGTTTCGGGCATGACATGCAATCATTTGTATGGAACCAAATAAGCACAGTCTTTATGTTTTTAGTCTGCCGTCCAACTCATTTTAGATTTTGCTGGTCCCACGCTGCCAAAAAAGTCTAAAAAAGCGTTGGACGGCAGAGGATTCTCTGACTTCATGTTTTTGTCCATGTAAATTACACAACGATAGCTTCCATATTCTTTTAATTTTACGGCGATTGTTCGTACAACTATTAACGGCACAAGATCCACCATCACCATATCTATCCTTGTAATTTCCTAAATTAGACATTTTAAAAACAAAAATATATAAATATATGATATACTTTTACTTATGTTTGTTATTGATAATCAATATAGCACGAGCAATTTATTCATGAATACTATGGCTGACGCACCACGTGACTCATTAATGGCAGCGCACATGCAGCGAGAGATAAGCGATTGATAAACCCGTCTATATGGAAAATAACATTAAATGGCCAATGGTTCTTTGTATTCTCATTGAATGGCCAATGGTTCTTTGTATTCTCATTGAATGGCCAATGGTTCTTTGTATTCTATAAAAGTACAGCAAAGTACACCTTGATTTCTAAAACTGAAAAACATACATATCTTGCTCTAAATGTCTCGTGTGTATAAAATATATAGATACACTTTTTGAACATAAAACAACTTCAGTATCATGACCAAAATCAGGCTTTGAGCTGGGTTAAAGATAAAATTACAACATTAAACACATGC
Organism: Limnoperna fortunei; assembly: GCA_944474755.1. Lineage (NCBI taxonomy): Eukaryota > Metazoa > Mollusca > Bivalvia > Mytilida > Modiolidae > Limnoperna > Limnoperna fortunei. Next base: position 33,720,396 of record OX104117.1, on the reverse strand, counting down.
ATGGCAAATAATTCTGCAGCACATTGATGCTGTGCATCAAAAATTTTTTTTTTGCAATCCTTTTACAGTCATATCAAGTTCTGTGTAAATGGCACTACATTGATTGGCTTACACTTCTTCCTGTACTTTAGTGTGAAAATTCTTATCTTTCAGCTCTTCAGCAAGTTCATCATCCAAAGCAACAACGCAGGAATGTAAAGAAACACAGGTGAGGCTTTAAATTTAAGCAAAAACAAATGACTTTATTATAACATGTATTTCTACATATTCATTTTTATAGGCAACATGTAATTTTTGACATTCTTTTGTAACACAAATGCCTTAATCTTTTTAAAAGATTCTTCTATTTCCTGTTTATTTAGACTCAAACCCTCGCTTTTGTCATGCATTTTAAACTAATTAAACTAAGTCTAATTGAGCTTGTTGTCATCACTTGCATTTGGTCAAATGGGGATCATACCTGTCTTCCACAAAACACTTTGATTAAAGGTTTGGATGTACAGACTGAGTTGTTCTAAAGCTGTCTGCCATTGTGTATGGAAAAGCAGAAGTTCATAAAGAAATAACAGTTTTCCAGACTTTTTTTGTAAATGCTTGCAGATACACGTATTAACCTGATATTTGGCATGTGATTCAACCATGATTAGTTACAGATCAAGCTCAAATACTGTTACCGTAGTCCTATGATTTTTTATTGAAATTGGACTATGAAATTTTATTTGCTGTTAGCAGACTAAGAATTGCTTGAGCAATTCTATCCACACTTGTTATGATGTTGAATTTTTGTTTTATTTGTGTATTATCTGTTCGCTGAACATTACAAATCATTTAATTTTGATTTTGTCGCTGTGTAGTTACGTTTACTGCCAGAAAAACATTAAAAACCCTTAATGGCATGTGACATCTTGGGAAGGAGTCATTTATGTTATTTATGTTCCTATAGGATTATTCTTACTATGGATGTTTTTTGTTGTTGTATGCAAAACATAAAAAATCCGACACAAACCATTTATTAATACAACAACATTATGCAGAAATTAAATCGTATTACCCTGACTATGGTACTATTTACACAGATGGGTCAAAAGACGGTGATAAAGTCGCCTCGGCCGCTGTCTTCGGAGAGCGTGTTGAAACTCGCCGCCTTCCGTCTGCCTCATCTGTATTTACAGCAGAGGCGCAAGCTATTCTTCTTGCGATGAAAATAGTTGCTTCGTCAGACGAATGCAAATTTATTGTCTGCTCCGATTCCCTGTCTTGTCTACTGGCTATTGAAAATTTCAAAATTAAAAATCCTTACATTTTAAAAGTTATTCAAATCTACAAATCACTTGTTGCTTTGGGAAAAGAAATTATTTTCTTCTGGATTCCCAGTCATGTCGGAATCCGTGGAAACACAGTCGTGGATCAGGAGGCTAAAAATGCACTAAAGGATACCATCATTAACTGCAGTATTCCTTTTACCGATTTTAAACCGTTAATTTTTAAATATATTTCTAATTTGTGGCAGAGTGGTTGGGATCTCCAAGTTCATAATAAACTTCATGAGATCCAGCCACTACTGCACACAAATAATTTTAAATGTTTTAGAGGTCGAAGAGAACAAGTTGTTTTAACAAGATGTCGTCTTGGTCATACCAGGACGACACATAGTTATATTTTAAACAATGAGCCACGACCCGAATGTGTGCCATGCAACAGTCCATACACCATTAAGCATGTCTTGATGGACTGTGTGGACGTGGCACACATTCGGGAACGTTTCTATAGTGCAGATACGTATTTCAATTTATTTAAAACTGTCGCAGGCGACACAATTTTAAAGTTCTTAAAGGAAATTAATTTATTTAATAAAATTTAATTCCACTATTAATTGTGATACTTCATATTTTTTATTGTTTTAACTACCATTTTTATCTGTGTATATTCTCATTATTGTATGAGATCACGTTTTAGTATAAGGAGGCATGACGTTCTACTAATTTAAAAATTATGGTTTTCACGTCCTGAATATAGCTGAAATATTGCTTGCTGGACGTTAAACATCAATCAATCAATCAATCAATCAATCAAATTAGGAGGATTTCACTACAATAAGGTCACAATTATCCATTTATGGAAAAATGGAGAACCACTTATTGTATCATGGTGGCAACAAACAGTATTTTCAAAGACGAAAAAGATTACTTAAATACAGATCGTTTCTGTATATTTGGCGATGTCAGAATCTTTAATAACGTAAAAGAGATTTATGTCGTGTTTTAATCTTGTATAAACATGTACAAGTTAAAAATTTGTATTTGCTACATTTGAAGTCAGGGGATTTAAACTCTGCTGTAAATCGGGCAAATCACAAATCTAAAATTGAATTATAACAGAAGTAAAATTCAGCCTAATTTAATATCTGGAAATAGTTAATTTAAACAATCTTTTATTTTCTTCCCCAGTAAAACTTGATGCCATGATATAGCTGAAAAATTTATGAAACATGGCATTAAAACCCATATAAAAAAAAAGACAAAAAACAATGCTTCACTGATAAGGATGCTTTTGAAAGTTATATATTAATTTTGTCTTTTATGTATGTTCACCAACATTATTGTGTTTCCATATAATTCAGGAAAGCCTTGACTGGTGCATATGAAATCTTGACATATTGCTGAGACTTCTGAAAACAGACTCTTTGAATTTGACAGATTTCACTTCATTCAATCATTATTTGCACATTGCACATTTATGAATTTTGACCTCAAGGTCACATTATTGCTTTCTTAATGACAAATTAGCATCTAGGCTTTAAAGTTTTTCTCTTTTGAGATATGCTTTTTAGGAGCCATTTCATCACTTTGCATCCATCATTTCTAAACCTTTTACCAATATATCCGCCACCACCTGACTTTGTTTAACATACATGTAAGACCGTGTGGGAAAAAAGTTTACTATTGAAAGCTTCTCTAAAACTGGTCAACTATAAATGGAAACAAAACTTACTAGCAATATTGTTTTGATGGCTCTCTACAAAGTTTATGTTTTTTAACAGAAATCAGAAACTCAAAATGGCCACCACTGCAGGATTTAGTGTTACAAGGACCATTAGGGGAAAAAAGTTTAAAAAAGGCTTCTTCTCTGAAACCGTTTACCCAATAGAAACAAAACTTTCTTGCAATATTGTTTGCATAGTCCTCTATAAAGTTTATGTTTATATGCCAATCTGGAATTCAAATGGTCACCATGATTGTTTGTTTGTTTAATGATGTTTTAACGCCACTTTCAGCAATTTTTCAGCTATATCATGGCGTCCAGTTTTTATTGGGGGAGGAAGCCGGAGTACCTGAAGAAACCCCCCGACCTGCGGTAGGAAAACTGGCAATCCTTGTCAATTAAGATTGGAGTCGAGTACACCATAGCTGCCTGCAGTGATGGTCAACATGATGCAGAACTTAGTTTAACATAATACTCTATGGGAAAATGTTTTAAAAGTCTTCTTCTCTCAAAGCAGTGCAATCCCTTAACCAGTTGAAAAAAAACTTATCACCATTATTCATTGGATGGGCCTCTTTAAGGTTTATGGTTTTTATGCCAATAGTTTAGTTTAGCACAAAACCTAATAAACAAATTTTTAAACGGCTGTTTAACCAATGGAAACAAAACTTTATGGGAATATTTATGGAATGGTCCTCTATGAACACTTTACAGATACTACATTTATTCAAACTTTATGTTTTTGTAAACCTCAGGCCTCAATCTTTGAAATCTAAAAAAAAAATGTCAGTATGTCATCAGAACAAAAGGGTCATGTGAGCTATTGCCATCACTTGGTGTCCCACTTGACGCCGTCTGTCTTGGTCGTTAACTTTTCTTAAAAAATCTTCTCCTCCAAAACCACTGAAGGGATTGCTTTGAAACTTTGCACACATCATCAGTAAAATGTCCTCTACCAAGTTTGCACAAATCATGGCCTCAGAGCAAACAACATGTCTGCCATGGCTAAAAATAGAACAAGGGGTCAAAATACAGTTTTTGGATTATAGTTCAAAAAGTATAACAGAAACAGGAAAAACGAAGATACCTTCAGCATCAAAAGCTCTACCAAACACTCCATTGGGTTGAAGTTGTATGATGAATCCTTATAGGAGTTATTGCCCTTTAATTGTCGAAATTGATTATTTTTGAAATTTTTGCCTCAAAATCTTGAAAATTATTAGACCTAGAGAAAAAATTAACATTGCTTAATTGTTCTGCTCTATGAAGGCTACAAAAATGATTGTTTAGGAATTATTCTCCTTGAACATTTTTTTTAATCAATTTTAATTGATTTTAAAAAATCTTCTCTTCTTTAACCAATGAAAGGACTGCTTTGAAACATTGCACACATCATATTTAGGATGTCCTTTTACCAAAATTTTGCAAATCATGACAGCAGACTACCTACATGGCTACGTTGGCTTAAAATAGAACCGGGGGGGGGGGAAAGTGAATCTCCCTTTTCCCTCTAAGCATAAAAGCTCCTCCTTATAGGAGTTATTTTCCTTTCAAGGTCAAAATTGATGACTTTTGCAGAAGTGTTGGGCAATTCCTTATAGGAAAGAAAAGCTGGATAAAAAAGGGTTGTTTGGATCCAGGTTCAGGTGAGCGATACAGGCTCCATTGAGCCTCTAGTTCATGTAACAAATTCAGTCATGTTAAGAATTTTTGCCTTTAAATGTGTTATTTTTTTAAAAGCTGTACATCATTTTACAGCTTTACGTTGATAATTACTTTTAAGTTTTAAATATCTTTATTACTTCAAAGGTTATTGCCATTTACATATAGAAAATGTCCCGTCCTGTTTTTCTCTATCCTGTGTTTAAACCAATCCACAATTTTCATTCTCTTTGGGTTAAAAATCACTCATGAGTAACATGTTCATTCTTAATTTGGGCAATGTAAATGCGTACGTTCTTCATTTGTACAATGTTAATGTGTACTTTGTAAGCGTGGCAATTTTGAAGAACGAATTAAACTCCTAAAACAATATAATATCCATGAACAAATGGATATGAAACAAATGAAAACATTTGGTAAATACAGGCTTCCAAGCTTGAAAATGTATTTCTTAGATAAATAATTGAAGAATTTACAATGGACAAAGAAATAACTGAACATGTAAGGAATTGCAAGTCTACCAATTTACAAAGAACAAACGAACATATTTTTGCAGACATCCCCTTCCATACTATAGGGATAATTTTCAAATGCCATCTTTTCCGAAATTTCTGAGCTGATTCAAGTCATATTTGTATGTGAATGTTTATTAATTCGGTTGAAAGATATGCTTGTTTAGTTGAAGGATTTATAAAGGCTCATGACAACCTTTGGTTGTGAAAGGACAGCATGGTTTGTTATAAGCTCACAAGGACAAAGGTCCAGATGACCTATTTGACATCATTTGTCATCCTTTGTCGCATCTCTCATGATATGTAAACTTGTCACATTTTAATCATCTAGAGAATAGAATTTCACAACAAAAAACAATTCCTCCACAATAATCCTTTTTCCTATAGGCTGAAAATTAAAACAATCTTCTCCTCTAAATGTACAAGTCCACATGTTTTGTTACTTGGTACAAATGATTGGTGTTCAGTTCTCTACAAAATTTCACATTTTGTATTTAATTTAAAAACATAACCACCATGTCCAAGCCTTGTTCCTGAAGTTAAAAAAATCATTCTGTGAATGTACACATCTAAATATTTTTTTATTTTGGCACAAATGTGTGTAAGGTCTTTCAGAAAGATTTACCATTCCTTCATGATCAGGCCTTTGCTGCTTCTGATTAGCTGAAATTAAGTAATGTCTTCTCCTAGGAAACTACAAACTCAAAGTAATTTTGACTTTGCAGGTTTGCAATATAATAGGTACTATAGTATATTAAGGGAAAATTATAAATGCCTCATCTTTTGCCAACTAAGATTGCCAGCAAGGAAAATCTTTACTCTTTTGGATATTGTCAAATAACCTATAATGCAGGCTCTCATCATAATATTGTTTTGAAGCCGCGTGTGCCTCTAGTTTCATAGTTAGAGTTTATTAAGGTAACTACATGTAGTTGAAGACTTCTATTTATTGATCTATAATTATTTATACTTTTTTCTAGGGTATTCCAGTGGTCTTTCGTGTTTATGTCCCACATGATGTTCATAAAATAAGAAAAGTAAAGATAATTATGAAAGACAAGCCTATACATGCAGTAAATATTCCTGGAACTTTTATTTGGACAATACAAGCCATCTGTTTTGATCCAATCAATCAATTTAGGGTTGAGGTATGTTCCATGAAATCATCAGGTATGATTTTTAAAAATCATTATGAGGAAATATCCAAATCTTCAGAAATAAAAGACATGCAAGGAAATACTATTTATCATCTAGTTTACCCATTGCTTGACCAAGACACATATGAAAGGGCATTTATTGCATTTTGCAGTAATATTTTGTACAAAGAAACATATCACAACAGGAATTCTGCATTTTTGCAACTTGAAGCCATGACAAGTGTAACAAACATGCATATTGAAACATGCATTAATATAAAAAAACTACGTAATGAAAAAAAGAAAGACATTATTGCAGAACTGATATATTCAATTCCAAATGGTTTATACTCGACCAATATCCCGGCATTTTGTTATATTCTATATCACATGGTCAGTGAACCAGGTAACATCAGCAGAAGAAACCTTATAGATGAAAGCACAGCAAAATCAATAATCAACAGATTATCAGGGTTGAAGTCTGATAACCAAATTTCAAAACATTTGGATAAAATTGGGGAAGTGCTTGAACAGTTGTACATTTGTGCTTTAGGAAAGTCAGCTTGTATGATTGATTTCATTGCACGTACTTTATGCTATTTGAATGAAGAATTTTTAAATGGTCTGGTGCAAAATGCAGTAGGAAATGTTGACTCCAGATTGCCCTTGTATAACCCTACAAATGAGGTAATACTAGAAAGTGTCTTGCTGCAAATCATGAAAATATCGAAGTTCAATTTGCTTGAAAGAATCTTGAGGCATCTTACTTCATCATGTTCTTTAGAAAAATATATATCTGTAGTTCGTATGCTTGTCACACATGCAGAAAATAAGAGTGATATTTGGACAAAATTGGTCACATTATGCACACAAAAGTGTTCACAGTGCTTGGTGCAAAAGTCAAAAGCTCTTGATTTGAAAGATTTATTACAATGCTGGGGAACAATTCTAGCAGCTGACTTTTTATGTTTTGATGAGCTTTATTCAGTAGTAGAAAAGGGAATATTAGAATGTCTTGGTTGTGATGCTAAGCTTGCAGCTTTTGACAGAAAGACTGAATTTCTTCATACAGTAATGGAAGGACCCATTTTTGGTTTGAATGAAGGGAAACTCAATTTGCTGCATCGTCTTGCAATATCAAAACGAAGCATAAGAACATGTGTAATTGATTTGCTGAAAGACGAAAAATTTCAATCATTACCTGATGACAGTTTGGGAAAGATTGTGATACAATGGTCTGAAACCACATTACAGTCAGTAAGAAAGAAATACAGTGAAGAGGAAAGAGTTGTCAAAGCATATCAAACTTTAAACGTAGTTTTACAATTGCCACTTTTGCAAAAAAATACTAATTTACAAACACAGATAGATGAACTCTTCTTTGAAACTGTACAACAAATGAATATCAAAGACCTGATGAAGGCTGTTCCAGAGATAGAGAAAACTGAAGAATTGCACAAATTATTTCAGAACCATATCAGGTCTATTCTACATGGAAAACATTCCCAAAAATCACCATCAAATATAATTCAAGATATAAGTGGGACAAATGTGTTAAGGATAAATTCACGGTGAGTACATATTTTTAATATTATTATCTTTATGCAAACTACCTTTCTAGGAAGTAGTGATGTGTACCAAATATTTTTTTCTGGGATAATTTGTGTCCACTGGAATAATAAACATTTTGCATCCACTAAAATTTCACAATTTATTATAGGACAGTTAATGTCACTATTGCCAGCTGTACCATCAATTTACAAGTTGGTTACATGCTGTTGAAAGGAAATATTACCTGCTTTTTTTATTAGCTCACCTGACCCAAAGGGTCATGTGAGCTATTGCCATCACTTGGCGTCCGTCATCGTCGTCGTCGTTAACTTTTCTTCAAAAATCTTCTCCTCCAAAACCACTGAAGGGATTGCTTTGAAACTTTGCATACATCATCAGTAAAATTCCCTCTACCAAGTTTGCCCAAATCATGGCCTCAGACCAACCAACATGGCCACCATGGCTAAAAATAGAACAAAGGGGTCAAAATACAGTTTTTAGCTCACCTGACCCAAAGGGTCATGTGAGCTATTGTTATCACTTTGCGTCCGTCGGCGTCGTCGTCGTCGGCGGCGGCGGCGGCGGCGGCGTCTGTAAACTTTTTACATTTTAATCTTCTTCTCTGAAACCACTTGGCCAATTGAAACCAAACTTGGCCATAATGTTCATTGGATGGACCTTTACAAAGTTTGTGTTTTTTATTTTGATTGGTAAACCAATATGGCCGCCACCTCAAGACTTAGTTTAACATAGGACCTATGGGAAAAAAGTTTAAAAGGGCTTCTTCTCTGAAACCGTTTAACCAATCAAAACAAAACTTACTAGCAATATTGTTTGGATGGTCCTCTATAAAGTTTTTGTTTTTGATGGGAATTGGAAATTCAAAATGGCCGCCACCGCAGGACTTAGTTTAACATAGAACCCTATGGGAAAAAGTTTTAAAAGGCTTCTTCTCTGAAACCGGTTAATCAATGGAAACAAAAACTTACTAGCAATATTGTTTAGATGGTCCTCTATAAAGTTTGTGTTTTTTATGGCAATTGGAAATTCAAAATGGCTGCCACCGCAGGACTTAATTTAACATAGGACCCTATGGGAAAAAGTTTGAAAGGCTTCTTTTCTGAAACCGGTCAACCAATGGAAACAAAACTTACTAGCAATATTGTTTGGATGGTCCTCTATAAAGTTAATGTTTTTTTATCCCAATCGGAAATTCAAAATGGCCGTCACCGCAGGACTTGGTTTAACATTCAACCCTATGAGAAAAAAGTTTAAAAGGGCTTCTTCTCTGAAACCGTTTAACCAATCAAAACAAAACTTACTAGCAATATTGTTTGGATGGTCCTCTATAAAGTTTATGTTTTTTATGGCAATTGGAAATTCAAAATGGCCGCTACCGCAGGACTTAGTTTAACATAGGACCCTATGGGAAAAAGTTTTTAAAGGCTTCTTCTCTGAAACCGGTTAATCAATGGAAACAAAAACTTACTAGCAATATTGTTTGGATGGTCCTCTATAAAGTTTATGTTTTTTATGGCAATTGGAAATTCAAAATGGCCGCTACCGCAGGACTTAGTTTAACATAGGACCCTATGGGAAAAAGTTTTTAAAGGCTTCTTCTCTGAAACCGGTTAATCAATTGAAACAAAAACTTACTAGCAATATTGTTTGGATGGTCCTTTATAAAGTTTATGTTTTTTATGGCAATTGGAAATTCAAAATGGCCACCACCGCCGCAGGACTTAGTTTAACATTGGACCCTATGGGCAAATAAAAAAAATCTTCTCTATACAACCGGTTAACCAATGAAACAAAGCTTTCTAGTAATATTGTTTGGATGGTCCTAATTAAAGTTTATTGAAAATTACAGGACTAACTTTAACATCAGGGAAATGCCATCTTCATTTCCTATAAAATCAGGTGAGCGATACAGGCTCTTAAGAGCCTCTGGTTTGCTTATAGTTCAAAAAGTATAACAGATACAGGAAAACCGAACAGACCTTCCTTCTTCAGCATCTAAAGCTCTACAAAACACTCCATTGGGTCAAAGTTGTATGATGACTCCTTGTAGGAGTTATTGCCATTTAATTGTCAAAATTGATGATTTTTGCCATTTTTGCCATCTTGAAAATTATTAGAACTAGAGAAAAAGTTTGCATTGCTTAATTGTTCTGCTCTATGAGGGCTACAAAAACGACTTAAGGGTCATGATTGTCTGATTAACCGTTTAAGAGTTATTCCCCTTGAACTGTTTTTTTTTAGTCGGTTTTAATTGATTTTTTAAAATCTTCTCTGAAACAACTGAAAGTACTGCTTTGAATATGTAGACATCATCTGTCAAATGTCCTCAACCAAGTTTGCACCAACCATGGCTGCAGATTAACCAACATGGCCACCATGGCTAAAAATAGGACAGAGGGGGGGGGGGCGTGGTAAAATACAGTTTTTGGCTTATATTTAAAAAAGTGTAACAGATACAGGAAAACCGAAGAGACATGCCTTCATCTGCATCAAAAGCTCTAAGAAACATTCCATTGGGTTGAAGTTGTATGATGACTCCTTATAGGAGTTATTGCCCTGTAATTGTCGAAATTGATTATTTTTGACATTTTTGCCTCAAAATCTTGAAAATTATTAGAACTAGAGAAAAAGTTAGCATTGCTTAATTGTTCTGCTCTATGAGGGCTACAAAAATGACTTTAGGGTCAAGATTGTCTGATGAACCGTTTAGGAATTATTATCCTTGAACATTTTTTAATCAATTTTTGATTTTAAAAAAATCTTCTCCTCTTTAACCAATGAAAGGACTGCTTTGAAACATTGCACACATCATCTTTAGGATGTCCTCTACCAACATTGTGCAAATCATGACACCTGACTACCTACATAGCTACCAGACAGTCATGTACTAGTCATCAGCAACCTATATACAAAATATATTCATCCTACCGTGGGAATTTCACGCTCAAGCGACTACGTTAAAGTTTTTGGGTTACGGCAGTTCCTCTGTAACTACGCATAGTAGGATGACAATATTTGGTGTATAGGTTGCTGATGACTAGTACATGACTGTCTGGTAGGTGTCACCTGACCTTGACCTCAATTTCACGGTCCAGTGACTACGTTAAAGTTTTTGGGTTACGACAGTTCCTCTGTAACCACGCATGGTAGGATGACAATATTTGGTATATAGGTTGCTGATGACTAGTACATGACTGTCTGGTAGGTGTCACCTGACCTTGACCTCAATTTTACGGTCCAGTGACTATGTTAAAGTTTTTGGGTTACTACAGTTCCTCTGTTACCATGCATGGTAGGATGACAATATTTGGTATATAGGTTGCTGATGACTAGTACAGGACTGTCTGGTGGGTGTCACCTGACCTTGACCTCAATTTCACGGTCCAGCGACTACGTTAAAGTTTTTGTGTTACTGCAGTTTCTCTCTAACTATGCATGGTAGGATGACAATATTTGGTATAAAGGTTGCTGATGAATAGTACATGACTGTCTGGTAGGTGTCACCTGACCTTGACCTCAATTTCAAGGTCCAGCAACTACGTTAAAGTTTTTGTATTAGGACAGTTTCTATGTAACTATGCATGGTATGGAGACAATATTTGGTATACAGGCCGCTGCTGATATTTAATGCTATTTACGTAATGCTTATGACGACACACTTGTTCTAGTTAAATATGGACATAATTATAATCCTGTGTGTTTGTCTAAAGATGTTTTTGATTTATGTGGTTCATTTTATATACTCATTTGCCACTACTATGGCCCTTCACCATGTCTCTACTACTACTACTACTACTAGCTTTATTCTCATAAACCAAGCATTTAGGTACAGAGAAATACTATGTACAATATATACAACATTACAGACACACAATACAGCACAAAACAGTGTCACAAATGACACACAACACATTCAATAAATATAATAAAGAGAACATGTAAGTTTTAGCCGGGAGGACACGTTTTTTTATTTATGATTTTTATCAATTTACATAGTTTAATTAATTTGAATCTATTTCTTGTTGTCATAATATCCTTGAACTTTAAAATATTTGGGTTTCTAGTCAGCTGTTTACTGATCAGTTTCTTTCTATCATCTAATAAGCATTGACATTCGAGAACATAGTGAAATTCGTCTCCTATGCTTTCGTTACACAGGTTACATTTTCTATTTTGTTGTTCGACGTTATTCCATCTTCCTGTTTCAACAGGAAGTTTATGATTGCATGTTCTAAATTTACAAAGTGTTATAGAATCTTTTTTGTTCAATGTTTCAAAATAATGCTCAAACTCTAAAGTGTCTTTAAAAATCTTATAATTTGCGGCTTTAGAACAGTTTTGAACTTCGTCGTGCCAGCTTTGTCGAAACTTTCCATAATTCTTTTATTTAGCCATTCAGAACTTTGAATGTGTTGCGAATTCCAAATGTTCGTGTGTCCACATTCGTTAAAAATACTTTTGATGTGTGCAAGCCAAGAAAAATTTACATTTTGGGTATTAAACAGATGTAGCATCAGCTTATAAATTAATATGCATAGTTTTGTCTGTTTTCCAGACAGTAATTTTGACCAATATGATAACATTCTTAATTTAATGTCAATATATAAAGGGAATCTACCTAATTCACCATATACAAAACAGTTTGGCGTAGAAGATTTTAAATTAAGGCCACACCAAATAAATTTCTTGTTCTACGGACCCGACCGCACATATTTTATCGAAATCGAAAAAATAATATTAAAAAAAAATTTCCGCTCCCCACTCCGGGAAAGTCATCCGGAATTTTTATTTTACTTTTTTTGAAATCGTAATCTTGTGAACGCTTAATGTAACTGCCGTTTTATTGCATCACAAACAAACAAAAATATTGGTGTATTTTGAAAAAGGAAAAGAAACAATCATACCGTTTTAGTAGAGTGGATATTTGTCATAAAGGAAGGCATGGTTGTCCAAACACGGCGATTTATTTCAGTGGTGGTGCGTTGGCACAGCTTTTTCAAAGATGTGTCAAAATCAAAACATTTCGACCTTAGGTTAGCGCCGACATAAACGTAAAACGAGGTTACAGGAACATTCAAATATAAAAAATGTGAAATAAAAGTTCGTGAGTAATATTTGTATTTATAGAAGATAGGATGTTGGAGCAGGATTGCCAGATCATGATCAGTACCAAAAAACTTAATTCGACTGACACTTCCAAGCTTTTGGTTGCAACAGCATGGTGAACATTTAGCCTCAGTAATAAAGCACATTCGATTTTTGTTTATCTCCACCAAGATAAAACAAAATGACCACAGAAACTACAATGCTTATTAAATTTGTTCACATTGTTGCAAGGGTTGTGATATATCCAAAAATAAAGAAAATGAAATTACTGGTAATGGTTGTTCAGTGTTATTTGTGGAAAAGTTAAAGTAATTTTTATTAAGAGTCAGCATATAACTGCTTGAACTGGTTGTTGTCTTATTGTCATTTTTCATATATATCTCTGTTTTCTAATGGCTTGCATGGGACTTGAAATATTTCTCTCAAAAATTGGACATTGGACACCATGTATCTATAATTTTGGATTGTCTTTGGTTGTTCAATCAAAAGGGAAAGTCTCAATAAATGGGAATATTACAGCAAACACAATGAATGGGATATAACTTATTTTATGACATTTTAAAATTCATTCCTCTAGAAAGCTTCATCAATAAATGATGTACAGTGTAGTCAGTTGTGCATTTTAAATAATGTCTAAAAAATATTTTTTTGCAAATGAAGATGTGACATGTATGCATTCGTTTGCTTCCATCTGTCTCTAATGCTTTGAAAGTCATATATGTAGTATGTTGTATATGACCTACAATACTGAATTGTTTAAAAGGTGCAATTGATTGTACATAAATTGAATGATGAACCCATAATTACAAAATATAATTAATCTATTCATTTAAATGCTTTGGTAAACTTCAGGTAAGCATAGTATGCCCAATTCTGACAGAAAATCACAATGAAACTGAATTTTGCGAATATATACATTGATGAAAGTACATTTTCTTATTTAAAAAAAAAATTAAAATTAAAAAAAGTTATCGCTCGCCTCAAATTTTTCTGTTCGCCTATGATTTTTTGAAAATCCAAATAATAATATTAAAATTATTATTTCGCTCGCTCGCCCCTTTTTAAAATGACAAAAATCCGAAGAACAAGAAATTAAATTGGTGTGGCCTAAGTAAAAGTTTGCAAAATTTCAGGTGAACCTTTTCGATCAGGTGACAGTTTTTAAAGCCCAAAGTTTCGCAGCCATACAACAATATTGGCTTAACCATTTTATCAAATAAGTCTAACTGACAGGAAATTGAAAGTTTATGATACTTTCCTAATTTAAAGACTTCATACATTGCATTTGTTCCCTTTTCTGCTTGTGCTTTGATTGCTAAGTTAAAATTACCAGTTTTATTTAATTTGGTTCCAAGATAGTTAAAATCCTTGACAATTTCTAGTTCACTGTTTGCATATACAAATCGCAGGTTATTTGGTAATCTGCCGTTTGCAAAACACAAAATTTTTGTTTTTTCTATATTAACAGTAAGATGCCATTCATTGCAGTATTCGTAGAAGCTGTTTAATTGTGATTGGAGGCCATCTGCTGTTTCAGACATTAGAACTGTATCGTCTGCGTATAAAAGTGCAAATAATTTTGCGTATGCCCCTAAAATTGATTCTAAGTCTTCAGAAATGGATACAAGGCAGATGTTGTTTTGATTTTCTAAGAAAGATTCCAAATCATTTAAAAATATGGCAAATAGGAAAGGAGACATTTTTTCACCTTGTCTCACCCCATTCTTACAGGGGAAATAATCTGATATTTCATGGTTAAAAACAATATTTGATTTAATGTTTTTATACATGTTCTGAATGACATTAAGCATCTTTCCATTTATATTGTTTAGTATTAATTTATGCCACAAGCCTGTTCTCCACACTTTATCGAAAGCTTTCTCAAAGTCTATAGAGGCACAGAAAAGTTTCCTTCTTTTAAGTTTAAGAAGTTCGAATAGTCCATGTAAGGTAAATAGATTGTCGATAGTGCAGTAACCTTGACGAAAACCACTTTGGTTTTCATTTAGGACAGAGAAGTTTTCAGAATATTTATTTAATCTGCTTGTAAGTACAGAGGTAAAAAGTTTTCCTAAACAGCTAACTATTGTAATAGGACGAAAGTTTTTAGGGTCTTTACTATCTCCTTTATTTTTGTAAATAGGTTTAATGTTTCCAATAAGCCAACTTTCGGGTACTATTCCTGTTTCGAATACTAGATTGAACAACTTTTCATAAATACCAATAAATTCATTTGATGTTGTTTTTATGTACTCGTTAATTATTTGGTCTTCACCACTGGCTTTATTATATTTTAGATTCGAGATACATTTAAAAATTTCCTCTTTTTCGATGTGCCTGTTAATTTCATCATTTATCTGGTTTAAGACTTGGTCGTCTAGGTCTGGGAAATCAGCATTATTAGCTCACCTGACCCAAAGGGTCATGTGAGCTATTGTTATCACTTTGCGTCCGTCGGCGTCGTCGTCGTCGTCGTCGTCGGCGTCGTCGTCGTCGTCGGCGTCTGTAAACTTTTTACATTTTAATCTTCTTCTCTGAAACCACTTGGCCAATTGAAACCAAACTTGGCCATAATGTTCATTGGATGGACCTTTACAAAGTTTGTGTTTTTTATTTTGATTGGTAAACCAATATGGCCGCCACCTCAAGACTTAGTTTAACATAGGACCCTATGGGAAAAAAGTTAAAAAGGGCTTCTTCTCTGAAACCGTTTAACCAATCAAAACAAAACTTACTAGCAATATTGTTTGGATGGTCCTCTATAAAGTTTGTGTTTTAGATGGGAATTGGAAATTCAAAATGGCCGCCACCGCAGGACTTAGTTTAACATAGAACCCTATGGGAAAAAGTTTTTAAAGGCTTCTTCTCTGAAACCGGTTAATCAATGGAAACAAAAACTTACTAGCAATATTGTTTGGATGGTCCTCTATAAAGTTTATGTTTTTTATGGCAATTGGAAATTCAAAATGGCCCCTACCGCAGGACTTAGTTTAACATAGAACCCTATGGGAAAAAGTTTTTAAAGGCTTCTTCTCTGAAACCGGTTAATCAATGGAAACAAAAACTTACTAGCAATATTGTTTGGATGGTCCTCTATAAAGTTTATGTTTTTTATGGCAATTGGAAATTCAAAATGGCCCCTACCGCAGGACTTAGTTTAACATACGACCCTATGGGAAAAAGTTTTTAAAGGCTTCTCCTCTGAAACCGGTTAATCAATGGAAACAAAAACTTACTAGCAATATTGTTTGGATGGTCCTTTATAAAGTTTATGTTTTTTATGGCAATTGGAAATTCAAAATGGCCACCTCCGCGGCAGGACTTAGTTTAACAGAGGACCCTATGGGCAAATAAAAAAAATCTTCTCTATACAACTGGTTAACCAATGAAACAAAGCTTTCTAGTAATATTGTTTGGATGGTCCTATTTAAAGTTTATTGAAAATTACAGGACTTACTTTAACATCAGGGAAATGCCATCTTCCTTGCCTATAAAATCAGGTGAGTGATACAGGCTCTTAAGAGCCTCTGGTTATTATTAGGTTCCTGATTCAAATCTCTAAAGAATTCAAATAACTTTTCGAGAGGGATGTTTGGCTGCTTTTTAAAATTATCTCTTCTCAAAACTTTCCAAAACTCCTTAGAATCTTTTTTCCTCATACCTTTAAGTTTTCTAGACATATTTTCGGAGTAGTCCTTTTGACTTTTGTCCATAATATTTTTATATAGTTTTTCTGATTCTGAAAGCCTAAGTTTATTTATTTCGGTCCTACGTTTTGAATATTTATGCTTGAATTTTCTATAGTTTTGTCTTGCATATTTACATTCAAAGTTAAACCAGGGTTTGTGATTTACTTTATTTTTTATGTTCTTTTTAGGCTGTTTATAGGTCCCAAAAGTTGTTTTAGCACTTTCAATAAAAATCTCACCAAGTTGTTTTACTATTGAATCAATTTCGTTAATTGTCATATTAGTATTGTCCCCTTGTAGTTTATCAATCAAAATATCTTTCTGAGCCCTACTTATATTTCTTTGAAATTCATCGACTTTGCTAACATCCCATTTTTTTACATTTACAATGTTAAACCCTTCTTGGGTGATCATGTCTTTAACATCATCGTTTTTCATTACACAGTTAATACAGATAGACAGTGGACAATGTACATTGGAAAATAATTTTGAAAATTCTAAAACATTACAGCTAAAAAATCTATTTACAAACATAGCATTACTTATACAATAGTCAACTACACTTGCATTTCTGCAAGTATAATTTCCGTCCTTGTCACCTTCAATCCTTCCATTTAGTATAAAAAATTTATTCCCTCTACAAAAATCTAATAAGAGTGAACCGAACTTATTTTTTGCTAAATCTTTATTCTTTCGTTTACGAGTAATACCAGCTGAATCAAGAAAAAAGACACCGTTTTCAATAAATTCATTTGCAGTGTTTGAATGATCATTATCTTCAAATTGAATAAAATCCAGCGTTCGACATTAACGGTTGTCCGATTGCCCGGGGCAAGTGAAACGAAAGTTCGGACAAGTAAAAGTTGTGCTAAGCTTGTCCGATCGGGCAAGTGAAAAATGTGGCCTAATGTCGCTGTGACACAATTTAAATTTCTTCAATCGTGTTATTCATTTGCTTAAAATAAAACACATCAATTCCGATATCATTATTCCTCTATTTCTAAACAAAAAATTTCCATCATCTAATTTTAGAACGTCTATTGCGCGATTGGTCGATTCGAGATTAGATCATCCAATCATAAAAATTCTATGTTCGAGGTGCCTCTAGAGTCTACTATCTAACAGCTACGGATCATGCAATGACAACGTGACCGAATACAGCTATAATTAAACCAACCAATGAGCGATCTGTATCTATTTTAGGACTTCTGTTTTTGACAGGGATGTGTATTGCGGTACGTGATCAAAAGATCAAATTTGTTGAATGAAAACAGAAATAAAAAAACAACTGGATTGTGTTAACCTGCTATTTGCCTTTAATGTTTTGTGTGGAATAAAAATTGAAATGAAAGGTATTTGGTGTTATTATTCTTTTCCCGAATTATTTTTCGGACAAGCATGTTTTTGATTCGGACAAGTAAATTTGTTACTCAACTTGCCCGATGGGACAACTGCATGAAAAAGTTAATGTTGAACCCTGAAATCACTTTCGATAGATGTTCGGCTATTGAAGTCGCCAACTATTGCTACGTGTTTGTACTGAGATGACAAGGACAGATATTCATTTTCGATTTCGCTGAAAGCATCTGGTGATGAATAATTTGTATATTCGGGTGGAATATACACAATACCAAAAAGAGCATCATTTTCAAGACCAAGTATTGTTGAATCAATTTTAAACCAAAGTACAAATTTGCATTCAGTTTCTATAATTTTTATAAACCTATCAAGCTTTTCCTTATATCCTAACATGATTCCACCTGATTTTACCTTTGCGATCTTTTTACGATTTTTAAGTTTGAAAATATACCCAGGGAGTTTTATTATATCCTGGTCATCTGTTTTTGTTTCGAATATACATAAAATATCGTGCCTATATATTAATTCTTCAAATTCAGGATATTTTGATCTTTTGTTAATGCCACAACAGTTTAGTGATAGTATTTTCAATTTCTCTTGCGTTATACATTGGTTGTTAGTGGGATTGTCAGTTAATGACGCATCACAAGGGGAATTTTGTTTGATTTCAGGTTCATCAGATAGTATTTTATTATCAAAAGAAGTAATGGGTGGAATATCAGTTTGGTTCAAATTAGCAAAGTTTGCAAAAGAGTTAGATGGATTAACTTTAACATCATCACCAGAGCTAGCGATATTATTGCAACAGTTGATCATTGCATTACTTTGATTTGTACAAATATAATTTACATTTTCTATGTTACACAATAATTCATTTTCTTTATTTACAAAGTTAAAGTTATGAAACGAACAACGGTCTCCCGGGCTGTCCTAGGCGGTGACTTCAAGAGTATCAATAAGTGGGGATGAACCTTGTCTCTGTCTTTTCTTTGGGTTCGCTGGAGTTCGGAATTTCTCAGGGGTGTTCCCTCTCTGCGTTTCAGCAATGATTTCGGGTGTAAACTTTGCTGTGAGTGAGCGTTGCAGTGGCACATTCTCAGCTGGAAGGATATAGAGTTCTCCGTCAATATAAAGCTTATCGCGGACTAAGATTGCATCTCGCCCTTCTCGCTTTGCTTCTTTTAGTACAGGATATAGTTTCTTGCGCTGGTTTACAATTTCTGTTGGGAATTGTTCACTTATCCCAAAGGGGGTCCCTCGAAGTCGATATGCACTTTGTAAAACCAGTTCTAGGTCTTTATGGTAGATGAAGCGTGCAACTATAGGTCGGGCATTGTTTCGGCCGCGGCGTCCAAACCTATGGACGTTACCAAATTCAGCGATGTGACTGATTCCTAATAGCTGGCTCAGAAAACCACGTAGTTTATTTTCAGTATTCTCATTTGGTGTATGAGCTATACCTGAAAAAACTAAATTGTTTTTCATGCTACGGCATTGAAGATCTAATACCTTATCCTGGAATTCGGATAATTGTGACTTTAGGTTACGGATTGTTTCAGCTTCAGTAACCGGTTGAATAACAGGCTGGACAATTGGTCTTTCCTCTAAGACTTTTATTCTGGTGTCCTGATGTATAACATTTCGTGTGTTCTTTTGGATTCGAGTGTTCATATCATCAAAAAGGTTGCTGATCCCTTGACAGCCTACTTCACATTCCGTTATCCTTTTGTGCATGTCAGAAGTTTTCTCTTCGAGTGTTCTTACTCGTGCAGAAACTGATAGAAACTCTTGCCTCATTTCGTCGAGTCTTTTTCCAAAGTTGTTTTCCATGCTTTCCATTCTTCATTCTATTTTGGTAACCATCTCTAAGATAAGGTTAAGTAAAGAGTTCTCATTTGGAGCCTCAATGACATTTCTGTTTTCATTCAATACTTGTGACATTGATTTCGTGGACATGATAGCCGGTTCTGATTGGTCAAATGGTAAGGTAAAGAGTTCAGACTTACTACATTTACTATCAAAGTCCAAAGTCCAATTTCATTAAAGCGATCGTGAACTGCTCTCAATAAACATAAACATCACCCCTGGGTATACAAGCCTGGTCACAATGAACGATTTTAAATTACAATACGATGAAAAAAAGTCAAAAATGGGTTTTTAGAACCAGATTTCCAAAATAAAATCTAATACGACATATCGTTCATCTACTGTGATATTTACGGTTTTGTGAAATTTTAAGTCCAAAATCGCAATTTAGTTATCCAAAATCCATTGTTTTTTTTCAGGGAAAGAAAAACACCGACATATCTATTTGTCCAGTCCATCTATTTGTCTCCCATCCAAGCTCTTTTCTTTCGTTTTCTACCATTCTTCACCAGGTGTTTCGAGGTCCACCATATTTTCTTTTTCCCTCGGGCATCCATGCAAGTGCTATCTTGATGTTGCAGTTATTGTCTCTGCGCAGAACGTGGCCAATCCTTCTCCATCAAGTATTTTGATGGTAGTAGACAGTGGTGTGGTTGGTTGAGTTGCACAATTTCAAACCCCAGTTATAGTTTGCAGAAGAAGGTACCTATTTTGTGTAATCAACTCTTCCTAAAGTTTTCAACCCAGAGCTCTGAACCTTCACAGAAAGATTGCACATGTTTTGAAGTTGGGCACCTGCTTTTATGGAATTGTTCCAGGATTTTTTGCCGAATTTTCCAGACATGGAAACTTTTTAATTTTTAAGAACATTTGCTGAAGGTGGTGTATATTTTGTGTAATCAACCCCTCCTACAGTTTTCAACCCAGATCTCTGAAACTTCACAGAAAGATTGCACATTCATTGAAATTGTGCACCTGCTGTTGTGGAATTGTTCTATGATTTTTTTTCCTTATTTCTCAGACTTGAAAACTTGATAATTTTTCAGACCATTTGCAGAAGATGGTACCTGTTTTGTGTAATCACCTCGTCCTGCATTCTTTTACACAGACATAAAACAACAAATTGTAAACCATTCCCCATTTATTAAGGTACTTGAATTTGCAACCCGGCCCGGAATTTGCAAATACTGATAACAGCTGTTTAAAAAAAGTACTTCAATCTTTTTTCTTAAAGCTCTTTCTCAGTTATAGCTGGACATTTAACTCATGCATTACTCAGGTAACTTTAAACTTCTAACTTGGAAGATTGTCATAGGGTGTAATGCAGGTAGAACAAGTTCATGAAGTTAGAAGTTTAGAAATATTGCATGAATGTACTTTAGATGGCCCTTTACAAAGTTTGATTTTTTTGTCCTGATAGGTTGGCACCATCCAGTGTTTCTAGGGGTCATGATGACTCTCTACAGCTGGGTTAAAAACTGTTATGGAACAAGTAAACAATACCACTGCCTTTTATTACATTTAGAGAAATTGTAATATTTCTGCATGAATGTATACCTCTGAAGTAATGCATGCATATCTGCTATAAAAAAATGTTTTGTTTTGTGCTTAGTATCCTAATACAAATGATTTCAATAATTGTTTATGAAAAAAAGTTTGATAGCATCATACATGTGTATATGACCAGAATTAAAAAGAATGCATGTTTTGGTGTGGCTACTCTGGACATGCAGATAAGACAAGATATGAAAACTTTATTTTTGTCTGTTTAGTTTTCTTAAACAAAACTACCTACCTTATAGAACTATTGAACAGCTGAAAATAACCACAACTGTTGAAACTTTATAAAATATCCAATGCAAATAGGATAATATATTTGTGGCAAGTATATGGTCATCAGTATACTTAAAGAAAATAGAAAAGAAAACCAGCCGACCAACAATAGCCAAAAGCCAAGGGACAGCTACAAATCCGGATAGAGACAAACAAAACACAAAAACATAAAACACAAAAAGAGCCAGTAACAACCATGGGTGCTCTGGAGAAGTAAGGTTGTAAGGTTATAAATGCTGATACCTTAAAGGTTTTGGAACAGAAAATTGCAAATGTTTGCACAAGTTTCATAGTATTTAGTCACTATGTTGCACGGAAATTACAGTGTAGCTTCAATCCTACTTCAAAAACAATTGTTGTAGTTATGCTCATTTGGAACAATCATATCCACATTATCATTGCAAGTTGACTGTTTGTTAGTTAAAAGTGTTACCTTAATCAAGAAAAATGTAATCAAGCGTGTACACAACTTTGTCATAATCATTGAAGATAAAAAATTTAGCATATTATTTCCTACCTCATGTTCACCCTGTGGGAATTATTATTTTTTTTGTGGGGGGGGGGGGGGGTCAAAAATGTTTTTTTATGCAAAAATAGACACAACATGCGTTAACGGAAACACTGGCCCATCGCAGGACTCAATGTTTGTTTGTTTGATGGTGTTTAACACCAATTTCAGCAATTTTTCAGCTATATCATGGCATCCAGTTTTTATTGGTGGAGGAAGCCGGAGAAAACCCACGACCTGCAGTAGGAAACTGGCAATCCTAATGTCAATTAAGATTGGAGTCTAGTACACCCTGCCTGCAGGACTTAACATAGTACCCTATTGCAAAAACATGCAAACAACTTTTTCTCACATAATGAAGCCAAATTATGAAGAAATGAAGGTTGAATAGTTATCCTATTATTTTGAGTTTTTTGAGCCAATTGCAAATTCAACATGGTGTCCAGAGCAGATGTGTTCTGATTTGCTGAAATTTCAAAAATCTTTTTCTTACAAACCACATGGCACATTGATTTGAAATTTTGCATAAATGTACCTTAGATGGTCTTCTACAAAGATTGATTTTTTTTAACCAATCCAAAATAGATTCTGTTCTTAGTTTTGATCCAAAATACAAGATTGCTGCCACCATGAAACATCACTTAACATGGTAACATACGAGACAAAAATAAAAACGACTTTTTTTCTGAAACTGTCCTACAAATTGCTGCTGATTTGAAATTCAACATGGCGACATTGATAGATACAACATCTTCACATAAACTCGTTAGCATTTTTAAATATCAAAATTTGCAAGAAAAATGTCTCTTAAACAGTTTTTTTGTAATTCAGGTGATGGATACAGGCTCTTAAGACCCTCTAGTTAGAGCTATAGTATTTATATTTAGGAGGATGTTTCTACATGTATTGAACATGTTGAAAGTGTGCAAAATTCATTGATTTTGATTATTTCTACCAGTTGTAACCCACTGATCATGTCACTGTTTAGATGGGGTCATCGTTTGTGTCTTACAGACATACTACTTTGAGGACAAAAACAACTTTGCCACTACCATATCAACCTTTAAATCTCTGGGGGGCATTCTTTTCATCGAGTTTTCAATTTTGACAATCTTAAAAATAGAGATTTGAAAACAATTCCATCATATTAAAACAGCTGCTATCACCTTTTTTAGCTCACCTGATCCGAAGGGTCATGTGAGCTATTGCCATCACTTGGCGTCTGTCGTCGTCGTCGTCTTCAAAAATCTTCTCCTCCAAAACCACTGAAGGGATTGCTTTGAAACTTTGCACACATCATCAGTAAAATGTCCTCTACCAAGTTTGCCCAAATCATGGCCTCAGACCAACCAACATGGCCGCCATGGCTAAAAATAGAACAGGGGGGTCAAAATACAGATTTTTGCTTATAGTTCAAAAAGTATAACAGATCCTTCTTCAGCATCTAAAGCTCTACAAAACACTCCATTGGGTCAAAGTTGTATGATGACTCCTTGTAGGAGTTATTGCCCTTTAATTGTCAAAATTGATGATTTTTGCCATTTTTGCCTCAAAAGCATTGCTTAATTGTTTTGCTCTATGAGGGCTACAAAAATGACTTGAGGGTCAAGATTGTCTGATTAACCGTTTAAGAGTTATTTCCCTTGAATTGTTTTTTTTAATCGGTTTTAATTGATTTTTTTTAAATCTTCTCCTCTGAAACAACTGAAAGTACTGCTTTGAAACTTTGTACACATCATCTGTCAAATGTCCTCAACCAAGTTTGCACCAACCATGGCTGCAGATTAACCAACATGGCCACCATGGCTAAAAATAGGACGAGGGGGGGGGGGGGTAAAATACAGTTTTTGGCTTATATTTAAAAAAGTGTAACAGATACAGGAAAACCGAAGAGACATGCCTTCATCTGCATCAAAAGCTCTACGAAACACTCCATTGGGTTGAAAGTGTATGATGACTCCTTATAGGAGTTATTGCCCTTTAATTATCTAAATTGATTATTTTTGACATTTTTGCCTCAAAATCTTAAAAATTATTAGAACTAGAGAAAAAGTTAGCATTGCTTAATTGTTCTGCTCTATGAGGGCTACAAAAATGACTTAATGGGTCAAGATTGTCTGATGAACCGTTAAGGAATTATTCTCCTTGAACATTTTTTTAATCAATTTTACTTGATTTTAAAAAATCTTCTCATCTTTAACCAATGAAAGGACTGCTTTGAAACATTGCACACATCATCTTTAGGACCTCCTCTACCACAATTTTGAAAATAACGACACCTGACTACCTACATAGCTACGTTGCCTTAAAATAGAAAAAATGAAAAAAAGGGGGGGGGGGAGTCGAGAGAGTTTTCGACTGATAGTTAAAAAAGTATAACGGGTACAGCAAATTTGAAGTGAACCTCCCTTCTCCCTCTAAGCATCAAAAGCTCCTCCTTATAGGAATTGTTTCCCTTAAAAGGTCAAAATTAATGATTTTTGCAGAAGTGTTGGGCAATTCCTTATAGCAACGAAAAGCTGGATAAAAAAGGGTTGTTTGGTTTCAGGTTCAGGTGAGCGATACAGGCTCCCGGGAGCCTCTAGTTTCCAAAAGCAGTGATTTTTTTTCCAAATACGAAAGATTTGAACCAGAGATTTGAACTGGTTTATATTATATAACTTTATGTGTTTTAAGGATATGACTGCAACCACATGTGAAACTGCATCCTGATAGGAATGTTATCTTTTCAGGTTTACAACCAATATTGTTATAGTTATTGTTGATCTTTTGGGAATAAGTGATGAAGAAAGCAATGAAAAAGTGTTTCTTCAAGCTTTAGACCATGCAACATTTTGGAGTGCAATCTTCAACGCAGAAGGAATAGATACTTGGCTTAAAACATTGCATAGTCACAAAGCATGCATAAAAGTTTCAGATTCATTAGAAGAGTTTAAAAAGAGCTTAAAGCGGAAACGACTTGGCAATTCCATAATTCAGCAACTAATTTTGAAGGAGGATGAAATGCTTGGTCTTCTTTCATGCAATGTAACTCACAGTAGCAATGAAACAAAACAGAAGTTACAGAGCTGCTGGATGGAATGCCGTACAAAGCTGTCAGTGTTTCTTGATAATGTAAATGTAATTCGCGAAATATTCCACACTCTAAAGGCACGAGTTAACATAGAAAATATGACATCTATTTTAGGAAACACACTAGAATATCTTGCAGGGGTTCAATACAAAGTTGAAAAAGATGAATTGTTGGTGGATGATATTTTCCGTGATAAAGAATTGGATAATTACATAAAAGAAATTGCAGAATACTGTAAATTGTTAATGAAACCATCCAAATCACAAGTATTTTGGAATATTTTACATGAACATTTTAGTGAGACGAAAATGGAAGAGTGTACAGAAAACGAACATGAACAGGTCAGTGACCCTCTTAATGGGATGACTTTACCACACCTTTTTGGAGAGGAATTTGAGGAGGAAGTTACAAGTTCATTCATAATGTCCTCCTCTTTGAAGTTCATATGTAATTTATGCAGTGCTTGCTTGGACAAGTACAGACAAGCTTGGGCTCCATATTTCAAACGAGAGAATAGGCCTCTTGAGGAATTTAAAAGAACATTTGCAAAAGTAAAGACAACAGAAGACATGAGTAGTGAAATAAAGATTGCTGAAGAATTTTGTAATGACAAATGTCACATTCAGTTAAGGAACACTTTGTTGAAATTTGCTGATTTAATGAGCTATGGTAAAACAGTGGAGGCAGTCTCAAATTCTCTGAAGGTTTTCCAGTTTCCTAAAAAGGTTGAAGATTACACTGATGTAGTCACTGCTTTTCATAAATTGTTTAAAGTGAAGAAAGAAAACAAAGGTGATTTAAATAACATGTTTATGAAAGACATGGAAGAAGTTCTAGAAAGAGTTGAAAGAATCAGACAGTTTATAAGTCCAGATGTTGTTGAAATATTAGAAGTTCTCAAGTCTGCAACATTACTTTTGACTTTTCTAGAAGAAGTGATAGATGAAGATATAAGAAATTTGATAGATGCTGTTGAAGAACATTCAGAACAGTATGTAAGAGAGTCTACTGTCTCGGACCTCATTGAAGTTAAGAGGTTCTTTTATCCAATCTTGAAGAAAACATATGGTGATGAATTTACTAATTTCTTTGCACTTCTGGAAAAGCAGCTCAGATCTGGTTTTACAAACATTCCGGCAAAAATTGAAGACTGCATGGGAAATCTTCATAGTCTGCGAGCATTATACAAGAATGTTGCAAATAGAGGGGAACGTACAAAAGAAATTATTGATAACATCACCAGTCATGGCAAATTTAGTTTTCATATGGAAACTCAAGTGTGTGAAATACTTGTGAAGTATAAACAAGAAAAGAAAGTCATTTCTCACAATACAACTGATTTGAGTGATCTTAGGAGCAGAGCGTTTCTTTTAATGAATGCAGAAGACAGAGAGAAAACTAAACCTAAAGGGAGTAAAAAAAGGGAAGATTTGGAAAAATTTCTTCTTTTAGTTGATACTGCTATTAACATTTCTAACATGTGTCTTCTCCTGAAGCAAAGTGGACACTTTAATTATTCCCGCTTTTATCTTACATGTGATCACAAGGAACTAGCAAGCAGAAATAGACAGTTAGTCGATGAATATGAAGAATGGACAGATAATATAAGATCATGCAGGGAGAAATTTTATTACATGAATTTCATATATCCAAACCAGTTGCAACAACTATACGAGTTTCTATACAAGGGACAAGGCAACGATAAAAGCGTGTGCACAAGCCTTCAGTTCATCAATCCATTACTTGAAGACATTCATATGCTCAAGGAGAGATTTCAAGCATTACCCCAAAACGAAAATAACTATGACATACTTCTAAACATTGCCGTAACACTGCAAACTGTATTTGAAGACTATATTCCTCCTCAAAATCCACTCGTCACTTCCAACAAAAATGCAAAGATTATTGATACTGTTCAGGAGGGTATTCCATATATAGCAGCACTTGAAAAAGGAAGCCCGCTAGTAATTCGGACAATGTTTGCACTTTACATGAATACAACTAATAAGCTGCCAGATGCAAGCCAAATACTTCTTTGTCGGGAAGAGTCTACCTTAGATGACATTGAACTTTTCTTAAGGCGATGCACTGGAGATGTCCAACGCTTATATTGCATAGCTTATATTGAGTTGCTGTCAAATGATGTGCAGATAAAACTAGTGGAGAAGATGTATAATATGCCACATAAAAAATACCTGCTCTCAATGATATGCTGTGGAGATTCTCATCACTCATTTTTAGATCAATTTGCTGATCGTCTTAGTCATCCAACACCAATGACAAAAAGTGCTTTCAAAGATTGTCTGCATCATCACTGGCCTAATGTATTGGTGATATCATCAGATGTTCCTGGTTTAGGAAAGACAGAATTTGTTCACAAAAGAGCTAGAGAACAAAAGATGTCTGTAGTAACACTACACATAAGTGGAAAAGTTGATGTTCAGTTAATTATACAAAACTTAAAAATCCTGGATTTACAAAAGTACCACGTACTTCACATTGATATAGGGATCACAAGTTCACCATCGGATTTGGATTCTGCCCTTTTCCAGCTTATTGTGTTAGGACATCTTTCAACTGGTTCTACATCGTATACTTTAGTTAGTAGACATATTTTCATAGAAATTGCAAACACTGTAGGACAGACTTTGTGCAATTCATTACCAACAACAACTTCCTTTTCAAGGGTAAATATTGACTGGAACAATTATTCAGATATGAAAGTCAGTATGGAATCAAATAGTCCTGTTCAAGTGGTATGCCAGTACTTAAAAGCATTGGATGCTGGATCAGTTGACTTAACTGATATATATTTCACTGGCACAAATGCTGCGAAACCATTAAAAGCAGGTGAATGTGTGTCTTTGCTTGACAAGTACTTTTCGTCAGTTGGGGATATGTCGTACACCTTGATGCAAACATTTGTAAATGTTCTATCCGATCAGTTGAAAAAGTTGTCAGCTAGCGTGTTTTTTAGAACAGCAAATATATCTGCAATGGTTGGTGATAAAAATTTACCAAATGTGAAATCAAACCTTGTCAAAGCTCTTATAGATGCCAGCCAAGAATTTGCCTGCCGGTCAGTGCAGTCATGTAGGTCTTTGCAAGCCGCAAGTTTAGTTACCACAGTAGCAGATTCAATAACCCAGGTAAACTCGGCTGAAGAACTTTCACAACGTGTTGCTGGGATGATCCGATGGGAAGATAGTAATCATTTAATGGTTTTATTCCACCAGAATGTTCAAACAGTGTCTGCACTATATCGGGATAAATCAAAAATCCCTAAATCCATTCAGACATTATTTGAAAGTCAGATGAAAAAGGACCTTGATGACTTTAAGCGTAAAACACAAAGAGAACTGCAGGAAATATTGCAGATGTTAACACGCAGTAAAGCAACTAAACTTTCTGAAAAGTTTTTAGAAGACATAAGTGTAAACTATGCTCTTACACCAGACAACCTGTTAAAAATGATTTTGATATCACTTAGAATAAATTCTTCTATTCCTGTTGTGGTAATGGGAGAAACCGGCTGTGGAAAGACCTCACTTATTCATTATTTAGCAGATATATCTGAGGTTGAATTTGAGGTGCTAAGTATCCATGCAGGAATAGATGAAAACACCATTGTACAAACAGTGCATAAGATCAACGAGAAAGCAATGAAGCAACTTGCCACAAACTACTGGCTATTTTTAGACGAAATAAATACATGCGACCATCTTGGTGTGATAAGTAGCATTATCTGTCATAGGTACTTTCAGGGAACATCATTGTCTCCAAATGTTACAGTATTAGCAGCTTGTAATCCATACAGACTTAGAACTCAGTCAACCATTTTTACTGCTGGACTTCAAGGAAAAGTTAAGACAGATGAACTTTCGAGATTAGTGTATCGTGTGCATCCATTACCAGAGAACTTAATTGACTTTGTTTGGGATTATGGAAGTCTCAGTGAAAAAGATGAAAAATTTTATATATCAAAAATGGTAAGAGGTGTATTTTGTTATTACTATAATTCTGCCGTCTTTGAGACTTTATTCACCAATCTTCTTGCAATGTCCCAACAAATTGTCCGAACTAAGGAAGAAACAGACAGCTGTGTTAGTCTGAGAGACATTGACCGGTGCAAAAAACTTGCTATTTGGTTTCTACAATTTTTAAGAAACAAGAAAACAAACACTTCATATTCATATGGAATTGAAATAAAGGCAGTTATTTTGGCCCTTGCTGTCAGCTACCATAGTAGGTTTAGCGATGTAGACACAAGAGCAAAATATAGAGAAAAAATTGCTCAGCTTGTTTCAGAAAGTTGTAAGCCAATGACTCCCTGCACTGTTCTAAATATAATTCGTGAAGAGCAGAATGATATTCTAGACAGAATGGTATTACCAAGTGGAATTGCGAAAAACACAGCACTGCAGGAAAATGTTTTTGTTGTTTTAGTCTGCATCCTGAACAAAATACCAATATTCTTAGTTGGAAAGCCTGGTTGCAGCAAATCTTTATCTATGCAGCTTATAAGAAGCAATCTACGTGGTAGAGATTCAAAGGACGAACTGTTTCAAAAAATGCCTCAATTGTTTTGTGTTTCATTTCAAGGTTCAGAGTCGAGCACATCTGATGGCATTATTAAAGTGTTTGAAAAAGCAGAAAATTATCAAAAACATAACGAGAAAGATGTTATATCGGTAGTTATTCTAGATGAAATAGGATTAGCAGAAGTCTCAAGGTTTAATCCTTTAAAAGTATTACATGGCCTTCTCGAACCTGGTAATCGCCAAAACCCAAATGTAGCAGTTGTAGGTATATCAAACTGGGCCCTTGATGCCGCAAAAATGAATAGAGCGGTACATTTATCTAGACCAGACATGGATTTGGATGAACTTAAATACACGGGACACTCTATAAGTCTTGGAATCGTGAAAGAAATGTATAGTGTCCAACAATGGGAGACCGGTATTACTAACGACCTTTTTAATATTTCCAAAATTTTGGACTACATGTTTGATCAAATTGCAGTAGCCTACTACAAGTATGTGTCTGAGCGACAGAAATTTGCTAACTTTCATGGACTACGAGACTACTATTCGTTAATTAAATACATTGGCCGTTGCAGTGAATCTCTGAAGATTAGTGATCAGCACCAAGAATCAGAAATTATTCTAAAAGGTATAGCAAGGAATTTCGGTGGATTGCCAACAGAAATGGTTGGAATTGTTGAAAAATTTAAAGAATCATTCCCAAATATAAAACAGATAATGATACCAGTTACTGATCTGATAAAGGAAAACCTTAACGACGACTTTAGTCGACATTTAATGCTAATTACCAATGGAGATGCAGTGATCAGCGTATTGGAATCTTATTTGAATCGGGCAAACAGACCATTTGAAATAATATTTGGAAGTCATTTTGATGATGATTTAAGTGATGACTATAACTATCGCATTTTGAGTCGTATAATTCTGTGTATGGAGCAAGGTCTAGTTCTCATTTTAAAAGGACTAGAATCAATATATGGCAGCTTGTATGATATGCTGAATCAAAACTATACTGTGGTTGGAAACAAGAAAAATTGTCGCATTGCATTAGGTCATTACAGCAATCCAATGTGCCATGTCCATGATTCATTTAAATGCATTGTACTCGTTGAAGAAATGAAATTAGATTATTCAGACCCACCTTTTCTGAATAGGTTTGAAAAACAGCAGTTCAGATTTTCTGACTTAGTAGATGATACACACTTTAAAAATATCATAACTGAAATAGAAGAAACAGTGGCAATGTTTTGTCAGATAGATGGTTACTTGTTTTGTCCAGAGAATGTTATTCCATCTTATAGTGCAGATTTGCTAGTATCCCTAATTTTACATCTAAAGGACGAATCAAATTTAAAACAAGGTATCTTTGTCGAAAAAGCCTTGCATCTGTTACTCTGGATGATTCCACCAGAAGTAGTAATAAGAGCACGCGAAAGTCAACTGTATCAGAAAAATCTGAGCCGTCTTGAAAAGATGATCACATTTTATATGAAACTGCCAATTCATGAAGGACTTCCTTGCTGCCTCGATGCACTTTTAAATTCAGAATGTGAAATAGATTCAACAGAATTAAAAACAACATTCAATGGAACTATTAATGGTAGATTGTTACTGGCATATACGTTTACTAATATTCATGTAAACATCAAATCGCTCTTTAGTAGTCAAACTCATCAGATCGAAAAGCTTGCCTCTTTCAAGTCGGAAAAACAACTATCGAGTAAAGTGGAAGATTTTTTCACATCAGACAAGACTGTTTTGCTGTTACAGTGTAGTGCTACACACGACAGTCAGCACCTTTTGCTGACAAAGGTCATAATAGAAAATGTTCAGAGGAATGCAGAACGTAAACAGAAACATGTTTGTATCATAATTCATCTTGATAGAAACTTATCCTGTGAACATCAATATGTACCTATCAATTATTTGTCAGGTTGGCAAATAGTTTTCTTAGACACTTTGGAAAAACCCACAACAACCATTATCCATTTTCTGGAATCAAGCAAACATGACATTGTACAAGAACGTAGACCTCTCAATAAGTACATAATTGAAAATTTGTTTTGGGCACTGACAAGAATCAAATTTACAGCTCAGAACAATACGATTGACAATCAAAAACAGTTGATAGAGCAGTTACGGCAGAATGAAGTTGCAATAAACACAATTGAGGATCTGATTTTGAGATGGATAGATGAGCAAACCAATGAATTTTCACAACAGTGGTGTGTTGATGTTGCAAAAAACATTCATGAGCTTTATAAATCAGGTTCAATGGTTTCTGCTTGTGAAAGTAGCATACATGAACTCATAAAGACACCTTTAGTAATGTATCTTTATCAAATGCTGGAATTGCAGATTTTAAGTCCAGTATTTGTGACAGATGAAAAGTCAGTTTATAGAATCAATGTGTGGAAGGAAATAGTTTTGTCAGAATCGTACACGAGTATACGTGATATGCCTCCAATAACAGGACCTGAATGCTACTCCTGTAGTACATCTTTTTTGGAATTGAAGATGCCTCTGAGTTGCATGCTAATGGATAAAATAAATGCACAGAAAGACGAGTTCATGGAAATTGTTAGAAAGCTGAGATTCCAAAATGATATTGAAGTTGATGAAGATGTTCCTCTTGAATTGTTTGAGAAGACGGTGTTAGAATGCACAGATATAATTTGTAACGATGTACATGACATTTACAATGTTCAGTACCAGGGAAGAGAAGAAGACTATCTGCATGATTTTTGCACTGTTAACTGTGAAAAGTTCACAGACAAAACAGATGTAAATAGGTCCAGGAATATTTTCAAGTGGGCCTTAAAACACTTTATGCCAATTTCTGAATTTGCTCAAAATAATTTGATTGAAGTAATGACATCAGTTCATGCAGCATTTTGGATTAATGGGCAAATTATATCGTCACTTTGTCACCTAGTTGATTTATCAGAAGATGTGATAGGTGTTGCTTGGGACCAAAACTGGACGTGGCATTCAAACAAATTGGAAATAGAAGATTTGGAAAAGGAGGAAATATTCGAAATGACAAGAACAGAATTTATAGACAATCTGTGTTTAAAATTGTTACCAACAAATCATACAATGGGTGGATTCAGTTCTTTGACAGAATGGTCCGACTTTGTAAATGTTGTAGTTCCAGTTGCAAAAAGTGTATCATATGAATCAACAATTATGCCTTCTCTTGAAATTTGTCAGGAAATAGTTGCTCTCGGGGTCTCCAGCACTATCTTTAATCTGGAGTCCATACTAAAGCTTGGTGAATTGTTCCAAGAAAATGGTGGTCAAATAAATTCACTAGAGGTGTTCAACTTAATACTTGGTATTCTGAGGAACATACAAGCTACGATATTAGATTTTAGACCACGCCTACAAAAGTTCTTTTGTTACTATATTATTCGATGCCTTCACTCAAATCCTGATGACTGCCAAGTGTTAAGATCAGCTCTTGTTATGATATCAGAAGGCAGTATGTTTGATGAACATTTGTCATATTTTGGAAAATGTCTAGACTTTGTTGTAAGGCTCGATAGTTCAGAAAATAAAGACTTTATTAAAGATGTCCTATTGAATAATGTTGATGAAATGCCTCCATTTATAGACTGTTTGGATGTCTTTCTACAAAACATGGATATCACTGACAGCTATGCAAGCATCCTTCCAAGTTTACTGATTGATGTTGTCCAGAAATCATCTTTGCAAGGCCTTGTACAGATGGAACATATTGAATCGGCCTCTGATGATGCTATAACGTGTTTATCAGAGGCATACAACATTATTGGAAATGGATTAATATCCTTCAGACTTATTGCAGCCATAGCCTTTCTCAGGCAGTTCATACAGATATATTTTCATACACTGAACCAAAATCAGTTTGATGCCAGTGAGTTAACCATTATTTCACAACATTTGAACACTCTTTTCTTATCACCAAATCCAGGAAGTGATAGCAATATGCTGAATCCATTATTAGTTTTCTTATTGAAGAATTTTGCTGATCATTTTGGCATTGAACATGTTTTCAAATGTAGCAAAAGTTTTCAAACAACACTCGCATGCTTTAATAATATTGAATGGAATATTAACTACATTGAAACATCAGTAGTGTTGAATCCACTGTTTGTATACTTGAATATTGACTTGGAGACTGATATGCGTAAGCAAATTGGGCTTATCCTAGAAAAAGAAAATACATTTGCAGAGTTGTTGAAGGACAATAAAAGTAGTATAATGACACTGTTTGGAATTTTAGCACAGCGCTTCTATATGCGACGATATTTGAGAGAACTGTCCGATAATGAATCAAGAATGGCAATAGAAATAAGCAAAATAATTGAAACCTCTAAATTGTCAAACAAATCTAAACACATTGCAAAATACTTCGTTGGAGGTGAATTCGGAAATGACATTTTCAGTTTATCAGAAGCATCAGAAGCACCTACACCCCAGCTTGTTTCTGTGATACTTCACCTTTGTTGTCTGATATCTGCAGCTGCAGATGCTACAAGTGTGTGGTTTGCCAATCTCTACCATCCTACCAGCTCTTCAGTAGGATTCTTTCCATGTTGCAATGCCATACCTAGCATACAAGTTGAAGCCAAAGTTCTTAAATTATTAAACATGTGTACTGTTATTGGTTCACTAGGCTTTCAGTTCACCACAGCTGATACTCTAAAACAGACCATTGAAACAAATGCTGAATTGAGCACCAATTTCCAAGAGGACCTACAAAAAATCTTTCATGATTTGCATAATATATTACAGATAAACTATACAGATTTATGCGCATTATTTCATTGCGTAATCACAAAGTGTGAAACTCTTATTACTCAAGGTAGTAGTTACGTGGAATTGAAAACAGCACAACAAAAGCTAGACCTTCAAGCTAAATTCACTAGAATCATCAAAGAAATTATATCAGATAGATGGAGTATAATCTTAGATTTCAAAAAAGGCAACCATAATGTTCACGAAGGTTCCTCTTGTCTTGAGGCAGCGATAGAAGAATTGGTTAAACCATCTGCCTTAGATGTCCAACAGACATTTATATCCTCTATGTTTCGAATTTCAAGGGCACCAACAAAAGAAATGTTTCTAACTGAACTAGAGTTCATGGCCAAAACGGAATTTCCATTCTTAAATCTTGTATTCATGGACATGAAAAAACTTGGTATAACCAAGTATATTCCACCATTGCTGCGTTGGCACATGTCTGTTGTTACACATGCAAGCTACAAGTTTCGGAAAGTAGATTTTAGAGATTTGACGGTTCAAAAATTCTTTAGTCAGGAAACTGAAGACACAAGGCGAAGTATTCTCAAAAAACATTTTGAACAGTTTAAAAAGGCCTGGAATGAAATAAGGGATGAGTTCGCAGAGGATCTACCCAGTATTACGATGGAACCGATTAACCAAATGGTAAAGATGGATGTTTGTACTATTTGGAATGATGACTCACCACTGCTAGCTCTATTATATGCACTAGTCGACATTCATAATTCATTTCTTGAAAAGTCTTCGTTTATGACTAAAAAGTGTCAAACAAACAAATACTCTAAGATTTCTGAAAGTCGCACATTGTTAATTCTAGATGTCAAAAGCAATGATATTGTTAAGTTTGTTTGGAATAATGATTGGCTGAGATACTGTCAACGTGAATCTGAATATGGTTTAAGCAGAAAAGTCATTTTTGACTTTGAAATGATTGAGGCAGAGATTAAGAAGGACATGTTATATGGAAAGTTAAAAATTGAGTTTCCGTTACGATTTCCGAAACCAGTATTTATGGATGACTTATTCCAGAACAGTGTAGTGTTGCTCAGCGAAATCGAATCCGCTATACCACAGCAACGACTTACAAATGAAATTAGGAAGTCTGTTGAAATAAAGGTAGACCGTGATGCTTCGTTTGTTACAGATTTATTAACTCATTTAGGGATGGTTCTAGTTTTGTTGAAGAAAACAGGAGGAGATAATAGTTTACCTTTGATAGAATATTTGGAAAAATGGCAAAGTGTGACAGGCATGAACTCGAATATTTTTAAAAGAATTTTACCGGAGCCAATCGATTCCGTGAAGCTTGGGCATGTTGTCACACTGTACATATGGTTGGAGGAACTAAA
Source organism: Limnoperna fortunei (assembly GCA_944474755.1). Lineage (NCBI taxonomy): Eukaryota > Metazoa > Mollusca > Bivalvia > Mytilida > Modiolidae > Limnoperna > Limnoperna fortunei. The sequence goes on along the minus strand of OX104117.1, from coordinate 33,684,417 downwards.
TGGGGCTAGCTTGGTAGAAACACTTGATGAAACTTATCACCAAATGCTGCCACCCGAGGGAAAGGACATGCTGATGAAAATGAAGGAGTCACATATGAATCACTTGGAAAAATTGCTGCATCCTTTGTTAGTCTTTGTACATAGATGTCTTGCAACAACGAAAACTAATATCAGCACTGAACATCCATTAGTTGATTACGTCGAATCACAAGATCTTTGGTGGAAAGATGACTTCAATAATTGTGAAGTTATTGCGGGGTCAGACAAAAAACCGGTGCCTCTTGTAGAAATGTTGTCACCACTTGTCTTAGTAGAACATATTACCAAAACAGTTTTGTTCATTCAAGAAGCTGTTAAGGTAAGTGGACAAAACTTTATAATTATAACTAACATTGCTCACAGTATAGAAACGTTCTTTTTCATGAACTATGCACAGGGCTATATTTCAAATGACTTGCACCGTAAAATCTTAAGATTGTACATGTGAAATTTTGCCAAAGACCTTTTTTTTTTAAATTTCGTGTCAAAATTAATTTGAGTGTTTTGTTAAAAGCAGATAATTACTTGTACCGTTTGCAACATTTTGATTACTATACTCTTTGGATAATTAATTCTGACACTTCACCTCTCGAAAAGCAAGTCACGTGATGGTTATTCTGTTTCCTGATTAGTCAAAAACTAACAGAACGGGCGTGTTCGTCAAAGTTTCGTAAGATGAAATTCGCCTTTTAAATTTTGTACTTTTATTATTAGATTTTGCCGAATATTTGTTTATGTAATTATTTGATTTTATTATTTTACTATTTAAAGTATTTGTAAAAAGAGACGAGCTTTAATTTGTAAATTTTAAAATAAAATAACTTGTAAAAATATTATTTTAATTTGAAGTAAACAGGAGCGGATCCAGGAAATTGTGAGGCGTAAAAGTTTGTCAAGTGGTGAGGGGGGTAGGGGCGCTTAAAGCCCAGCAGCTCTGGGAATCTAAGCATTTGGTAGCCATCCAGACAAAGTTTTCTAGACTCGTTTTTTTACTTTTGCCCCTTCTTTTAGCTGGCTTTATTTGTCAGCTGTGACCATAAATAATGAATTTTCTTTAATGAAATACTCATTTTCTCATTCCTCCTTTTCTCTCGTTTTACCCTCGCTTTCTCTGTTTCTCTTTTCTTTGGGATCCGCGCCTGTGATTTATGCGCAAATGAAAACGCATATAAACACGTTGGATGTTTGCAAAATTTTCTGGAGTGTGAACAAAGCAAAGAGAAGTCATTTTTTGCTCACCTCGACCAAAGATTCATGTGAGCTTTTGCTTTCACTTGGCGTCTGTCGTCCGTCGTCTGTCGTAAACTTTTTCAAAAATACTCTCCTCTTAAACCACTGGGCAAATTTTTTTTAAAACTTGGCCGCAATCATCCTTAGGGTTCCTAGATTCAAGTTTGTTGATGTTGATCAACAGACAAAGATGGCTGCTGTTACTAAAAATAGAACATGGGTGTCAATACAGGTTTTTGATCATTATCTCAAAAATAATAATAGGTATAGAGAAAACCGTTACTTCAAATTGATCAGCACATTAAGGTCTATACTAGTTGCTATTAATGTTAAATGTGTATATTGGCTTCTTGTAGGTGTTATTGCCCTTTGACGATTTTTTACAAAATTTTTGGTATTTACAATATAACTTGAAAACTATAAGAGGTAGAGTAAAACTGTAAATAGCAAAAATGATCAGCAATACAGCCATTACCATTCACTGTATTGGTCTGAAATTGTTAGACGACTCCTTATAGGAGTCCTTAAATGGCAATTTTTTTATGAAATGTTCCGTTTTTGTCCTGTAACTTGAAAACTGTAGCAGCTAGATTGAAACTGTAAAATGCAGAAATGATCAGCAATAAAGGCTCTTCTATTCACTTGATTGGTGTGAAATTGTCAGACAACTCCTTATATTAGTTATTGCCCATAAATGGCAATTTTTAAAAGAAATTTTCTAATTTTGTGCTGTAACTAAAAAAACTATAACAGCTAGAGTAAAACTGTAAATAGCAAAAATGATCAGCAATACAAGCTTTACAATTCACTGTATTAGTTTGAAATTGTCAGATGACTCCTTATAGGAGTTATTGCCCTTAAATTGCATTTTTTTATGAAATTTTTTGTTTTTGTCCTGTAACTTAAAAACCATAACAGCTAGAGTGAAATTATACATGGCAAAAATGATCAGCAATAAAAGCCCTACAATTCACTTAATTTGTCTGATATTTTCAGATTACTCCGTATATGGATTATTGCCCTTAAATGACAAATGTTTTATGAAATTTTCTATTTTCGTCCTGTAACTTGAAAACTATAGCAGCTAGATTGAAACTGTAAATTGCACAAATGATCAGCAATAGAAGCCCTCCAAATGATTGCTGTCCAAAATTGCAAGATGACTCTTTATAGGAGTTATTGCCCTATAATTATGAATTTGGACAAATGAACAGTTTTTGTATTATGAATTAGTCTATAACACACCCAGAGTAAAACTGTAAATTTTTTAATTACCCTGAAGAACAAGGCCTACAAACCATTTAATTTTCAGAAATTGTCTGATGGCACCTTATAAGAGTTATTGTATTTAACTACAATTTTTGAAGAAATGTTTAGTTTTTGCGCAGTAACTTAAAAGCTATAAAAACTAGACTGAAACTGTTAATTTAAAAAATTTAAATATAGTCATTTGGGTTCAAGGTGAGCGATTGCAGGCTCCTGGGAGCCTCTAGTTATTATACATGATGAATATTAAATCAAATGCATCATAAGATATCTTAGGCGTTCGTCGTAGTCCACACATACATGGTGCGTTGTGGCTCTAATTGTAAATTTTACTTTGCTTATTCAGTAAGTTTTAAATTATATACATTTTATTACAAATTTATCTAATATTCATTTTGTTCACATTATTGTATAATATGCTTTAATGCTTGCAGAAAAATCATTTCTATATCTTAGGCAGTGAATTTCATTTTAAATGTTCTTGAATACATGTACATGTACGTAAAATGTACATTTAGTTGTATGTAAATGACCAATTTTGCTTTAACTGCATGTTGGCTAAATATGTTAATATGAAAACACCGAAATAAAATAATCTGTTGAAAAATGTGTAAATTAATAATTTTAAACTCATTTCACTTTGTAATAATTATAAGTAATTTTCCCTACATTAAACACTTCTGGGCCATTGCAAAAAAGGAATTGTTTAATATTTTGATATTTTGTATGACAAGGCGATTCGTATAGATCAATGAAAAATTATATTTTTACGGCGTCTGTTACCTTTTTTAAAGATAGTACATGTTTTTAATTAATGTTTACTAATTCTTTTTTTCTTATTGTTTATTTAAAAATATAGTACAAGTATTGAAGTAAGATGCTGTAAGTAAAGATATATGCAACATAAACAACACTTTAACTGTGATGCACTGGATTTACTATCTAAAGATTTTGTGTAACAGTGAAAATGTATGTTTTGTTTTGTAAATTTACTGTTATGGTTGCTTGAAGATATTTTTAAAAAGTAAATAATTTCTGTTTCAGGAAGCTAAAGAATGTGATGTGCGTGTTGCCAGCATATCAAGTGAATTTCAGAAAATGAAGAAAACTCAACCAAAAATTAACACAAGGAAAACCGCATCTAGGCGCATCTTGAAGATATGAAAGAATGTGACACATTCTCTTAATGGTAATTGTCAAGCTTTAGAATGTTATTTTACTGATTTATTTAATATTTGGAATATTAATCAATATCAATTAATGAGCATTGCTCAAATTTTTTCTACTTTATTAACCAATTTTTGTTATATTTTAATATCTGTTATGTATATGCATTCTTTTTGATCCTAGAACATTTGAGGCCATGCATTTTCATCTGTAGACACATAAGGAATAAAAGGTGTTTTGTATGAAGAAATAAATAAATGCACACGTTGACAAATAACATTTTACTGATTTCTTTAATATATCCTATACCTCAGTGTTGCAATGATGTGTATTAAACTAAAATGTGACCGGATTGCGCGAAGTGCATACCTGGATTATTTTCAGTTGGGCAGTTGGGGAAAATAAGGTATCTATTTTCTGTAATCAACTCCTCCTACAGACCTCTAAAACTTTACAGAAAGATGGCATATGTATTGAAGTTGAAGTTGTGTACCTGTTATTATGGAATTGTTCATAGAAATTTTTCCTAGTTTTCCAGTCTTGGTAACTTAGTCATTTTTCAGAAGACGGTATCTTTTTGTATAATCTACTCCTCCCATAGTTTACCAGCCAGATCTCTGAAACTTTACTGAAAGGTTGCACATGTATTGAAGTTGTGTACCTTCCTTTATGAAATTATTTGAGGAGTTTTTGCTAATTTTCCAGAATTGGGAACTTAGTCATTTGTTAGCAACTTTTACGAAAGTGGGTACATTTTGTGTATTCAACATTTCCTTCAGCTTTCAATCTAGATGTCTGAAACATTACAGAAAGATTTTACTTTCTATTGTGAAATTTGATAAGGAATATTTTACCATTTTTCTAGACAGTGGAACTTAATAAAAAATTTTGCACACTTTGTTTCTGCATCTTTGACACAGACCTAAAACCTTTTTCAAATAAATAAACAATTAACCATTTATTATTAAAGTCACTTGCTTTAAAACCCTGTCATGTCAGATATTTTTTTAGAAATAAAAGTGTAATTGTAAGTTGTTTATTAACGTATTTTTGTACTATCAAAAACTCTGTTCATGTATTTGTATTGGTTTTGGCCCAAGAACGTTTAAGGCCATTTATTTTTGTCTTGCCTGCAAAGATAGTCGCTGAAGGCGAGACATATATATATGTGGGAATCCTGTGGCTGCGGTGGTAGCATAAGCAATTGACAATTGTGCTCAACATCTTTGTCAGGGTTAGCCCTATGTCCATCAAGATTAGTCCAGTGTTAGCTTATGATGAGACTTGCCAGTCACCTGGTCTTGATCTCAATTTCACGGTACGGACTAAGTAACCGCTTTTATACCCGGCCACTTTGTGCGATACCCTCCATATGGATAGAGTGTCTGTCAGTCCGTGCCTCTGTGGTTTCCAGATGATAACTTGAAAATGCATCAACAGATTTTATTTAAAATTTACACAACTATTAAATACCATAACAAGAAGATCAGGTTCGATTTTCACTACAATCCAATATGTAGTTTTCGACTTGGTTCAATTCAAGTTTTTTTTGGTTAACAGTTGGTGGTTTCCAGATAATAACTTAAAAACGAGTCAACAGAATTTATTTAAACTTTGCACAGCTGTAACACACAGATTTTTTTTGGACACTTATAATCCTCAGCTGTTCCTGTAGGCTGATATGTAATTCAGTAAAAAGTGTTCATGAATATTATATTAATATAATAACAATTTAGTTTTTCATTTTGTTTTTTTTCTATCAATATCTACAGAACTGAGATTCCTTTGGTACTATATTTTCTTATCCCTACGCTTTCCGGCCTATGTACGTTCTGAGGTCTAGAGGGGTTTCGATAACTGTTTCAATAAAAGTGCAACGATTATTTCACAGAATTAAACACAGGATTAAACACTCCGGCGACTCCCTCACAAACGTCACTGGGTTTTAGGAAATTATCAATGTGTAAACTCTGGCGACTCCCTCACAAACTTGACGTTTGTGAGGAAGTCGCCGGAGTTTACACATTGATAATTTCCGTTTGTGAGCGAGTCGCCGGAGTTTACACATTGATAATTTCCTAAAACCCAGTGCTTAATCCTTAATCAAAATAAAGGATACACTCGAGGTGTTTCGTTACATACAGTTGTGTCTTGATATTTGAAAGTTACATCCTGCTCTAATTGAACTTATTCTAATGTTATCGAATTATTTCATATATGGCTTTATATATAATTTCTTTTTTTCTGCTTCCAGGTAGCGATGAGAAAGATGTAATTCAAATGCTGAAATGTCATTTCATACTAATTAGAAGTGGTTTCATTGAGATTAATATAATGGACACTCGCTTGTTTGCAGCAGTAGACAGTCGATGTACAGATTTTAAGGATTTTTTGTTCAACTTGTAAATAGTGATGTATTGTTTCATTCACATATTTTAAAATAGTAGCCAATTTTTGTAACAACTTATTAATAGTCATGCATTTACATTTTTGAAATGGTAGACCATTTTTGTGACAATTTGTAAATAGTTGTTAGTGGTTGCTTTCATATATTTTGAAATGGAACACATTTGTGTGATTTAATCTTAATTGTAATTGTTTGCTGACATAATCATCTAGTAGGAATGCAAATAATTTGTTTTATATACAGTGTATATTTATATATGTAAATCGGGTCATTTTTTTTTATTTGGCTAATCACCTCATACTTGTACAATTAAATTTATTTTTACAATCAAATTTTAAATACATAATATATTGCATGTACATTGATGTAAAGATGTATTTTATCAAGTCAGTGAATTACATGTACATTGTTGTAAAGATGTACATTGTCAAGAGTCAGTTAATCCTTACATATTATGGTAAATAATGTATGTACTAATTGTGTAAATGTTGCTGAAATTAATTTCAGGGGAATATGAAACATATTCATCAAGTAATACAACATCAATATCTTCACACATGAAAAGTTTAGCAAAATTTCCTGAATAATTTAAAGACTTTTTTATATCCAATCTTTCACTTTCTATGCATAAAAACTACTCATAAATAAATTTAAAATCATAACAGGTGTAGAATGTCATTGTTATATTTTATAAATATTGTGTAGTCATGCTTTTATTTCGTTTTCTATGCTATTTATATGAATTTGTGTATATAAACATTAATATTTAAATGACTTAGTATTTAAATACATTTTCATGTATCTCCTTATATGTAAATACAAAATAATATGTGAATGCCTTATTTTTATTCATTTATATTTTCCATTTGGTTTATAACACGAAGATAAAAAGAGAAAAAGCTTTATTTTTTATACAACTTAAAATAGTTTTATTCGAATATTGCAACTATTTTTTTCTCCAGTGTTGTATATTGAAGTTTATTGTTTTCTGCAACGCATTGTTGAGTTTGTTCTTGTTAAACTGTTTAACTTTTAACTTTTTTATTTGTGTATGTAAAGAAATGGTTTCAGTAATATTTGAATCCATAGAATAGCAAAATACAAAAATTGCACCATGTTAAAAAGTGTAAGCAATTATTGATATATTTTATCTAGAACTGCTTTTGTATTTGTATGTCATGATTTTATGTTTGGTTTTTTACCACAAAAGGAATGGCAAAAAAAAATTGATTAAGGTTGATTTACATCTTTTTGATTGTTATGGTCGAAAAACGCCGCAATAAACAGTGTTACAAAACATCATAAAATAAAGAAGTCACCATATGTGAGAACTGATCACACTTACAACTCTTACTCCTATTGGTATCTAGATGTTTCTAAACATTTCCAGTTCTTTGCTTCATTCATTTTTGTTATCCAGTTTAACAATCTTGTGGAATATGTCAAGTGGGTTAGCTTTATGGACCAGATATAGTACATGTACATTATATTATATATTGTATGGTATTGAGAGCCTTCTGCTAACTTAACAAAATATAATATAAATGTAAATATAAATTTTCTTTTGGTTTGTATAGTAGAAAGATTGAAATGAAAACTGGCAGTTTATTTCAACTAGAGCTAAACATTCTTATATTCCTTATATTGCAATTGTTTCCAGTGTTCTATGTCTCAATTCATTGTTTTTATGCATGATCCTGTTGTATTTGTTTTGTATTATTATTTTTTTTGTGTGTATATAAAGAAATGACACGCAGTAATATTTGATTCCATAGAATTGCAAACATTTTTTTAAATAATGAAGCATATTGGAATGGAAGTTTAATTGCTTATTGATAAATTTTATTGTTGAAATGTGAAATTGCTTATGTATTTGTCTGTCGCAATTATGTTTTATTTTTTACCAACAAAATGTATAGCAATGTAGAGCAACATTTTGTTGTGCTTAATTTGCATCGTCTTAAATGTAAATACAGAACTACAAATGATATGTAAATAAGCTTGAATATATTTGTTGTCTGTTTTTTTTATATTTTTAGCTCACCTGACCCGAAGGGTCATGTGAGCTATTGCCATCACTTGGCGTCCGTCGTCGTCCGTCGTCGTCGTCGTCGTCGTCGTTAACTTTTCTTCAAAAATCTTCTCCTCCAAAACCACTGAAGGGATTGCTTTGAAACTTTGCATACATCATCAGTAAAATGCCCTCTACCAAGTTTGCCCAAATCATGGCCTCAGACCGACCAACATGGCCGCCATGGCTAAAAATAGAACAGAGGGGTCAAAATACAGTTTTTTGCTTATAGTTCAAAAAGTATAACAGATACAGGAAAACCGAACGGACCTTCCTTCTTCAGCATCTAAAGCTCTACAAAACACTCCATTGGGTCAAAGTTGTATGATGACTCCTTGTAGGAGTTATTGCCCTTTAATTGTCAAAATTGATGATTTTTGCCTCAAAATCTTGAAAATTATTAGAACTAGAGAAAAAGTTAGCATTGCTTAATTGTTCTGCTCTATGAGGGTTACAAAAATGACTTAAGGGTCAAGATTGTCTGATTAACCGTTTAAGAGTTATTCCCCTTGAACTGTTTTTTTTAATCGGTTTTAATTGATTTTTATTAGCTCACCTGACCCAAAGGGTCATGTGAGCTATTGTTATCACTTTGCGTCCGTCGGCGTCGTCGTCGTCGTCGTCGTCGGCGGCGGCGTCTGTAAACTTTTTACATTTTAATCTTCTTCTCTGAAACCACTTGGCCAATTGAAACCAAACTTGGCCATAATGTTCATTGGATGGACCTTTACAAAGTTTGTGTTTTTTATTTTGATTGGTAAACCAATATGGCCGCCACCTCAAGACTTAGTTTAACATAGGACCCTATGGGAAAAAAGTTAAAAAGGGCTTCTTTTCTGAAACCGTTTAACCAATCAAAACAAAACTTACTAGCAATATTGTTTAGATGGTCCTCTATAAAGTTTGTGTTTTAGATGGGAATTGGAAATTCAAAATGGCCGCCACTGCAGGACTTAGTTTAACATAGAACCCTATGGGAAAAAGTTTTAAAAGGCTTCTTCTCTGAAACCGGTTAATCAATGGAAACAAAAACTTACTAGCAATATTGTTTGGATGGTCCTCTATAAAGTTAGTGTTTTTTATGGCAATTGGAAATTCAAAATGGCTGCCACCGCAGGACTTAATTTAACATAGGACCCTATGGGAAAATATTTGAAAGGCTTCTTTTCTGAAACCGGCCAACCAATGGAAACAAAACTTACTAGCAATATTGTTTGGATGGTCCTCTATAAAGTTAATGTTTTTTATCCCAATCTGATATTCAAAATGGCCACCACCGCAGGACTTAGTTTAACATTGGACCCTATGGGAAAAAGGTTAAAAAGGGCTTCTTCTCTGAAACCGGTTAACCAATCAAAACAAAACTTACTAGCAATATTGTTTGGGTGGTCCTTTATAAAGTTTATGATTTTTATGCCAACTGGAAATTCAAAATGGCCGCTACCGCAGGACTTAGTTTAACATAGGACCCTATGAGAAAAAGTTTTTAAAGGCTTCTTCTCTGAAACCGGTTAATCAATGGAAACAAAAACTTACTAGCAATATTGTTTGGATGGTCCTCTATAAAGTTTATGTTTTTTATGGCAATTGGAAATTCAAAATGGCCGCTACCGCAGGACTTAGTTTAACATACGACCCTATGGGAAAAAGTTTTTAAAGGCTTCTTCTCCGAAACCGGTTAATCAATGGAAACAAAAACTTACTAGCAATATTGTTTGGATGGTCCTTTATAAAGTTTATGTTTTTTATGGCAATTGGAAATTCAAAATGGCCACCTCCCCCGCAGGACTTAGTTTAACATAGGACCCTATTGGCAAATAAAAAAAATCTCTATACAACTGGTTAACCAATGAAACAAAACTTTCTAGTAATATTGTTTGGATGGTCCTATTTAAAGTTTATTGAAAATTACAGGACTTACTTTAACATCAGGGAAATGCCATCTTCATTGCCTATAAAATCAGGTGAGCGATACAGGCTCTTAAGAGCCTCTGGTTTAAAATCTTCTCCTCTGAAACAACTGAAAGTACTGCTTTGAAACTTTGTACACATCATCTGTCAAATGTCCTCAACCAAGTTTGCACCAACCATGGCTGCAGATTAACCAACATGGCCACCATGGCTAAAAATAGGATGGGGGGGGGCGGTAAAATACAGTTTTTGGCTTATATTTAAAAAAGTGTAACAGATACAGGAAAACCGTAGAGACATGCCTTCATCTGCATCAAAAGCTCTAAGAAACACTCCATTGGGTTGAAGTTGTTTGATGACTCCTTATAGGAGTTATTGCCCTTTAATTGTCAAAATTGATGATTTTTGCCATTTTTGCCTCAAAATCTTGAAAATTATTAGAACTAGAGAAAAAGTTAGCATTGCTTAATTGTTCTGCTCTATGAGGGCTACAAAAATGACTTAAAGGTCAAGATTGTCTGATTAACCGTTTAAGAGTTATTCCCCTTGAACTGTTTTTTTTTATCGGTTTTAATTGATTTTTTAAAATCTTCTCCTCTGAAACAACTGAAAGTACTGCTTTGAAACTTTGTACACATCATCTGTCAAATGTCCTCAACCAAGTTTGCACCAACCATGACTGCAGATTAACCAACATGGCCACCATGGCTAAAAATAGGATGGGGGGGGGCGGTAAAATACAGTTGTTGGCTTATATTTAAAAAAGTGTAACAGATACAGGAAAACCGAAGAGACATGCCTTCATCTGCATCAAAAGCTCTAAGAAACACTCCATTGGGTTGAAGTTGTATGATGACTCCTTATAGGAGTTATTGCCCTTTAATTGTCAAAATTGATGATTTTTGCCATTTTTGCCTCAAAATCTTGAAAATTATTAGAACTAGAGAAAAAGTTAGCATTGCTTAATTGTTCTGCTCTATGAGGGCTACAAAAATGACTTAAAGGTCAAGATTGTCTGATGGACCGTTTAGGAATTATTCTCCTTGAACATTTTTTTAATCAATTTTACTTGATTTTAAAAAATCTTCTCCTCTTAAACCAATGAAAGGACTGCTTTGAAAAATTGCACACATCATCTTTAGGATGTCCTCTACCAAAATTGTGCAAATCATGACACCTGACTACCTACATAGCTACGTTGGATTAAAATAGAAAAAATGAAAAAAGGGGGGGGGGTCGAGAGAGTTTTTGACTGATAGTTAAAAAAGTATAACAGGTACAGCAAATTTGAAGTGAACCTCCCTTCTCCCTCTAACCATCAAAAGATCCTCCTTATAGGAGTTATTTCCTTTAAAAGGTCAAAATTAATGATTTTTGCAGAAGTGTTGGGCAATTCCTTATAGCAAAGAAAAGCTGGATAAAAAAGGGTTGATTGGTTTCAGGTTCAGGTGAGCGATACAGGCTCCTGGGAGCCTCTAGTTTATATAATTGTGTAAATTGTGTAATAACATAGTTAAAATACGTAATTAGCGAAAGAAGCCATCATAGGAGAGAACTGATCAGATTTTTAAACTGTTGAATGGGTATTCTGAATTGATTCTAAACAAAATACATCATTTAGGAAAGAAGCCATCATAGGAGAGAACTAATCAGATTTATAAACTTTTGAATGGGTTACCTGAAATGATTCTAAACAAAATACATCAATAAGGACAATAAGTAAATAAGCCATCAAAGGAGAGAACTGATCAGATTTATAAACTGTGGAATGGGTTATCTGAAATGATTCTAAAAAAAATCATTCTAAACAAAATACATCATTAAGGAAAGAAGCCATCATAGGAGAGAACTGATCCGATTTATAAACTGTTGAATGGGTTATCTGAAATGATTCTGAAAAATACATCATTAAGGAAAGACGCCATCATAGGAGAGAACTAATCACACTTAAGAAATGTTGAATGATAATAAACATTGTTCAGTTCTTTTTGTTTATTGTAAATTTAATTTAACCGTCTTCTAAGTTGTGTCAAGTGGGTTTACTTTATACTTAATATTTAAATCAATAGAAAAGCAAAGAAAGAAATTAATGCACCATGTTGAAATTAAAGTTTAAGCAATTGTTAATTGAATTTTATTTTGAAATTTATTTGGAAATGCTTATATATTTGTATGTCACACTTTTATTTTCAAAATAAATCTAAAACTGCTTCTGTATTTGTGTGCCTCCTTTTTGTTTTGCACAACCAAAGTATATCAAAGCAAGAAAAACATACCAATTTTGCTTAAAAAGTAAAAAGTACACTTAATTCTCTGTCCATTTTTGTTGTTGGTTTTTTTGATAATCTTGAAAAAATGCAAATGAACTTTGTATCAATACATCAGAAAGAAATCTTTGACACCTTAAGTAAGAACTTATAACAATAAACTCTGATCTGGATTGTCTAAACTGCTTCTAAATCATGTTTAATTTTATGCTTCATCTTTTGATTTAAATTGTGTCCATTTTAACTGTCTTAATTGTTTTTATTTATGTTTAATTACTAAATAAAACACCATAAGTTTGTAAACCCACATTAAACTGGAAAACCAAAGAAGCACCATTTTGCTAAAACTGAACATTTGTTACTTTTATTGTGACTACAGTTTTGATTGTTATCTTGTATGCCTTTATTTTTATGCATTACATTGTTGTTCACATTCTTTTTTAACTGTTTGACTTTTAGCTTGTTTATTTGTCAAGACTATTTTAATTAATTGTAATTAATTGTAATTTTAATAAAGAAATATAAATGCTTGAATAAATAAATTGTATGAAAAGGCATCTTGTTTCAGCAATTGTATTATTCATTTTATTGTTTATTGTAAATTTCAATTCATTTTTACATAAATGTTTTTTTTGGTTAATTTTGTTTGCAAGAATATGTTTACCTTTTATGTTTACTACGATGTTTCTCTTATCATGATAGGCTTTAATTATATGACTAAATGTTACTTCAAGTATGGATTGCTTTTAGTTGTTAGAATACATCTGGAAATGCCTCAATATTTTTTCCAGCAAAGCTTTTGCACAGAGTTGAATATTTTAGTTTGGTATTATGTTAATTTTGAAATGAAGTTTTTAAGTTTGTCAGTGAGGTTCTTAAAGGGTTTAAAAGTTGAAAGAAAGCATTTGCATATATATACTGTCTTTGCTTTATCTTTGATTCAATATTAGTAAAATTAATATAAGCAAACAACTTTAATGCATCATTTCTAAATTGTCGTACATTTATCTTCAAGTAAATTCCAAAGGATGATTGTATACATTGCTTTGTGTTGTATATGTTTGTCTATATCTGGATTTGTAATTGTTCCTGGACTTTCAGCTTTAATGCAAGTTTCTTTATCAGCATTATTTATATTTTTTCTTATTATACCTGTTTTAACGGACAAGTGCACCAAATTTATGCCATCTTTGATTGGAAATGTATTAAAATATTGCAGGTATTTGATTGATAATTTAATTATGTTCTTGTTGGGTTTTTTTATTGTTTTTGGTTGTTTTTTTTTTTTTTTGACGTTGCATACTTTGTAAGACTTTCTATGATATATTAGTTGTATGGGTTCAAGAAATTATTTTTTTATAACTGATATAAATTGGCTTATCATTTAAATAATTGAAATATAACTGATTAATTGTTGTATGGTCCAATATTTGATGTTTATTTTAGACTTCTGTCATGTTGGTTACACAGCTTTATTCTTAGTTGAGAGTTAATAAATATTTTAATAAAGATTTCTTTATATTTTCATGTTCAGCCAATTGCTTATGGGGATTCATGTATGTTTAAATATATTTCTTATTTTTAAATTTTTGGTGATTAAATAAGTTAAGATTAATAATTTTAAAATTGTTCAAACCTCTCAACTATTGCCCTCGAATATTTTATTACACAGTATCCATATCCACAGAAGATTACAATTGAAGCATAATTTGCTACATGTGTACATGTCTGAAATATCGGGATGAGTTTTTATACCCTGTATAAAAATGGTATGTTTGTGACTTTTTAACTAATCAAAGTTTTTCTACGTGCATGTATTTGCTTTCTTTGTGTTTTCTACAATGAAATTTGTCAATCTTGTTAGAAATTCTGTGTTGTTTCTTATTGTTCACTATAAATATATCCAATTACTTAGTGGAAATACATGACACACCAAAATGTGCATTTACCGATACACTATGTCAACAAGGAAGTGAAAATGATTACAAAACGTATCTGACAGTTAAAAGCTTTAAAAAATTGGTTTTCATTCAAGCATAGTTAAATGATTGCTGTTATGATCAGGATTAAGAGTTGAAGATTTTGAAGAAAGTTTTTTTCAAATTTTTCAACCAACATGGCCGCCATGGCTAAAAATAGAACAGGGGGGTCAAAATACAGTTTTTTGCTTATAGTTCAAAAAGTATATCAGATACAGGAAAACCGAACAGACCTTCCTTCTTCAGCATCTAAAGCTCTACAAAACACTCCATTGAGTCAAAGTTGCATGATGACTCCTTGAAGGAGTTATTGCCCTTTAAATGTCAAAATTGATGATTTTTGCCATTTTTGCCTCAAAATCTGGAAAATTATTAGAACTAGAGAAAAAGTTAGCATCGCTCAATTGTTCTGCTCTATGAGGGCTACAGAAATGACTTAAGGGTAAAGATTGTCTGATTAACCGTTTAAGAGTTATTCCCCTTGAACTGTTTTTTTAATCGGTTTTAATTGATTTTTTAAAATCTTCTCCTCTGAAACAACTGAAAGTACTGCTTTGACTCTTTGTACACATCATCCGTCAAATTTCCTCAACCAACTTTGCACCAACCATGGCTGCAGATTAACCAACATGGCCACCATGGCTAAAAATAGGACGGAAAAGGGGGGTGGGTAAAATACAGTTTTTGGCTTATTTTTAAAAAAGTGTAACAGATACAGGAAAACCGAAGAGATATGGCTTCATCTGCATCAAAAGCTCTACGAAACACTCCATTGGGTTGAAGTTGTATGATGACTCCTTATATGAGTTATTTTTGACATTTATGCCTCAAAATCTTAAAAATTATTAGAACTAGAGAAAAAGTTAGCATTGCTTAATTGTTCTGCTCTATGAGGGCTACAAAAATGACTTAAGGGTCAAGATTGTCTGATGAACCGTTTAGGAATTCTCCTTGAACATTTTTTTTAATCAATTTTACTTGATTTTACAAAATCTTCTCCTCTTTAACCAATGAAAGGACTGCTTTGAAATATTGCACACATCATCTTTTGGACGTCCTCAACCAAAATTTTGCAAATCATGTCACCTGACTACCTACATAGCTACGTTGGCTTAAAATAGAAAAAATGAAAAAGGGGGGGGGAGTCGAGAGAGTTTTCGACTAATAGTTTAAAAAGTATAACAGGTACAGCAAATTTGAAGTGAACCTCCCTTCTCCCTGTAAGCATCAAAAGCTCCTCCTTATAGGAGTTAATGGGTCAAAAGGTCAAAATTAATGATTTTTGAGTGTTGGGCAATTCCTTATAGCAATGAAAAGCTGGATAAGAAAGGGTTGTTTGGTTTCAGATTCAGGTGAGCGATACAGGCTCCTGGGAGCCTCTAGTTTAGATATTCTTGGAATAATTATTAATAATACAAGTGTAAAAATTGTCTACTCCTATTTTGTGTAACAAAAATATAAAGGAGACTAGAGCTCAGAATCCAGCGGGAAATAACAAATCCATATTTACAGAAACAGCATGACACAAAATCCAAAAACAAACAAGAAAAAGCTTTACCAGATCACAATAAAAATAATATTTTCATTTCAGTGTTCCAGACAAAAGCAGTACCTGCAATTAGAAACTAGTTGCGTTATTCATTGTTATGTCGGGGGAAAAGTCAAATCCAGGAAAAGGATAGACTCATCACACCGGACAGTTTAAGTATCCGACCCATAATTGACGTTGCAGTTTAATTTTATCTTCTGACCAAGAAATACAACTGTTTAAATCCATTGATTGCGAACGTTACATTTATATATTTATATTTATACAATATATTTGTTTCCTTTGAGTCAATATTAACAATAAATCAATGTAGGTTTGAGTTAAAAAAAGTTATAAGTAACATAGTATTTCTGATTTTTGCTGAACATTACCGAGGTCTGCTACATTAAAAAATCAATGGACATGGGGACACCAGCTATTTTCACATGGTGAATTGTGGTCCGGACACCTTGAGCAATATATTGCTCATTTCCTTCAATTTATTCATCGTGACGACCATAGGATTTATACCAAATAAGTTAAATTTGGGTACAACAAATATTTCAAAGAACACTGAAATGCCAAATGCAAATACAACATACTAAGGTTATGGGCTTGTGTACAAATCTATGGAAATATGTGGCACAGTGGGGTCCATAGTTTCTCAAAATCTGCAAACTTGGAGTTTATCCTTGCTATAAAGTATTCTATATTTCTAAAATATTTTATCTTTTTTTTCAGTTCTGCTATCTGTGGGACCACTCCTTTCAACTTACATTTATAAATGTAGTATTTTGCCACATAACGAGAAAATTTAGGGAAAATGGGAACTTACTAGAACCTAGAAATATTTCCGTTCTATCAATATTAAAGGCAACATAAAATTTTCTTATTTCCAAGGCAAAATCACTCCAAAATTTATATGTTCTATGGCATTTGAAAAACAAATGCTTAAGTGTTTCTTCTGCAGTGTTACAAAATGAACAGTATTTGGTATCTTTCAGTTTAATTACATGTATATACAAAAAAGTATTTGTCGGGATAATTCTGTGTAACAATTTAAATTGAAAGTTGAACAAACCTGCATGCTTACAAGACTTTCTCAAAACAACGAACAACTGTCTCCAGTTGTTAATACAATACTGGTACCTAATTCATCTTCCCACTTGTCAAATTTGTCCGAAGGTATATTGACAACTTCCTCTAGTAACTTTCGATATATGAATTTTAAATTTTGTGCAGACCTTATAGCTTTCAAAAAATATCCTCTGCAAGAAAATATTGAACATTAATAATGTGATCACTGTTTCTTAAGAATTGCTTATAATACTGTGGTATTCTTGACAAAAACTGTAATATATTAAATAATTGTTTGTGAGTAGCCTATCTTTAACCATACTTAATGGATGGAAATCCTTTGTAGCTACATTAAACAAATCTTTTATGAATTTAATGTCTTGCTGCTCCCAGTGAGTGCAGTATGAGAACTCATTCAAAGGTACAAAATTAAGAATATCCAGTGATAAAATCTCCTGAAAGTGAATTTTTGTAATTGGCCTAGCAGTATGATAACTGAGCAAGAACATCCCTCCAAAAAAAGTTTGTAAAAGAAGATGCAATTTCTTTTATTTTCTCTTTGTGGAGGATAAAAACTCTTTCATATCCGAAATGTTGCATCACTGCTTTTAAAATAGTTTGCCAGCTACCGTTAGGATTTTCAAGATATCTTTTAAACCAGTTAATTTTTAATTAGCAACAAATGAGTTTAAATGAACCATTTTTAATCCGCCTTGTATATAGTCACCAATCAAAGTATTACGTTTAAACTTGTCTTTCTTCCCATTCCATATAAAATTTAAAAACATTCTATTCAACTCCTCTATCCTTGTTGGGTGTAAATTTGATAGTGATGTGAAAAGATGTACCAGCTTTGCTAATGCTAACGATTTAACATCTGATTTTTCCTAAACGTGTAAGTTTCCTATGTTCCCGACTTTTTATAATTCTCGCAACTTCCTTGATTTTCTTGTTGAAATTAATATCTATCATTTTAGATAGATCCAGTGAAAACACTAGGCCTAAAACTTTAAAATCTGAAGAAGACCATTCTAAGTTAGCATTTGGACATAAATTTGGTTTACATACTTTTTGTCCCCAACCCAGACAACTTTAGTTTTGGTTTTATTGATTCCAAGACCGGAAAGTTTATAGAAGTTATCAAAACAGTTTAGTGTTTCTTGCAAGGAAATTTCACTTCCATCGAGAATCATAAATGTGTCATCAGCACATTGATTTATGAGATGCTCAGTTCCAGTAATAAAAACACCATGTATATCTGAATTATTTTTAAGTCTCGATGCTAAAAGCTCAACATCTATAATGAATAGACAAGGGGATAAAGGGTCACCTTGTCTACAGCCTCTTTTCAGGTCAAAGAATTCTGACATTAATCCATTGTTTTATAACACAACTTTTTGCATTGGCATACAGAACTTTAAACCACTTACAAAACGATGGGCAAAAATTAAAACTAATTAGAGCTTTGTGTAGGAAGTTCCATTCAATAGAATCAAATGATATTTTCAAAATCGATTAATAAAAGTATACCTGACTTATTATGTTCCTCAAGATAATGCATGACATCATATAGAAATTTAGTATTTTCACCAATAAACCTATTTTCTAAAAAAAACCTTTTGGTGTATCACTTATAATAAATGGTAAGACTTTTTTCATTCTGTTAGCAAGTACTGCAGAGGCTATTTTCAAATCTGTATTTAACAAACTAATTGGTCTCCAATTACTAATATATTGCCTATCTTATTCTTCCTTAGGCAAGCATGTTAAACACCTTGATACTGAAACTCAGAAAAAATTCCTGTTTCGTATGCAAAAAAGAAAGGAGCCTATATCACGCCAAAAGAACTTATAGAACTCCACTGTAAATCCATCCGATCCTGGGCTTTTCCCATCTTTCATTTTATTAAGAGCATGAGCACATTCTTGAAATGAAATATTACCTTCACATCTTTCCTGTTGCTCATCATTAAGCCGAATATTATGATTAAAGAAGGAATCGTCCAAACCAATTTCCTTCAATTGTCTAGAGGCATATAAATCTTCATAATACTTAAAGTTGTTCTTTCAAAAAATTTTTATTTTGATCTGAGATGTACTCCCCATTATCATTTATAAGTTTTGAAACAGGTTTTCGAATCGAGTTTTTTTATCAAGTTTACAGAAATATTCACTACATTTTTCCCCATTTTCATGCCAGTTAGCTCTAGATCTCAATATTAAACCTTCAACCATATCATCTCTTACACTTTCTAATTCAGTCTTTTTCTGGTTTAAAGAAGTTAGTAAAAATTCATTAGGATTTATATTTATCAAATCTTCTAATTCTTTTTTATCATATACTTATAGTAAATAACTTATATTTTTTACTGTATGATAAAAGGAATAAATGGGCAAAATTTTTTTATTTTTCAGGATTGGCAAAGCGGGCTGATATCAAAATGTTATTAACTGCTTCCGAATGTTATTACACGCTTTTCCGTAAGTGTTATCACATGCCTTTCCGTAAATGATCGGAAATTACCGGAATTGTTTACAAATATGACGTCGAACGATAAAGCAGACGACATGCAGATACGAATGCATGGAGATGGACAATACTTTGGATTATCTTAAGTCAATGAAAACTTACACACAAATAGAAACGAACCGTGAGTGATCTGAAAATATTATCTAAATGATTTAAAACTAATTCGGAGCACATGAATAGCGGTACCGAACTCGAGGATAAGATTTTGATATATCCAAGTCTATTTCATTTTCCCCTGCTGAAGCATATGATAAAAAGACCATTACATGACATTTTTGATATCATATGCATTATAAGCCCTCGGTCGATATTGGCCCTCGAGGCTGCGGCTCTTGGGCCAATATCAAACCTTGGGCTAATAATGCATATGATATCAAAAATGTCATGTAATAATCTGATAATATCACATTCAAGTTACTAATGCAGTATTCTATGGTGATGCTTCTAATCTTCATTTTTAAAATTTCGAAAAAAAGTTGATCGCTACATGACAAATGTACATTTAAGTAATCTTCAATATTTCCAGATGCATAATATTCTGAAACTGTTTCTTTAATACATGTTTTAATAATCCTTATATATTCCTCATCCTTATGTATTTAATGTCTTGCTGCTCCCAGTGAGTGCAGTATGAGAAGTCATTCAAAGGTACAAAATTAAGAATATCCAGTGATAAAATCTCCTGAAAGTGAGTTTTTGTAATTGGCCTAGCAGTATGATAACTGAGCAGAACATCCCTCCAAAAAAAGTTTGTAAAAGAAGATGCAATTTCTTTTATTTTCTCTTTGTGGAGGATAAAAACTCTTTCATATCCGAAAGGTTGCATCACTGCTTTTAAAATAGTTTTCCAGCTACGGTTAGGATTTTCAAGATATCTTTTAAACCAGTTAATTTTTAATTAGCAACAAATGAGTTTAAATGAACCATTTTTAATCCGCCTTGTATATAGTCACCAATCAAAGTATTACGTTTAAACTTGTCTTTCTTCCCATTCCATATAAAATTTAAAAACATTCTATTCAACTCCTCTATCATTGTTGGGTGTAAATTTGGTAGTGATGTGAAAAGATGTACCAGCTTTGCTAATGCTAACGATTTAACAACTGATTTTTCCTAAACGTGTAAGTTTCCTATGTTCCCGACTTTTATAATTCTCGCAAGTTCCTTGATTTTCTTGTTGAAATTAATATCTATCATTTTAGATAGATCCAGTGAAAACACTAGGTCTAAAACTTTAAAATCTGAAGAAGACCATTCTATGTTAGCATTTGGACATAAATTTGGTTTACATACTTTTTGTCCCCAACCCAGACAACTTTAGTTTTGGTTTTATTGATTCCAAGACCGGAAAGTTTATAGAAGTTATCAAAACAGTTTAGTGTTTCTTGCAAGGAAATTTCACTTCCATCGAGAATCATAAATGTGTCATCAGCACATTGATTTATGAGATGCTCAGTTCCAGTAATAAAAACACCATGTATATCTGAATTATTTTTAAGTCTCGATGCTAAAAGCTCAACATCTATAATGAATAGACAAGGGGATAAAGGGTCACCTTGTCTACAGCCTCTTTTCAGGTCAAAGAATTCTGACATTAATCCATTTTTTATAACACAACTTTTTGCATTGGCATACAGAACTTTAAACCACTTACAAAACGATGGGCAAAAATTAAAACTAATTAGAGCTTTGTGTAGGAAGTTCCATTCAATAGAATCAAATGCTATTTTCAAAATCGATTAATAAAAGTATACCTGACTTATTATGTTCCTCAAGATAATGCATGACATCATATAGAAATTTAGTATTTTCATCAATAAACCTATTTTCTAAAAAAAACCTGTTGGTGTATCACTTATTATAAATGGTAAGACTTTTTTCATTCTGTTAGCAAGTACTGCAGAGGCTATTTTCAAATCTGTATTTAACAAACTAATTGGTCTCCAATTACTAATATATTGCCTATCTTATTCTTCCTTAGGCAAGCATGTTAAACACCTTGATACTGAAACTCAGAAAAAATTCCTGTTTCGTATGCAAAAAAGAAAGGAGCCTATATCACGCCAAAAGAACTTATAGAACTCCACTGTAAATCCATCCGATCCTGGGCTTTTCCCATCTTTCATTTTATTAAGAGCATGAGCACATTCTTGAAATGAAATATTACCTTCACATCTTTCCTGTTGCTCATCATTAAGCCGAATATTATGATTAAAGAAGGAATCGTCCAAACCAATTTCCTTCAATTGTCTAGAGGCATATAAATCTTCATAATACTTAAAGTTGTTCTTTCAAAAAATTTTTATTTTGATCTGAGATGTACTCCCCATTATCATTTATAAGTTTTGAAACAGGTTTTCGAATCGAGTTTTTTTATCAAGTTTACAGAAATATTCACTACATTTTTCCCCATTTTCATGCCAGTTAGCTCTAGATCTCAATATTAAACCTTCAACCATATCATCTCTTACACTTTCTAATTCAGTCTTTTTCTGGTTTAAAGAAGTTAGTAAAAATTCATTAGGATTTATATTTATCAAATCTTCTAATTCTTTTTTATCATATACTTATAGTAAATAACTTATATTTTTTACTGTATGATAAAAGGAATAAATGGGCAAAATTTTTTTATTTTTCAGGATTGGCAAAGCGGGCTGATATCAAAATGTTATTAACTGCTTCCGAATGTTATTACACGCTTTTCCGTAAGTGTTATCACATGCCTTTCCGTAAATGATCGGAAATTACCGGAATTGTTTACAAATATGACGTCGAACGATAAAGCAGACGACATGCAGATACGAATGCATGGAGATGGACAATACTTTGGATTATCTTAAGTCAATGAAAACTTACACACAAATAGAAACGAACCGTGAGTGATCTGAAAATATTATCTAAATGATTTAAAACTAATTCGGAGCACATGAATAGCGGTACCGAACTCGAGGATAAGATTTTGATATATCCAAGTCTATTTCATTTTCCCCTGCTGAAGCATATGATAAAAAGACCATTACATGACATTTTTGATATCATATGCATTATAAGCCCTCGGTCGATATTGGCCCTCGAGGCTGCGGCTCTTGGGCCAATATCAAACCTTGGGCTAATAATGCATATGATATCAAAAATGTCATGTAATAATCTGATAATATCACATTCAAGTTACTAATGCAGTATTCTATGGTGATGCTTCTAATCTTCATTTTTAAAATTTCGAAAAAAAGTTGATCGCTACATGACAAATGTACATTTAAGTAATCTTCAATATTTCCAGATGCATAATATTCTGAAACTGTTTCTTTAATACATGTTTTAATAATCCTTATATATTCCTCATCCTTATGTATTTAATGTCTTGCTGCTCCCAGTGAGTGCAGTATGAGAAGTCATTCAAAGGTACAAAATTAAGAATATCCAGTGATAAAATCTCCTGAAAGTGAGTTTTTGTAATTGGCCTAGCAGTATGATAACTGAGCAGAACATCCCTCCAAAAAAAGTTTGTAAAAGAAGATGCAATTTCTTTTATTTTCTCTTTGTGGAGGATAAAAACTCTTTCATATCCGAAAGGTTGCATCACTGCTTTTAAAATAGTTTTCCAGCTACGGTTAGGATTTTCAAGATATCTTTTAAACCAGTTAATTTTTAATTAGCAACAAATGAGTTTAAATGAACCATTTTTAATCCGCCTTGTATATAGTCACCAATCAAAGTATTACGTTTAAACTTGTCTTTCTTCCCATTCCATATAAAATTTAAAAACATTCTATTCAACTCCTCTATCATTGTTGGGTGTAAATTTGGTAGTGATGTGAAAAGATGTACCAGCTTTGCTAATGCTAACGATTTAACAACTGATTTTTCCTAAACGTGTAAGTTTCCTATGTTCCCGACTTTTATAATTCTCGCAAGTTCCTTGATTTTCTTGTTGAAATTAATATCTATCATTTTAGATAGATCCAGTGAAAACACTAGGTCTAAAACTTTAAAATCTGAAGAAGACCATTCTATGTTAGCATTTGGACATAAATTTGGTTTACATACTTTTTGTCCCCAACCCAGACAACTTTAGTTTTGGTTTTATTGATTCCAAGACCGGAAAGTTTATAGAAGTTATCAAAACAGTTTAGTGTTTCTTGCAAGGAAATTTCACTTCCATCGAGAATCATAAATGTGTCATCAGCACATTGATTTATGAGATGCTCAGTTCCAGTAATAAAAACACCATGTATATCTGAATTATTTTTAAGTCTCGATGCTAAAAGCTCAACATCTATAATGAATAGACAAGGGGATAAAGGGTCACCTTGTCTACAGCCTCTTTTCAGGTCAAAGAATTCTGACATTAATCCATTTTTTATAACACAACTTTTTGCATTGGCATACAGAACTTTAAACCACTTACAAAACGATGGGCAAAAATTAAAACTAATTAGAGCTTTGTGTAGGAAGTTCCATTCAATAGAATCAAATGCTATTTTCAAAATCGATTAATAAAAGTATACCTGACTTATTATGTTCCTCAAGATAATGCATGACATCATATAGAAATTTAGTATTTTCATCAATAAACCTATTTTCTAAAAAAAACCTGTTGGTGTATCACTTATTATAAATGGTAAGACTTTTTTCATTCTGTTAGCAAGTACTGCAGAGGCTATTTTCAAATCTGTATTTAACAAACTAATTGGTCTCCAATTACTAATATATTGCCTATCTTATTCTTCCTTAGGCAAGCATGTTAAACACCTTGATACTGAAACTCAGAAAAAATTCCTGTTTCGTATGCAAAAAAGAAAGGAGCCTATATCACGCCAAAAGAACTTATAGAACTCCACTGTAAATCCATCCGATCCTGGGCTTTTCCCATCTTTCATTTTATTAAGAGCATGAGCACATTCTTGAAATGAAATATTACCTTCACATCTTTCCTGTTGCTCATCATTAAGCCGAATATTATGATTAAAGAAGGAATCGTCCAAACCAATTTCCTTCAATTGTCTAGAGGCATATAAATCTTCATAATACTTAAAGTTGTTCTTTCAAAAATTTTTTATTTTGATCTGAGATGTACTCCCCATTATCATTTATAAGTTTTGAAACAGGTTTTCGAATCGAGTTTTTTTATCAAGTTTACAGAAATATTCACTACATTTTTCCCCATTTTCATGCCAGTTAGCTCTAGATCTCAATATTAAACCTTCAACCATATCATCTCTTACACTTTCTAATTCAGTCTTTTTCTGGTTTAAAGAAGTTAGTAAAAATTCATTAGGATTTATATTTATCAAATCTTCTAATTCTTTTATATCACATTCAAGTTACTAATGCAGTATTCTATGGTGATGCTTCTAATCTTCATTTTTAAAATTTCGAAAAAAGTTGATCGCTACATGACAAATGTACATTTAAGTAATCTTCAATATTTCCAGATGCATAATATTCTGAAACTGGTTCTTTAATACATGTTTTAATAATCCTTATATATTCCTCATCCCTAAGCAACTGCGAATTAAATTTCCAGTAACCCTTCCCTCTTTTCGTGTGGCTTGCTATAAAACAGAATATAACAGCAGAGTGATCAGTTTTATATCTTGGGATTATATCTGTATACTTCATAAGAGAGAACAAGTCTTCCGACACAAGAAAGTAGTCTAGGCGACTTTGCCTGATGGGACAAGCTTGTCGCCAAGTATACTTTCTTGTATCTGCAAAACAGACTCTCCATGGATCTAATAAAACTTTTCCTTTAGATCTTCTATTATCTTTCTGCTGTTTGGATTTCTTTTGTATAAGATATTGTAATTATCCAGTCTTGCACAACATTCCAATCACCACAGAACAAAAGGCTTGTGTTGGAGAAATTTGCTACTTTTTAAAGTAGCTCTGTAAAAAAATCTTGTGCATCAGTATTGTAGCCATATAATGCTACAAGTGACATTCGTTGTTCACACAAACTTATATCTAATATAATGTATCTACCATGTGAATCTATGATTGATTCATGTACTGTATAATCTAGTCCTGCTTTAAACATAATGATAACTCCTTCACTTCTGTTATTGTGGTGACTGAAATAACAATTACCACCCCATTCATCTTCCCATGTTTTTTCAACTTCTTTTGTGCTGTGAGTCTCTTGGATACATACTACAGACATATTTTTTTCATTGGCACAGTTAAATATATCTGTTCTTTTTTTCATGCAAGAGAATAAACCCCTTACATTCATAGACTGAGATAATTGATACCTTACATGTAGCTTCCATAGACTAATATAAAAGTGTTAAAGTTTAAGCAAGTTTTCTGACTATAAATGGTATACTCATTCAGACAATCACACACACATATGCAAGATGACGCTTTTTTCATTTCTATTATGATGTGTTCCTGTTGCATTAGTTAGGCAAACTAAATATCAAAACTAACAAAAATAAAAAGATAAGTTGCATTTGTAGGTGTCAAGACACTAAAGGGGACCAATCAAATTTGGAACATATAAGAAAATAGTACTTAACAACAAAATAGTCCTGTTTATCTTAGTGTATATTAAAAACTACTAACTGGATTTTAATGAATGAAAGTTTTTCTGAAAGGTGAATATATTAGAAAAATTTAGAGTCCTAACTTGCTCTGTTCTAATGGTGTTTAGTATGTTTTATGTCACATGCACTACATGACCTATAAACCAAGATTTTCTGAAAAGAAAGAGCTATTTTTAGAGTGGGGTTTACCCCGGAAGCTGGTTTTCTCTTGGAAGGTTTTAAAGAGGTCATGAAATTTTGAGAGAACATAGGCCTGTCACGTACGATTCAGGATATATATGATGTCGGTCAAGTTGCGGTTAAGGTAAAAGAGCTGCTCTAATTAAAAAAATAACAAATTTAGTAGAAAATCTTAAAGAATTGGATTAGTGTTTACACACCTTTAATACATAAACACCATTTTTTCATATTCCCTCCCTTTGCCTGAAAATGTTTGAGAATGAAAGATTATAATCCATTTACTCATTTTAAATACATATTTGGTTCTAAACCATACTAGTGTCAGATTTCAGCCTAAATATTATATTATGTAACATTTTAGATTTTTTTGGCAATAAAATCTGTATTCTCTGCCTAGAACAGTGTGTTTGGAGTTAAAAAATATATTGTTTCAGTGTTTCTCAGTAGCAGGCAAGTCAGACAATCTAAATATTAGGTCGCAAAGACATCTATGTTGCCACAAATATTTAATATGGTGCCTATTTTGTATTTTTTAGATGCGGAATTTGTCAATTGATACTATAGGACAGAGTCATACTAAAATTGTTCTTTTCGGAATTTTATTGTTTGTTGAGGTGCATTTCTATCTTGTTGAGCAACAAGAAATGTGAAATGGTTTAGTAGGAATGTTACAGATATTTAAAGTTTATAAGAGATCTAATATGCCATCTAATAAAGGGGGGGGGGGGGGGGCTGGTCCCCCAACCTGAAACTTCAAATTTTTTTATTTGTGAGATATAAATATAATGTATGTTTTTATTAGTATTCAGTATGTTATACTATAGTGTTAATGTGTGATATACATTGAAATTTACATCTGAACTTAGGAAATTGAATATATTGCAAATAATGCATTACTTGATCTGCAAACACAGTTTGTGCTGATTAAGTATGTGCGCAGTCATTGAATCTTTTTCTGCGATTCTCCAAAACTGTTATATAGAATGCAAAGAAATTTTAGGGTGTTGGTCAGATATACTTAGGCTACAAATAGGCAAAATTTTGTACAATTTGATGGACAAATACATGCTCTTTAGGTGTCAAGACACTAAAGGGGACCAATCAAATTTAAGAAAATAGTACTTAACAACTAAATAGTCCTGTTTATCTTAGTGTATATTAATAGTACTTAACAACTAAATAGTCCTGTTTATCTTAGTGTATATTAAAAACTACTAACTGGATTTTAATGAATGAAAGTTTTTCTGAAAGGTGAATATATTAGAAAAATTTAGAGTCTTAACTTGCTCTGTTCTAATGGTGTTTAGTATGTTTTATGTCACATGCACTACATGACCTATAAACCAAGCTTTTCTGAAAAGAAAGAGCTATTTTTTAGAGTGGGGTTTACCCCGGAAGCTGGTTTTCTCTTGGAAGGTTTTAAAGAGGTCATGAAATTTTGAGAGAACATAGGCCTGTCACGTACGATTCAGGATATATATGATGTCGGTCAAGTTGCGCTTAAGGTAAAAGAGCTGCTCTAATTAAAAAAATAACAAATTTAGTAGAAAATCTTAAAGAATTGGATTAGTGTTTACACACCTGTATACGCATCACAGAATATAAAACCAATACATGTAGTATAATGGTTTCCTGAAATTATGTTCTGTTGCTATTCAGTATATTAAATTGTTTCCCTTCTTTAATTAGAATTCATGGAAACATATTTATTAAACAAAAAACTAACAGACAAGTAAATTTCCTGTCCAAAAGTCTTCTGTTTATAAAGACAGGGAGCGGGAAAACAACAGAAAACAAAAACAGGATAAATGCAGTATGCATGACATATAAGTGTGATAAAAGTGTACATATAGTATAAAAGTTTCCTGGAAAAGAAGTCAAATTACTTTATATATCAGCTTTCAGTATATTGAATTATCTCCCTTCTGTTGTTGAGTTTCATAAAAAAACATTAAATGGCAAGTGTTTTTTTTTAAAAAAGGATAAATGTATTTTTATAAATATGTAGAAGAGTTAAGTAATAATTACTGAATTCTTTCTCTTCAGGATCATAAATGGATATCTATAGACATGTGACATATAAATACTTGCACAGTAAATTGCATTGCTATAAATTGTGTTATACTACATGTATACAAAAAAAGAGACAGTACCTTAGGTTTGGACTTCTTATGTAGGTCTTTTTGCAGACTTTTGTTTTAATTTTCCTTCAATACTGTCAAAATACTAGATTTCACTTCTGTGTTCTTTACTTTGACTAATACTGGTCTGGGAAAGCCTTTTTGCCAGGAATTCTGTGAATAGCTTGAATTTCACCTCGACTAATATCAATGTCTAAATCCCCTTTTAACAATTTAGTAAAGTTCTCTGTCAGGTTTTCGCCCTCCTGTTCAGGATAGTTAATAACTCGTATATTATGCTTGCGAGAGTATTGCTCGTTGTAGTTGGCTATTTTTGAAGCTTCCATGGATTGTCTTTCCACATCCATTACCTTTTCTTCCAGTGTTTCTATTGTTCTGTCCTTAGCTCGAATCCTCTCTCTCAAGTTTTCATTTTCTATTGACATATTATCAAGTTTGTTGTGTAGATTGTCAGTTCTTTCCCTTAGTTTGTCATTTAATTCCTTAGTTAAGTTTTTCTTGAAGGATACTAATAGATTGTTCACAATGGTGGTAACTATTTCCTTTAAGTCCTTTTCCTTCACCAGACAGTCTATAGCATTTACTAGGTCTGATTTAGTAACTGTACTCTGTAGGCTGTGTTTGATTTCTTCAAGATCACTTATTAAATCTATGTTTTCAGAAATCCCTATATTGTCTGCATTGCTATCCTCTGATAAATTTGAATGAGTTCCTCTCTCTTTGTTTCAATGGTTTCTCTTTTGATGAGCTATTAGAGCTTTGTAAGTTCTTTTTTGCTGCAAGCAACGTTTGTACTTAATACTGTATACAGGCTAAATTCTAGTCAAACTGCCTAAAAATACAGAGCTGACTTTTAGATGGCAGTTGATTTGGTGGCCATCTAGATCAACCTATCAAATTTGTTTCAATGGTAGCTTATGATGAGTAATGCCAGTCAGTAACCTGTCACCAGACCTTTACCTCAATTTCACGGTCCAGTGACTACGTTAAAGTTTTTAGATTGGGGTATTTCCTCTGTAACATGAATGGTAGGATGACAGTATTTGGAATATAGATGGCTGATGAATAATACATGACCTTCTGGTAGGCGTCACCAGACATTGACCTTAACTTTACAGTCCAGTGGCTACGCTATAATATTGTTGGGGACTCTTAACAGTTATGAATTTAACTGTAAAGATAATACAACATCCAAATATTACATTTAGATTTTCTGTCGCCATGTTAACCTTGGTAAGCAGGCCAGTTTAAAGTTACAATTTTAATAGTAGACAACCAAAGGATGTTTGCGACAACTTTTGATTTCTGAAAACCTGTTTCTTCTGATTGCCTCTTGGGTGTCTGCACGGGGGGGTAACTTCCTATATAAAGGTATACGTATATGTGCCAAAAATATGGGTAGGTTTTTTTTGAAAATTTATATAAAAATGGGTATAGTTTTTAAAACAATCTTATATAAAAATGGGTATGCCTTTTAATCTTAATTTAAAAAAATCTGGTCTCATATAAATATGGGTCATGTTTTTGTCCATTTTAATATAAATATGCCCCATATAATATAATAAAGTGTAATTTTAATAATGACATTGTGTTCTTCACTATGTTATCATTTTGTGTATATAAATATAACCTTCTTTTAAGTTTACTGAATATAAATATGTGTTGTGAAAATTGTTCATTTTATATAAATATGGGTTGTGAAAATTGTTCATTTTATATAAATATGGGTTGTGAAAATTGCTCATTTTATATAAATATGGGTCATGAAAATTGGAAATTTTATATAAATATGGGTATTGAATTCAAATCAAAAATGGCACATCCCCACCCTAAAAATTACCAAGTTACCCCCCCCCCCCCCCGTGGGTGTCTGATTAATTTATGTTTCCACTGTATCGGGGCATTTTGGATTTAGAATCAGAACCAAAAACTCAAATTTTGTGCAGGGCCATCCGAGGTACATTTCTATAATATAACAAATGAATTTAATCTTCCAAGTGGTTCATAAGAAAATGTTTGAAATGTAAATTATAAATTGTTGATAATTCATAAAAATGGATTGCAAAACTTCAGCTCACCCCTAACATATTTGCATCTCGGAGAAAATGTCTGGACAAGTTTGAACGGAAAGAATAAAAAGTAAAAAGAAGGATGAAGAAATAGTAACACCCCCCCCCCAAATTGCCACTATAATCTTAAGCATTTTGAAAACCCCCCAAATAAAAATGTTTACCAAGACAATGCAATGTCTTATATAATGACCCCTAGTCCCGTTTCCATTGAAACAGCAGCCATTTTGAAAATTTCAGGATTGCAAAACTTCATGTCACCCTTAACAGGTTCCAAAAGTTTCATCTTTATTGGACATTGCATCGCAGAGAACCTGTGCGGACAAGATTACACCGAAAGAAAAAAAGGACAAGAAAAAAAAAGAACAAAAATGAGAACCGTACAAAAACATTATGTCTCCCAAAACTTCGTTTGTGAGACATAATAATAATAAGAAACTGAACAAAAACAATATGTCTCCCAAAACTAAACCTCTTTTTGGGAGATATATAAACACCACTGCCCTTGCAGACATGCCACATACTCGGTCAAAAAATTTTTTTAAGTAACCCTTAAATGAATCTTTCGACCAAGTTGGGTTCCAATGGGTCAAGTTGTTTTGGAAGAAGATTGAAATGTGAAGTTTTCTGGCACAGGAGACTGACTACATGAATAGAATTTTGCGTGTTTTTGATTGGTCTAAAAACAACTTTTCGGTCACGATAAATCGCAACAGTACTAAAATTACATAAAATGTTTGTACGCTGCACGATTCCGCTGCACAGTAGTCAAGCGGAATATGATATCGACCTGGATTTTATGTTTTAGCCAATCAGAATAGCCGTTTTAACAAATTCATTCGTCCAATCAAATCGATTGTATTAATTGTACTCCGTGCGTGACAACAACAAATGGGAGAAAAGTCGGCTTTGCGATATGTTGATTCATTTATAGTCTTCTCAATATTTGAAACTGGAATTTTAGGATTACCAGCAAATTAATATCAAAATGCAGTGTTAAATAAAATATAATAAGGGTAACAACAATTACAAAATGTAAGCAGGGGCTCCAGTAGAAAAGGCATTCTCTGTTTTTCTGATCAAGAGAAATTGTGGTTTTATTCATGTTATAAAACAATTAATCACTTTGATATACGGTCGCTATCAGGATTAATCAGCCCTCAAAAATGTATATTCACCTCGCCTAGCGGCTCGGTAAATATTACATTTTCTCTGGCTGATAAATCCTGATAGCGACCTATATCAAAGTCATTAATTGTATAATATGCACCTTCAGGTTAAGGGAAAACATTGATATTGTTTTTGTTTGTTTGATGATGTTTTAACGCCACTTTCAGCAATTTTTCAGCTATATCATGGCGTCCATTTTTTATTGGGAAGGAAGCCGGAGTACCCGGAGAAAACCCCCGACCTGCGGTCGGAAAACTGGCAATCCTTGTCAATTAAGATTGGAGTCGAGTACACCCTGCCTGCAGTGAGAATCGAACCTTCAATCTCAGTGTTGACAGACCACGTGATCAATAGTAGACGAACTACCTTGACCATTCGGCCACCGAGGCCCCGGAAAACATTGATACAAATTATCCCAAAAGATCATAGATCAATAGGTACAAATGTAAGTTGTAGTCCTCCTGCATACAATTCATTAGTCTGAGAATCCTCTGATGCCCAACGCTTGTTTTGCGTGGGACGTCTGAGAGCTCTCCATGGACAAAAACAGGCTGAGCGTATTTTGCGACACGGGTTTGAGTCGCACATTTTACAATCTCTGGATGTTAAAAATATGTTCGTGTGGGTCAACTAGATAGAAATCGCTTCTCTAGATATTTTTCTTCATGAAAATAATCACCTTAACTCCAATCATTATAATTTTAATCTGTTTATAAACTAATTTTCATCACTACCCCTACTTTCCGACATTTTGCTTTTTATTTTTGAACAAATATCACGGGATACGCGAGTTTCCTTTTGCAGCAATGAATAATGGTATCTAATTTATTTATTGACCTACTACAGAAAACAGTGTGGACGAATGGGTAAACCTGAACTACACATTTTTTGGAATTAAGCAGCCCCATAATGCTTTGCGTATCTTTAAAGTCTCAAGAATTTTCTGAAGTTACCATTCAACTGTTAAAAATGAAACCAAAATGTCTGAAATTTCTTGTAACCTTGGTTTATAACTTTATCCCGAAGAAATATGTGACGTTTGCAAAAAGCAGCATACTCGCTGCAAGCTCTTGCATACCTGATCAACTAAAAAATTTAGCCATTGTATGCAGTAGAAGCTGGACAATTGCTGCATAAGTGAGGAAAATTAATAATGTTGACATTTAAGTTGTCTTGTTTGTCATAAATTGTCGTGTTAGGATGGCCTTTGGTGACATATTCAAGGTTTATAAGTCTAACAAGTGTGGACACAGAAAAACGTCTCGCCTGCATTCCGCATCAGTAACGAAAATAAATTTCATCATAAGCATTATGTAAATAGCATTAAATATCAGCAGCGGCCTGTATACGAAATATTGTCACCATACCATGCATAGTTACAGGGGAACAGCCGTAACCCAAAAACTTTAACGTAGTCGCTGGACCGTGAAATTGAGGTCAAGGTCAGGTGGAACCTACCAGACAGTCATGTACTATTCATCAGCAACCTATAAACCAAATTTTGTCATCCTACCCTGCGTGGTTACAGAGGAACTGTCGTAAACCAAAAACTTTAACGTAGTCGCTGGACCGTGAAATTGAGATTCAAGGTCAGGTGACTCCTACCAGACAGTCATGTACTAGTCATCAGCAACCTATACACCAAATATTGTCATCCTACCATGGGTAGTTACAGAGGAACTGTCGTAACCCAAAAACTTTAACGTAATCGCTAGACCGTGAAATTGAGGTCAAGGTCAGGTGACATCTACCAGACAGTCATGTACTAGTCATCAGCAACCTATACACCAAATATTGTCATCCTACCATTCGTAGTTACAGAGGAACTGTCGTAACCCAAAAACTTTAACGTAGTTGCTGGACTGTGAAATTGAGGTCAAGGTCAGGTGACACCTACCAGACAGTCATGTACTAGTTATCAGCAGCCTATACACCTAATATTGACATCCTACCATGCGTAGTTACAGAGGAACTGTCGTAACCCAAAAACTTTAACGTAGTCGCTGGACCGTGAAATTGAGGTCAAGGTCAGGTGACACCTACCAGACAGTCATGTACTAGTCATCATCAACCTATACACCAAATATTGTCATCCTACCATGCGTAGTTACAGAGGAATTGTCGTAACCCAAAAACTTTAACGTAGTCACTGGACCGTGAAATTGAGGTCAAGGTCAGGTGACACCTACCAGACAGTCATGTACTAGTCATCAGCAACCTATACACCAAATATTGTCATCCTACCATGGGTAGTTACAGAGGAACTGTCGTAACCCAAAAACTTTAACGTAGTCGCTGGGCCGTGAAATTGAGGTCAAGGTCAGGTGACACCTACCAGACAGTCATGTA
Organism: Limnoperna fortunei; assembly: GCA_944474755.1. Classification (NCBI taxonomy): domain Eukaryota; kingdom Metazoa; phylum Mollusca; class Bivalvia; order Mytilida; family Modiolidae; genus Limnoperna; species Limnoperna fortunei. The sequence continues at coordinate 33,650,488 of OX104117.1, read as the reverse complement.
CTAGTCATCAGCAACCTATACACCAAATATTGTCATCCTACCATGTGTAGTTACAGAGGAACTGTCGTAACCCAAAAACTTTAAAAGATCATCAATATATCTATATGTAAGATTAAAGGACTAAGCTTCAGCTATCGCCTGTCTTTAATAAGACGTCAAAGAAATTCAGTTTCATAAGAATAAAAAACATTCTCCAAAAAATTACAAGTATGTCGTCGATCAGAAAATCTAGCCTCTAATAAACCTTTTTACGCTACTTGCATAATTTGCCTTTAGTCCTTTAGTAGGAAAAAAGTATTGTTGTAAATTTAAACTACATATATGTTGGCATAATTAAGGGTTTATATATGATTTCCTTAAGATTGGATTTTAGTTTTTTGTGCGGCGAAGTGGTATAATTCAAAGGAATGTACTCATATATAAGAGCTACAAGGGAATAGGTCACGTTGTCCGCAGTAGTTTCTGTTTTTACCCTCTCGCATAGGAGAATGTAACCTTCCTAAGTTGTACAATTATGATGGAGGAATATAATGGCCACCCAAGTGAAAGCAGGCAGATACTACTAAACTGTAAGTTTGGACTAGAAGAACAAATATGATTATACACTTACATAATTACAATTGAAAACAGACCAATAACAGGACAACATCAACATCTACTGGTGCAGCCAAAAAAGATAATTTTATAAATTATAAATTATGTCTCGAATATAAACAGTAAATACATAACACATCTACTAGTAAATCCAAGTTTTTCCTTAATTTTCCTTATTTTTTAACAGTGCTGGCTTTATCTGGCAGATTTCCTGTGGGTCCTAGGATAATAAATTCCCATGCTTTTTATGGCAGATTCAGCAAGAACTATCTCCTCCATCTAAATTGTTACATATACCATAAATATTGTGTTATATTTTTAAAATATTATGGACAATTTTCCTGTAGTATTGTCTGAAAAGGATATATATATACATGTAGTGTACTCTTTTGCACACAACAAGAAAAACAGTTCACTCTTAAAAAGTCAATAATAGATAAATATATTGATGGATGCAGGGAAGTTTGGACTATTTTCTGTACTAATTATAAGACATCAAGTTGTTTAAAGACATCTTACAGTCATGACAGTCAAAGTTAATTTCCAATCATGTTTTAACTACCGGTATATGAATTACTTTCCAGATCGGTGTGTATAGAATAAGGAGTAATGTTTCAACCATGCCATAAAATCAAAGAATGTACAGAACAGAACAGAACAGATTTTTATTTACCAATTAAAGGTGCCCGTTAGAGGCAAAATCAATTACAATTTAATCAAAGAAAGAAACAAAAGCACAAATCCTAATAAATAAACAAAAGTTTCATTTATATTTGTATTCATTATAAGAACATAGATATATAAATGTAATAAGGTTATCCAGTAAGAACTGAGCAAGGGGAGACAACTCTATCATCTAAGCTGATTAATATATTACGCTTTTCTTTCAATTCAACGACTAATTTCAATAAAAGTTTTATAACAGATGTATCTTCATTGCTCATTAACCACAAGAATTTATTATCAATACAAAGGTTTTTAAGATTACAATATTTATCATTTATTTCTTCAATAAAAGGTTTTCTAATTTCTTCTAGATTTGGACAATTTAATAAAACATGTTTCTCATCCTCCACTTCATTTTTACACATGTAACATATTCTTTGGTGTATTTCTAAGTTGGTATATCTACCTCTTTCTATATTTAAATCATGGTCACTGAGTCTTAATTTTGTTAGATATTTTCTTTGATTTTCAGAACCTATATTTAGATATGGTTCAAGTTGATATATATATTTAAATTTTCTGTAAGTTCTCAACTTATTTCCTACTTTGGCTTTACTTTTAATATTATACAATTAATGACTTTGATATAGGTCGCTATCAGGATTTATCAGCCAGAGAAAATGTAATATTTACCAAGCCGCTAGGCGAGGTGAATACATTTTTGAGGGCTGATTAATCCTGATAGCGACCGTATATCAAAGTGATTAATTGTTTTATAACATGAATAAAACCACAATCTCTCTTGATCAGAAAAACAGAGAATGCCTTTTCTACTGGAGCCCCTGCTTACATTTTGTAATTGTTGTTACCCTTATTATATTTTATTTAACACTGCATTTTGATATTAATTTGCTGGTAATCCTGAAATTCCAGTTTCAAATATTGAGAAGAGTATAAATGAATCAACATATCGCAAAGCCGACTTTTCTCCCATTTGTTGTTGTCACGCACGGAGTACAATTAATACAATCGATTTGATTGGACGAATGAATTTGTTAAAACGGCTATTCTGATTGGCTAAAACATAAAATCCAGGTCGATATCGCATTCCGCTTGACTACTGTGCAGCGGAATCGTGCAGCGTACAAACATTTTATGTAATTTTAGTACTGTTGCGATTTATCGTGACCCAAAAGTTGTTTTTAGACCAATCAAAAACACGCAAAATTCTATTCATGTAATAAAATTATTTATATCTTTAAACCAAATATCAATAAGCTTCATCTTTAGGTTATGTCTAATTTTATTAATAATATATGTATGTTTATAACTGGCTGCATTTAAATATAAATGTTCAATGTTTAACAATTTGAAAATTGTTTGTATACAATTTAACCAAGATTCTTGGTTATTATTTGCCATCTTTTCTGATTCTTTAAAGGCTGCATTTTATATTGTATGATTTTCCCTTTTCTTATTATAAGTGTTGTCATGTTATCTCATGGAGTCTTAACCAATATTTAACCATGTTTATGTACACATCAAAAATTAGTGGTAGGCATCCAAGCTCTCCTCTCATGCCATTTTTTGAAGTTTTGGAGCTTACTCCTAAAGCATATTGACAAAATTTCAAATTATATATTCTCCTGTTTGAGTTTCTCTATATTTTTGGCAAAAAAAATTTCATTTTCTTTTTGGGTAGCTTTTACTGAAAACTCTCCCCATATTTCTGAACCATAAAGTAATACTGGTTTTACTGTATGTTTAAAAATATGGATTAAAGTAGATATTCTTGGTTTCCCTGAAGAAAATGTTTTCTTCAGCTTATAAAATGCTTTTAAACCTTTATTATGAATGTCTAATTTTGCATATGAAAATGTGCCAGAGGCAGCAAAATTTATTCCTAAATAAGTGTATCTTTGTACTTGCTCAATTACAACATTAATGTATGTAAAGAAAATATTTTTTCTTAATCTGCCAGCCTTATTAAATATCAAGACTTTAGTTTTAGAGGTATTAATTTCTAATTGCCACTCTTTAGAAAATGTTGATAGTTTACTAGTATTAATAGCATTTTGTAAACCAGTTTTACTAGATGATAATAGAACTAAATCATCGGCATATAGTAGGCAACTTAGGTTTGTATTATTTAATACAAGCGGACCATCCACAAGATCAATCAAAATGTGATGGTAAATCACTGAGATACAAGTAATTTGGGCTTAGATTGTCACCTTGTCTTACGCCTATGGAGGATTGAAAGAAATCTGTTCTTCTATTTCCAATTTTAACACATACTTTTATATTACTGTAAAGGGACTTTACAATGTTATAAAATTTTGAACCAACTCCTGCTTGTTTAAGCTTATAAAATAGGCCTGTATTCAGCACTGAATTGAAGACCTAGCTAAAATCAACAAAACAGGTATATAGGGCCTTAGAATTGTTGCAGGTATATTTGTTATCAATGTTTTTAATACAAACATGTGATCTGAAGTTTGTTTACCAGTAGAAAAACCTATCTGTTCATCGCAAATTGTTTTTTGTTTATCAAATAATTTTGTTAATCTTGTATCCAAAATCTTATTAAACAATTTACTGACATTATCACTTATGGTGATACCACGGTAGTAAGATGGGTCATCTATTGGCCCCTTTTTATGAATAGGTGCGATATAACTTTTTGACTATGACTGTGGATATTTTCCTTGTGAAAAAATTTCATTGAAAATTTTTGTAATAAGTGGACATAATATATGAGATCCATATTTTAACATTTTCGTTAAGTATATTGCTGAATCCACATGCCTTCCCATTTTTTAGTTTTTTTTAAAGCTGTTAAGACTTCAGTTGTAGAAATCTAGTTCATTTAAATATAACTTGTTTTTCTGCTTCACATAATTTAAGTGCCAAGTAGGAGTTATCTTTATTATTTGGTACCTTATTTAATTTTTCAAAATGGCCTCTCCATTGTTCCATATCAATCATGGACTCCTTTTTAAAACTATTACCATCACTTTTTAATTTTTCAACTAACTCCCAGTATTCTTTTGGGTTGTTACTTTGCTAATTATCTAGTTTTGTTAAAAGATCTTTTCTGTAAGTTTTCATAACAGTTTTTCTGGTCTTACGATACAGTTTTAAGCATTTAAAGAAGTTTCCTCTTATATAAGGGAGCGTCCCGTGCGGGATCCGGGTGGCTAAAAGAATAGACCGCAGTCGCGCTAGCTTGTCGTAAAAGGCGACTAAATAGCACCCAGTACCCTGACCGGCGTGTCAGGTCGGTTTGCCTAAAGACCGACTGGGATGTGTGCCCCAGGTGGTTGAATGGGGTACCCCTGGCAAGCTGGGGTTGTCAGGCCATAATACGGAAAACCTGACCGCAAACCATATTAGTGCACCGTGTTGGGAAAAATGCCACGTTCCTCGCACGTTAAAGAACGCTGCTGTAGTATTCGCTATGAGTAGGGATTTCGATCCCGCTACAGGAGGCTAAATTGCCCGACCCTATCCATCCTCCCATTTGCCAGTGGCAATCTAAAATCCGTTACCCCTATTTTTCCTTGTGTCCCATCCCATTTTCATTCATCATCATTTCATGTTCATTTTATCATCCATTTCATGTTCATCGCCTGAATATAGCTGAAATATTGCTGCTCGGGCGTTAAACACCATTAATCAACCTTATGTAAGGGTCATTACTATTCTTTAAAAAATTTTCACACTCATAGTCTAACTCTGATTTTACTTTTCTTAGGTGGCCATCAAACCAAAGTTTATTTTTAATAATTTTGGTTTTAATTTTATTTTTTGATGAGTTTTTCTTTACTTTTAAGGACAGATCAGCAGATTTCATAACAAATGGAATTGAAATCTTCAATCAAGTTATCAACATCATGTGACTTTGAGTCACTTAGATTATTAATTAAACTTCTTATTTCTGCTGTATTTAGAGCAGTTTGAAATTTTACTTGTGATTCAATGTCCCATATATATTTATTAGGCATTAAGAAATCATCATCTTTTTTAACATCCATACTTTTAAATTTACATTGGATCATACATGAAATTTGACAATGATCAGACAAAAGGGGTTTAATTTCATGGACTTTAAAGTATGTAATATCTTTTAAAAGGTCTTCAAATGTTAACATGTAATCAACATGTGCATGTATTTACGCTAAAAAAATGTTAACTTGTATGTATCTGCTGGCAAAAAATATATATATATAATTAACAAGTTGCATTGCAAGTTTTAGACATGTTAGAGAAAGATACAAATCTACGGATACATTCATTCATGCAAGTACTTTTGTACCAATTACAACAATATAACTTTCAGTATTAATATTTATTTTTCCATTTTACATTTTAATAGCTAACTTCAAAAATCATATGACATAGACGATCTTAAATTTCGTTCCCATTGTTTACTTTTTCGCTCCTTTGCTTTCTGTTCTCTTTTATTTAAAACCCTTTTTGTTAATTTCCGTTCAGGATTTCTTTTTACAGCCGCCTTGTCATTAGCATTAAAATGAGTAATTTTAGGTTTATCTACTTTCTCAGAGCCTAGACATTTACGATCTCTTTTTAGTACAGTTTTTACTGGGTATCTTTGACCCTGACCTTCTGAACCCAGACCTTTGAATCCATCCCATCCACTGCGTAACATAATTTTATATCCTTTATTTGTATATGGCAGCAGAAACGGATCAGCCTTAGCTTTCTTTTTAGAGTTGAATAAATGTATCACAGAAGATTCATGACTTTTCACAGAAGCATCTGTAAAATTACTTCTACATAGTTCACAATAAATCTGATTTGTGGTGTCTTGTTCATCGGAAAGATTTTTCTGATCAAGTTTTCTTTCATGAAAGTTTTCTAAAAGTTGAGATATTTTGGAAAATCCAGCAGAGATGGCAATATCCGAAGCAGTTCTTCTTTTGTCATCAAGAATGCTGCATTTTGCACCAAAAGACAGTAAATATTTAACGACATCATACTGTCCACTATGTGCTGCGCACATCAATGCAGTCCAGCCATATTTATCTTGGCTATCCACAGACACACCTTTGTTGAGCAGAAGTATAACCTGTCTTATATTTCCCTCCTGTGCATACCTCAGATATCTATTAATATCAAGTTCTGATACACATGAGATACTGGCTGCTTGCTTATTTGAATTTTCACAAAAGTCCAAATCTTTCTCATTAGAATTTGGAAGTGTTTGTTCTGTTCCAACTGCTTTACCTTTTAGGAATGTATCATTAACAGCCTTATCACTGATCAGTTCTTCATAAAAACTCCTAGCTTCATTTCCTTCCAGATGTCCAGCTAGTTCTCTTGTCTTTTTGAATTTCCTTTCTTCATCATTTCCTGCAGCCACAAAGCTTATTAACTTTGAATGCTCTCCTCTTGTCCATTCCATTTTAATACTGTTAAAATACAGAAGAAATGAGTGTCAAACAAATTGTATTACTACAACTGTCTATACAGAACTGAAATGAAGTTCTTGTTTTATACTTACTAGTACATGTATTTTCATGTATTGTTTTCAATTAACTTATGATTTTGTTCCATAAATGTCAGCAGTTGACATCAAGGTTTGCTAAATAATGCATACCTAATTACTACAGTATACTAGTGAAATAAAATCAGTCCTTTTGTATGGATCTGATTTCTTGTCAGTGACATGCAGAAACTAGAAGTGTTTCATAACAACTATAAAAAATACAATATCTTTTGGCCAAATAAAGTGAGAAATAAAGATCTTCTCAAAAGACACAATTGTTAGTTTGTGACATAGCCACCTTAGACGAAAAGGATAAAGTAGAATACCTTATATTTATACAACATATGGTAGCTAGTATTTGAAGGTAGAACAGTAGTAGATTTAAGTTTGTACTGGTAAAGGGTAACTAAATTGTGTACCCTGAATACATGTATGTGTTCTCATTGCGTTAAGTGGTGTAACATATGGACATTTTTTCAAAAGCACCTGGGGGCCTCGGTGGCCGAGTGGTCAAGGTAGTTCGTCTACTATTGATCACGTGGTCTGTCAACACTGAGATTGCGGGTTCGATTCTCACTGCAGGCAGGGTGTACTCGACTCCAATCTTAATTGACAAGGATTGCCAGTTTTCCTACCGCAGGTCGGGGGTTCTCTCCGGGTACTCCGGCTTCCTCCCCCAATAAAAACTGGACGCCATGAAATAGCTGAAAAATTGCTGAAAGTGGCGTTAAAACACCATTCAAACAAAAACAAAATCAAAAGCACCTGTTTCAATGAAGTTACAGTGTTAACATCTATCTTACAAGAAGAAAGTTTGGTCATTTTTTTTTATAGAATTTAGTTTTTTAAATACACTGCATTAGAACAAACTAAAAAACCAAATGTTCAAACTAGTGAAACTAGAGGCTCCCAGGAGCCTGTATCGCTCACCTGAACCTGAAACCAAACAACCCTTTTTTATATAGAATTTCGTTCCTATAAGGAATTGACCAACACTTCTGCAAAAGTCATTAATGTTGACCTTTTAAGGGAAATAACTCCTATAAGGAGGAGCTTTTGATGCTTAGGAGGGAGGTTCACTTGAAATTTGCTGTACCTGTTATACTTTTTTAACTATCAGCCAAAAACTCCCTTGACCCCCCCCCCTTTTCTATTTTAAGCCAACGTAGCTATGTAGGTAGTCAGCTGTAATGATTTGCACAATTTTGGTAGAGGACATCCTAAAGATGATGTGTGCAATGTTTCAAAGAAGTCTTTTCAATGGTCAGAGAAGATTTTTTAAAATCAATTAAAATTCATTAAAAAAAATGTTCTAAGAGAATAATTCCTAAACGGTTAATCAGACAATCTTGACCCTAATGTCATTTTTGTAGCCCTCATAGAGCAGAACAATTAAGCAATGCTAACTTTTTCACCAGTTCTAAAATTTTTTAAGATTTTGTGGCAAAAATAGCAAAAATAATCAATTTCGACAATTAAAGGGCAATAACTCATACAAGGAGTCATCATACAACTTCAACACAATGGAGTGTTTTGTAGAGCTTTCGATGCTGATGAATGCTGGTCTCTTCAGTTTTCCTGTATCTGTCATACTTATCTAACTATAAGCCAAAAACTGTATTTTGACCCCCCCCCCCTCGTTCTATTTTTAGCCATGGCAGCCATGTTGATTAATCTGTGGCCATGGTAGTTGCAAACTTGGTTGAAGACATTTGACGGATAATGTGTACAAAGTTTCAAAGCAGTACACATGTACTTTCAGTGGTTTCAGAGGAGAAGATTTTTAAAAATCAATTAAAACCGATTAAAAAAACAGTTCAAGTGGAATAACTCTTAAATGGTTTATCAGACAATCTTGACCCTTAAGACATTTTTGTAGCTCTCATAGAGCAGAACAATTAAACAATGCTAACTTTTTCTCTAGTTCTATTAATTGTCAAGATTTTGAGGCAAAAATGGCAAAAATCATCAATTTCGACAATTAAAGGGCAATAACTCCTACAAGGAGTCGTCATACGACTTTGACCCAATGGAGTGTTTTGTAGAGCTTTTAATGCTGAAGAAGGTAAGTCTCTTTGGTTTTCCTGTATCTGTAATACTTTTTGAACTATAAGCCAAAAACTGTATTTTGACACCCCCCCCCGTTCTATTTTTAGCCATGTCAGTCATGTTGGTTAATCTGCGGCCATGGTTTGTGCAAACTTGGTTGAAGATATTTGACGGATAATGTGTACAAAGTTTCAAAGCAGTACTTTCAGTGGTTTCAGAGCAGATGATTTTTAAAAATCAATTAAAACCGATTAAAAAAACAGTTCAAGTGGAATAACTCTTAAACGGTTTATCAGACAATCTTGACCTTAAGACATTTTTGTAGCTCTCATAGAGCAGAACAATTAAACAATGCTAACTTTTTCTCAAGTTCTGATAATTTTCAAGATTTGGAGGCAAAAATCATCAATTTCGACAATTAAAGGGCAATAACTCCTACAAGGAGTCGTCATACGACTTTGACCCAATGGAGTGTTTTGTAGAGCTTTTGATGCTGAAGAAGGAATGTCTCTTCGGTTTTCCTGTATCTGTAATACTTTTTGAACTATGAGCAAAAAACTGTATTTTGACCCCTCTGTTCTATTTTTAGCCATGGCGACCATGTTTTTTTACGAATCAAAAATCCAAATGATAGTTTGGTAAAGGACATGCTAAGCAACAACCATACCAAGTTTGGTTGCATTCTGTCAAGTGGTTTCAGAGAAGAAGATTTTTGAAAAGTTGAACGGACAGACGACGGACGCCAAGTGACGGCAATAGCTCACATGACCCTTCGGGTCAGGTGAGCTAAAAAGGAATTGGTCTAGAATAGTTCTGAAAATAGCTGTTACAAAATATCACAAAACTCAGAAATGTTCAGTTCAAAAGCAAGTGCTTTTATTAAAAAGGGAATGGTTAAAAATGTGTTGTAAGAAGGTTTTGAGTTTGTGTAAAAATGTAGGAGTTAATTACACAAAATGGGCACCATCTTCTGCAAATGTTCTGAAAAATGACTGTTCTGAAGTCTGGAAAATAAGGAAATAATCCTTAAACAACTTTATAATAGCAGGTGCACACTTCAATACATGTGCAATCTTGCTGTAATGTTTCAGAGATCTGGACTGAAAACGATAGGAGGAGTTGATTACAAAATAGGTACTGTCTTCTGAAAATGTTATGAAAAATCACAAAAAACTGAAATGGCCGGTATGTAAACCAAGTGCCTTAATAAATATGAAAGGGAATGGTTTACAATTTGTTTGAAGAAGGTGGGGTCTGTGTAAAAATGTAGGTGTTGATTACAAAAAATGGGTGTCGTCTTCTGCATATGTTCTATAAAATAAATAAGTCCCCAAGACTGGAAAATTAGGAAAAAAAACTGGAACAATTCCATAATAGCAGGCGCACAACTTCATTACATGTGCATTCTTTCTGTGAAGTTTCAGAGTTCTGTGTTGAAAACTAGGTGTTAATTACAAAAAGTAGGAACTGTCTTTTGCAAATGTTCTGAAACATTACTAAGTTCTAAAGACTGGAGAATTAGGAAAAAAATCAGGAACACTTCCATAATAGTAGGTGCACAACTTCAATACATGTGCAACCTTTCTGTGAAGTTTCAGAGAACTGAGTTGAAAACTGTAGGAGGAGTTAATTACACAAAGTAGATACCCTATTTTACCCACCCACTCATCCACCTACTTGCTCGACTAAACTATAACCCGGGTTTGCACTTTGTGCAACCTGGCCAAATATGTAATGGTCACTGAGTAATTCTTGCCACCTAATCTTTTATACATGAATGCTGTCAACAATCTAGGTCATAACTTATACATGTACATGTAGTAACACCAAGATATTTACTGCTATCAATTGATTCTTAAATATGATTGTGAAGTAAGTAATTATGTTTTAAGGGTTTTTTCTGTTTAGACAAATGTATAACACATTTTACTGGATTAAATTTCAATTGCCAAATTCAAAGATCTGCGCTAAAATCTGTAGGAGAAATTGATTACAAAAAATATAAGCATAAACTTGTTTTGGATGATGAAGTCTGTGTAATGAAGCATTTGCTATCAATTTAAATGGGAAAAATAATGGTACAATCAGCAAAATGGCAAGAATTGCTACTGGTATTTCATCATAATCATCATCATCCTCTCCTGAAATGAATAACTAAGCATTTTTTGGATTAAATTTCAATTGCCAATCTTTTCTACATTTTTCTAAATTCAACAGATCTTTTTGGAGTTAATTTGCATCAGATAATTTATTTACATTTTTATACAGTAAACAGTCATCTGCAAAACAGCGAGAATTTCAATTAACACTGTCAGGAAAGTCATTTAAAAATATAAGAAATAGTTTTCGGCCTAAGTACCTTAATTAATGAGTCAACTGATAATTTAGAAGAATTTATTTTAAAGGACCTATTGTTATCTATTCTTTAAGAAGTCTGAAATTTATTTGAGGTTATTATTTCTAATGCCATAATAATCTAATTTGTTAATTAAATGTTGATCAAACATTAAAAAAAATCTAATAAAATTATTTCTACTTGATTTCCATTTGATATTGATTTTGCTAGCTGCTGTAAGTTGGGCCTAACTACAGCATTTCATTCAAAAGCCATGTTGACTACCATTCAAAATATTATGTATATCAACTTGAAGATGTTTCCTAATGTTGCTTGTCCCAATACTAGTTATAGAAACAGAGGGCAGTAAGTTTTTGCATAAATGTTTTAAGCTTGGAAATGGTGAAAGAAGGGTAATATTTCCTCTGGTAGATCATTTTGAACATAAGCTGGGATATTATCAGGAACAGTACCTTTATGTGCATTTAGACTTTTTAAAACTTTAATTGAACCATTGTTGACAATATTTTATATTTGGCATTGTGGAATAAGGACTAAGGCCTTGTCATATCTTCTGCTGATTTAAGCACAGGATTTAAGACAGATTGTTGTCATATGTGACTTTTTGTTCAAAATAAAAGTAAAATGTCAGAATGTAAGGGTATCTAAGGTAATGAGCTTAGAAATGGACTTAAATCACCTTGATTGAAGGTAAGATGATTATATTCATAGAGAAAAATGTCAAAAGAAGTGAATTATCTATACTACTAAAATTATAGACCCTTTTTTAAGCGTGCATCACAAAACACAGAGAAATAGCACAGTATTAACCCATATAAGGTTACATGCAGTTAATGTTGCATATGCAATTGAATATATTTAATTTTTATATTGATTATTGCTTTAAATAATTAGCAATTAACGATTAATTATGTCAGCATATTTGTACTGGATACGGACCTCCTTTACATTTAAACATTTATTTCCATGGCAAGAAAACCCATGAGGGGTACAAAACAAATGTATGCCTACCCAACTGGCAGCTATTAAATTAGAAGGCATTTATTACCAGGTAAATTTGTAATCAGTGAAAGCATAACTTTAGTTCTTTTCTAATGTCCTATTAGTCCTTATCAAAGTGAAAATAAAATTTGTAGGACCTACCAGACATGTCTGGTGAAAATCCTGTCATATTAACCTACAGTTGTGTTCCTTATATTGCTATCATAAAAGTAACCACCAGAATCAATACCATGGGTTCCAAAAATCCATCTTTCTAGTATATACATATATATACTGCAGGAAAATGTTATATAACATAGAGACATGATGGAATATAAACCACTCTGACCCATGTCGCAAAATCCGCTGTTTTGCTTACTGAGAGTTCTCTGACATGCACACGCAAATAAAAAAGGATTGGACAACAGGGGATTCCTATACTAACTCAAGTCAAAAAGTTTAGTAACAAATCATCTTCAAATGACTTTCAAATCATTCAGTGATTTCCTAAAGTGATTTGTTAGTGATTCAATAACAAATTACAACCAAATTACTTTTGGACAAATTCAGTATAAGAGATTTGTTAGTGATTTGTTTTCTCAAAGCAATTTGAAAGTGATTTCTGGTTATTTGTTAGTAATTTATCTGTTATGCCTAACTAATTGGAGACTTACTGTCAGCCATGTTCTGGTGGGAAAATCATGCACAATGTGGAGAAGCAAAATTTAAGACTTACTAGTAAAATGTATACTTAAAACTTATTAAAAGATGTAGAAAGTTAGTTAATTTAACAAACTTTAATTTAAAATTTATATTATTAAAGTATAGTTCACATTATTACACTTTTTAAAAGTTAAAGTAATGAAGAATCATGCATGCATTTGTTATTCTGTATGAGCTAAACTAGGTAAATAGGCTACTAGTATAAGTAATTACAATGTACATGATGTAGTAACAAAGTACATGTTCCACTATAGACTTCCAACAAGTTCCTGTCACTTTTTTCTTGCTTTGGATAGTTAATCTTTATTATCAATTTTAACATTATAATACAAATGTATATATCCATGTGTACACAGATGTGGATACACTACAAACACCAAAACCTTAATTCCCACAGAAAACCTTAATCTCCAGGGGAAAACGTTAATTTTTTAAGGAATCCCGTTAAAATTAAGTGTTGGTTTTTTAAATTAAGGTTGTCACCAGGAAATTAAGGTTTTCCCTCGGAGATTAAGGTTTTCCCGCAGAGATTAAGGTTTTTTGTTGATTGGACCCCTGGGTTGGTTTTAAGCCCTCTGGCATTGTTGTTGATAACGATCATCAGTTACTCTGCAGATTTATGACAATGGTTATAAAGCTATATATTTATGTATAAAATTTATTCTTGTCCAAAATAAATATGTATACGAATATCCCAAAATAAAAATGCATGAACGTGAATGCATTTTCTATCAACTTTATTTCAGAAAAGGCGTATATTTAAAAATTATTATTATACAAATTATTAAAATATAATTTTTAAGTAACCGTTAAGTTATTATTTTTCCATTTGAAGATTGGTAAGTAAGAAATATAGAACAATCAATACACTGACCGAACTTGTAATACACATCCGCCATACTGTTTGTTTACCTGTACAAAATGAAAGGAATAAAGGACGGATCTTAAATTATTTTTAAATATTTGTTTTTTATTCGCAGGTTTCTGGTAAGTTTTTGGTATTCATATTGTTGTCGAACAAAATCTAACATGTTGTTTATTTTGCATTTGTAACCTGTCTTCGTTTTAGCTTTATATATTTTTTTTATTATTATTACGTTGGGTTTCTAATGATTTGATTTTTTTTATTGTCGATTTTGTTTGTTTAATTCAAATTATGTTAATTGTTAATAAAATTAAACGTGTTATTTGTTTTGCATTCATAACAAATTTTTAGTTTTTACTTTGTAAACATTTATTTTTTTTTGTTATATTTAAATAAATTTGCTCAGAAATTTATTTTCAATACAAAGCACGTTTTCGCCGTTTCCTGTTATTTTCTATTCAGCTTCAAATTGTTTCAATTTACAATTTATAAGCAGTAATACACAAAATTTAAATCATCTTAAAAAACACATTTACGCTGTTTTATTTTACATCGTTAAGAAGCTCCGGTTTGGTATAACTAGATAGCTAATGCTGTAAGTATCGATCGTAATATAATATTGTTATATCTTTATAAAGTATAAAGAGATGTATATATATTTATATTTTCTATTGTATTATCTGTTAGTCATTTAGACATTTTTATGGCTGCAGGTATATAGTAAAGCAAGATGTACCTCTCTTATGTCAAAGATATCCAAATCAACTTGTGGCCAGACTAATGATCCACCTATATGCTTAAACTATTAGTTTTAATTATTTTCACCTTGTTTTTCACCTTTTTGTTGCCAAGTTTGGTGTGATATACATGTATACAATTTGATGTGGCTTGCTAGCCATTTTATTCAATTGTTTACCATGATTTGAAAGTGATTTGATAGTGATTTAAACTCATATGTGATTTGCTAGTAATTTATTAATTATATTTTCCAGGTTTAGTGATTTGTTTGAGGTATTTTTTGTCTTTGGAAGATTTGGGTTCTTCTTCTTATGGACATTTTCCATATATTGACTTTGGGCTCTTCTTATTTTTCTCTGGGCAATGGCTTTAATATCTTTATATTTTTCTTTATCTTCTTTTTTTTACCAGATTTCTAAGACTAACTAAGCTTTGTTATATGCAAATTAAATCGTTCACCTATTTTTCTATTGTCGTCGCTGAGGTACACAGGAAAAGGGGAACAAGGGAATTTTAAATATTTATAAATACAAAGAAGAAATATATAGAAGTAAAGTATCATATAAGATATAATATACTATATTATATCTTATCATGATACTTTACTTCTATATATTTCTTCTTCATATTCCTATATTATATCAGGGGAGTACATAGGGAAAGGGGAACGAAACATACAGTTAGATGCGTGGAAAATTCTACTCGGATCATCTTTGTAACTTACGGTCAGAAGTTATGAAAACGACAAAGAAATGTCTAATCGCATTATAATGTACACACAAATTGTGATTGGTCGATTTTGTCCACCCATTTTCTAATTATACACTGTGAATGAACTTTGTAAGGTCATGTTTACTTGTCTATATCGATGTGGCGTATTAATAAAGCGTATTAACACTTCGTGATGTTTACCTTTCAGTGTAAATTATATTAATCTCCGTCCGACCATGGGCATTAAGTTGTCGGTGTAGGACGTAAAAACTCCCCCCAACCAATATTGCTCTCAAATGTTCACAGTCAGTTGCAAGGACATTATTGTTTTTCTCAAATTTGACGTTTGTTTGAGGCAAAGTTGGTTCTTCCGACCACTTTTGTTTTATTTTTTGTTCTTATCTTTATTGTTAATTTGAGTTTAAATATTTTGCGTTGTTTGTTTGATAGACTAAGTAAATGTCCGTTTACCTCGCGTGTTGTCCACGTGTCGGTTCACTCGATACGACACTTGTCTTGATTTTCAGTTGTTCAATTTTGTTTTTTTCCTTGTTTTTTGAGTGTTAATTTTTGTTATTTTCGTTGGATTTCGCTTACATTGTTTTTGTTTTTGTGATCTATAAACATCCGTAAAACCATTCGCTTGATTTGTTGTCCATCATATTTTGTGTTTCAAGTCTGTCATTATCGTTGCATTTATTTTGTCTTTTTTTTTTCGCTAAATAAAAAATTTGTTATATAACCATTTTCCATAAATTTCATTTTCACCCGCATGTGGTTTTTGCCATTTCATTTTTCCTGTTTATTATTCTTTTGATGTTTTTTGGTATCATTGCGCATTTCCTCAAAATTGTCATCTTTAAGTTTGATATTTCATTTAGTATTGTAGTGGAGTAATTATTTCTCAAAAAAGTAAGAAAAGGAAGGCATGCAAAAGATATTGTGGTGGTGCATTTCGTCTTGTTCAAAGTAAACAAATATTTAAAAGAAAGCATAATGGTGAATGCACTTCCAAATTATAATGAATAATTCATTGATGCATATTGACCTTACGTTGAATTACTTCAGCCCACTACGTGAGTATATGAAGCATGAATAAACTAATTTTACAGTTTGTATTTATTTGAAATTATGAATAATTTGTGATTATTTTCATAGATTTTTCACATATGAAAAAACCAATAACGTTAGAAAACAAGGATTAGAACCGAATAGTCGAGATAATACTTATTGTTACTGCCAGCTTAGAAAAAGCGCATTTAATTGATCACTATTTTTTTGCTTCGTCATCGACGTCGTCACATTTTATCTTTTCACTTGCGCGAAAAAAAAACTTATGTAGATATTAACGTGTCGTGTAGTGTAAAGTAAAATTATAGGTCGGCGTACATTTTTTACAAATATACACGTTAATCGTTTTTCATACTTAAAATGTGAAAAATTTCATACTAAAATATTCCCTGCTTAGTAAAAAAAATCATGTTTCTAAATACTTACAATTGTGTAACTGACGTTTTATAATATTAAGTTTATATCAAGTGGTTTATCGAAACGAACCCCTTCCGTAATGCTTATAAGGGAGCGTAGTAACAATGGACTTCCATCATAATTCAAAGCACCCCAATACACTAATTTATTATCAAATTTAATGCAATTATACACACGCCCACGCTCACAGATATCTTAAGTAACCTTGAAGACGCGTTTATGACTTGTTTAAAGGGGCGCAGAATGCATTTGAACGACACAACCATATTAGTTCTTTTGAGTAGTTCAACAAAAATATCAGCCGGTTCGAGTCTCACTGCGGGAAGGGTGCGCTCGACTCCAATCTTGAAAGGATTGCCAGTTTTCCTACCGAATGTCGGGTGTCTTACTCCCCCAATAAAAACTAGACGTCATGATAGCTGAAAAATTGATGAAAAAGGCATGAAACACCATTCAAAGAAACAAACAAAAACATCTTTTACGTTATAAGCAGAAGCTATCCAAATGCTCACGTCACTTTTGTCAATGACAAAGTCGTGTTTTTCCATGGGAAACCTTAAATATCAGTCGGAACAAAATATTAAATATCATGTGCAAAATGGCAGTATATAAAGATTCTGTTAAAGTTTTATCAAATTACATTCAGTGGTGTAGGTAGAGTTTCGGATAGGATATGGATATATCCCCTAACAACAATGACATAGTCCATGTTTTTTCTATGGGAAACACCAAATATCATTCAGATCAAAATGCTTAATACCAGGGACAAAATGTCACTATGTGACAAAGATTCTGTGCAAGTTTCATTAAACTCTCTTTCAGTAGTGTACATGTAGGTGGAGTCACAGATAAGAGAAAGTGTAACGGATGGACGGACAGACACCCCAATCACCATATAGCCCCCCTTTCAAGTGGGGGCTTTAATAAAAATGTTTGTGTTTATAAAAGTATTTATTTTAACACAGAAAATCCAAAATATCAGTTTTATAACAGTTACAATCCAAAGTACCTTCATGTGCATATCATGTTACTGTAGTTACTGTAGTTGTTACATGATGTCATAGTTTGAAGCAAGAGTGACAAGCTGTATATCTTAGAAGTTATGTCAAACAATTGAAAATGATTGAAATTTCATAATAATAATAAAAATATTACTTTATTCTTATAAATAAATCACATTTAAATGATTCGTGACAGAAAACAAAATAAAGAGCAAACAAACAAATAACCATAAAATATTGTTTAATGTCACAATCCACTTTAAATTTGTAGAACGGAAATAAAAAAAAACCCATGCACATCTGTGTTAATGTTTACTTAGGGGGACTTTCTGTACCGGTTCCAGAAACTTGTCAGATTCCACAACATTGTCCAATTTTATTGTGACCTCAGTTTTGAAAAGTCATTCTCCACAAACCCCGATGGTAAAATTACACAAATCTGTCGGATTTGAGATTCAATATATTTTGCATGTTTACACATCGTAATACTCCTTACAGAAAGTTTGTTACGCATAGACTCGCTAGGATACACTTTTAACACAGCTTGAGGCTAGGTGAGATGTCCTTAAATAAGACGTTTGATATACGTACTATTTAGCGTCGTCATTGGCCGTGTTACACAACTTGTTTAGCGTTATGCAGACCTCACGGTGCTAGATAGGTGTGACACAGCCTTAAAAGCTAGATAGGAAGAGTGACGCAGCCTACAGAGCTAGATAGAAGGTTTAACGCAGTCTACGGCAATAGATAGGTATACAACTCACGTCGCTACATAGGAAGTATGATACAGCCTAAGGCGGTATTATGTCAGGATGCTTAACAGAGCGAAGATTGTTAAATAAATTTTTTTTTAAAACCCTAGGTGTTAAATGACAGCCAACGACGTTAGACTGGTTGTTAGACACATACTACGACGTAAGACAGGCCGTAAGAAACAGCCTACCGCGCTAGAAAGGGCGTTTTACACAGCCAACGCCGCAAGACAGGATGTATGACAGCCTACGGCGCTAGAAAGAACTTTAATACTGCCTACGGCTCTAGACATGACGTTTGAGACAACCAATGCCCAAAGATTGGATGTATGGCACATTCAACGGCGTAAGTAAGAAAGACTGACGCTGCTACGACACTATACAGGACGTTTGACATAGCCAACACCGCAAGGCATGATGTTTGGCTCAGCCTACGGCCATAGAAAAACGTTTGACACAACCAACGGCGCTAGACAGAACGTATGATACAGAATAATTTCTTCATAATTTCATACATTTTGGATTTGCATTCGACGTTACAAATTTAAACTGTGACGTGACATTTTTTTATACTTTCGTGGAATCCCAATCGGACACATCTATGATTTTTAAGGCTTTCCACTTTCTGGGTGGAAGGCCTTACTGTAATTGTTATTGTCTGTCTGTTATTCTTTTTTCTGCCAAGTTTTCTTTCCCCATTATACATTTTTTTGGGACATCTCGTAAAGATATTTTGTACCATGAATGTATTTCACATTAGGCTTTCGTAGTTAACCCTGGCACACCGAACACCTTTCTTTACGTAGTTATTTCCCGTCAAAGAAAACTTTGTGTGCAGATAAACTATGAAACTTTACAAGGTGCCGAGATTAAAGTTGTTCCAATTCTGTGATGAATTTTGATATTTTGTAACATATGGCATGAAAGAATTCGTTCCCTTCTTATAGGAGTTATTTCCATTCTTTATTGGAAGTTTAATGTGTGACTTTGTAACTCATGAATCAAATGTGATGGAGACTTCGGGTTTTTACTGTAGGTCATCATTACCCTTGACCCTGAATGTCGCAAAGTAAAGGTCACATTATAAATTGACCTTGTGTTGTGTGTGGATCTCCTCCTTAATCATTATATATACAAAATTGATACCTTTAACAAAATACACATCTGATTAAGGTCTTGAATTGACCTTTTGTCAGAGTTATCTTTCCTACATCAATGCAAGTTATTGTAAATAGTCATATCTCAGTAATTAGAAAAGATATTTACATGGGACCATTACTATATGTCATCATTGTCCTTGACCTTAAAAATGAACACAAGGTTAAAGGTCCAGGTCAAGTTCTCTATTAACAGGGTCTTTTCATCTCTATTCCTTAGAAACAGTTAAGGATAGGCAATAACTTATATTGGGGAAAATGTTGACCTATAAAGGCGTAATTTTGGTACATTTGGAGGAAACAGAATTTGACTTCATGTTGGATTTTTTGGTACATTTGGAGGAAACAGAATTTGACTTCATGTTGGATTAGTTATCTCCAAGTACAACCATTTATAACAAGTTTTTCAGT
This sequence comes from Limnoperna fortunei, assembly GCA_944474755.1. Classification (NCBI taxonomy): domain Eukaryota; kingdom Metazoa; phylum Mollusca; class Bivalvia; order Mytilida; family Modiolidae; genus Limnoperna; species Limnoperna fortunei. The sequence goes on along the minus strand of OX104117.1, from coordinate 33,630,484 downwards.
CATAACTTATTAATTATTGATAGTAGAAGCTTGGGGTTTTCACTAAAGTTCATTATGACCCTTAACAAGTGATACAAGGTAAAGGGTCAAGGTCATTTTATAATTTTTGGTATTAACAATTTATGATAAGTAGAAATATTGCAATAACTATATGAGATATTGACATAAGATTTTCAATATTGATCACTGTTGACATTCAGCATGGTCAAGGTCATTCTATTAGAGGTCAAGGTCCAAGTCCTATTGTAACGTTTTTCATGTCCTTTTAATGTTAAGAGGCTCATTGCTATTGTGTATGAGAAATATGCATAGATCAAGATCAGTAGTCTAGGTCATTCAAGTTCACTTATATCCTATTTAATTACCTTTCTTATTTTCAAACTATCCAAATAGTATTTATATCAATGTTGTTAATTTCTGAAGACAAATTACTTATGTTGTTTAGATTTTAAGTACAGAGTCATTCATAATAGGTGTTATTTTATAGTGGAAAGCGTAATAATAGTTCTATAGAACCATTGAACCTATATTTAAGGTCTTTCTCACTACAGTGCAAAGACCTTCATACTATTCTTATAATTATTTGCCAACATGAGTTATCTGCCAACACCGTAAACCCTTGTTAGAAGATAAACTCATACACTGTAATCGATTCTTAAAATCTGAAGTGTACAAAATGTTGGTCGACCTATGGCCATGATAATTTGTTTCTCGAAAACCTTAAGTCTTAAAGACTTGGGACCACCACCATGGATCCTAAGTGACATATATTACATATTACAAAAATATCAATGTCAAATGTCACCTTAGTCTTGTTAGCACTATATCTAAAAAACTATAAAAGATAGAAGCAGACAACAAATGGGAAACATACTCCACTTATCGAGACCTTCATTTGTTACATTTGGTTCAAAACTGCGATGAACCCTTTTGAGTTACAGCACTTGACTCATTTCGGTTAATCGGTTTTTTGCTTACAACTTGAAAACAGAGATAGTAAACATATAGGATTAAAGTGATAATTAGGAAAATAGCTTCAATTTGAGCCAAGGTTTAAGGTCATAGGTCAATGTCATACCATAGCAACAAGGTAACTGTTATAAAAAGTCCTCAGCAACCATATTTAATTAGAATCAGAATGATGTTTTTCACTGAAAGATGTCTTTTTATGAACGGATGTGTCATTTTGGCTCTAGCTTTGGGCATGAAAGTCCTTAACCATATATTTTTAAAAAATTTTAAAATTTGTATTATATATTTTTTGCTCAGGACAAATGGCAGTTTAATTCTTTATGATGTTTTGATCCAATCAGTCATGACTGAGGAATTAGGCATGTTTGTGGAACCTGACATGTTTCTGGGTACTGCATATATATATATTAGCACTTTTTTTCCTGTCGAAATGTCAATGGTTTTCACCTGATATAAAAAAAATCTAATAGAACCTGTCATAATTTTGTCTAACTTAAAAACTATTTGTCTTAAATTGCATAAAAAGTCCATTTGCTGAAAATTAAAGAAGCATTACTTTTTTTTCAGCAAAAAACTATTGACAGCCATGAGTGAGCAGATCATTAGTTTGTTTGAAGAAACTATGCTTGGGGGGGGGGGGGGGGGGGGGGTTTAAATGGTTGAAACAAGTTCATCGAAACAGAATGATAAAATACCAAATTCTACCAAAACACCTTTAATTTGGAATAGATCATTTGACCATATTAATTTAGAAAATTTACTTTATTTTTCTCTGGGAGCCTCTAGTTAACTATTACTTGCACTCCAGGTATTAGGTAGCTTTCTTTTTGTATTGCATGTAATTGCTCACCTGGAACCCAAATGACTTCAACTATATTTAAATTTTTGAAATTAACAGTTTCAGTCTAGTTGTTATAGCTTTTAAGTTACTGTGCAAAAACTAAACATTTCTTCAAAAATTTTAGTTAAGTACAATAAATCCTATAAGGTGCCTTCAGATAATTTCTGAAAATTAAATCGTTTGTAGGCCTTGTCCTTCAGAGAAATTTAGAAATTTACAGTTGTACTCTAGGTGTGCTATAGACTAATTTATAATACAAAAACTGTTCATTTGTCCAAATTCATAATTAAAGGGCAATAACTCCTATAAAGAGCCATCTTGCAATTTTGGACTAAGCACTCATTTGTAGGGCTTCTATTGCTGATCATTTGTGCAATTTACAGTTTCAATCTAGCTGCTATAGTTTTCAAGTTACAGGATGAAATTGGAATATTTTTTCATAAAAAAAATTGTCATTTAAGGGCAATAATCCCTATAAGGAGTCATCTGACAATTTCAGACTTATATAGTAAATTGTAGGGCTTGTATTGCTGATCATTTTTGCTATTAACAGTTTCAATCTAGCAGTAACTAATATAAGGAGTTCTCTGACAATTTCAGACCAATCAAGTGAATTGTAGGGCCTTTATTGCTGATCATTTGTGCAATTTACAGTTTCAATCTAGCTGCTATAGTTTTCAAGTTACAGGACAAAAACGGGAAATTTCATAAAAAATTGCCATTTAAGGGCAAAAACTATTATAAGGAGTCATCTGACAATTATAGTGAATTGTAGGGCTTGTATTGCTGATCATTTTTGCTACATACAGTTTTACTCTAGCTGTTATAGTTTTTAAGTTACGGGACAAATAGGGAAAATTTCATAAAAAATTATCATTTAAGGGCAATAACTAATAAGGAGTCATCTGACAATTTCAGATCAATCAAGTGAATTGTAGGGCTTTTATTGCTGATCATTTTTGCCATTTACAGTTTCACTCTACCTCTTATAGTTTTCAAGTTATATTGTAAATACCAAAAATTTTGTCAAAAATTGTCAATAAAGGGCAATAACTCCTACAAGAAGCCAATACACAACTTCACACTAATAGCAACTATTGTAGACCTTAATGTGCTGATCAATTTGAAGTAACGGTTTTCTCTATAGCTATTATAATTTTTGAGATAATGATCAAAAACCTGTGTTGACACCCATGTCTATTTTTAGTAACAGCGGCCATCTTTGTCTGTTGATCAACACCCTGGGTACAAACTTGAAACTAGGCACCCTAAGGATGATTGTGGCCAAGTTTGAAAAAAATTGGACCAGTGATTTCAGAGGAGAAGATTTTTGAAAAGTTTATGACGGACGACAGACGACGGATGCCAAGTGATAGCAAAAGTTCACATGGACCTTCGGTCGAGGTGAGCTAAAAAGGCACAAACTGAACCACTTAAGGTACATTTAAAAAACTTTCTTACATATTTACATGATGAATATAACAATATTGTTCAGAAGTCCAACACTTTTCATCACATGAATCACAAAAATTTAAACATTTCTTCAAACTGAATTCCTAAAACTACTAACTGACAAACAGCTACATAAGAGTTTTGTTTAACTCAGTTTAACCATTGTTCAAAACATTTCAGTAGCATCTGAAGATCATACATACACAATTCCAATATCTCATACCAATCAATCCTGCTCAAATGTTCTTCATTTGGCTGAAAACAATGATAAAGAAACAATTAGCATTAGCAATTTTTTATATATAGCTACTGCGTTAACTGACCAAAGAAATATGTGTTTAACAGCTACTGACCATAACAGTTACAGTAAGACTGATCATGAAAAAGGTGCAACTGCACCAATCTTTCCATATAATGCTCCTCAAATTCAAGTATAACAGATAAATCTATAACTCTAGTTAATTTTGATGATTTTCCGGTTTCTGCTGTAGACAGGCAAAATATAGTGACAAACAAACAAAATGCTGTTGATGTAGCATTAAGTAAACTTGCCACTAGTAAAACACTCAGGGTGTACTTCTATGAAATGGTGGACAAATGCAATAGAATTATAATTTTATTAGAAGAAAAGATTTACTTCAAGAGTTGGTACATAAATAAAAAATATATAGACAAAAAACAGAAATTAACCGTTACAACTATCAGCCAAAAAAAGTTAGTTCATAAAAGTTGGTGTTCATGAAGTTTTTCTATGAAATATTAGCAATAACAAAATTGTTTTCAATTCAAGCAAGTTTAAAATATCATATTTGTATTGCTTTTCACATGAAAAAAATTGTAACATGAACATTAACAATGTAAATGTATTTACTAATAAGATATTAATTATATAGGACTATTGTAGTTTGAAATGCATACAGAACAGCAGATGTTTAACCTGTTTTGCATAAAATACAAACGACTCATTACATAACCTTAAGTTGTTGAAGATCGATGTTTTGGTTTCAATCTTTGAGAGATTAAAATAAAACAAAACATGTTATCTTTTTTGTTTCTTTGCTTTCCTTTATAAATGAAAGTTGAAAAAAGTTAGTTTGGTTTAGAAATGTTTGAGTTTTCAATTTAACAACAATCATAATAGATGATTCGACAATGCACTATATATATTTTTGTTTATTACAATCCATCACAAAAAATAAATACAACTATGAAAATTAATGATATTTTGAGAGAGAATAAATTATATATTACAGTTAAAACTGTTTAAAAAACATTGGGCAAGTCGGATTTGGATGTCTTCATCTTAGGCCATTTTGTTAAAAACATGTAGGTGCAATTTTCTGCTTCAAGAAAAGGGTGCGGACAATATGCTACTTTTTACAGTAATAGTATTTTTGATGTCTCAAAAAAGAAGAATCTGATCATGGGACTTGAAAAAATTGGAACAGTTAACTACCTATATGAGTCACACTGTAACTTGCATCAAAGATGTTCAGATGATGTTACTACCCCTTACAACTTTCTTTCTGTTCTTATAACAACAACTTTTTATTGCATAATTCCTCATTGCAATATTTCTTGTTCAGCATCCTGCCAAAAAATTAGAGAAATAAATTACACATAAAAACTATAAACTACAATCATCGTTACAAAGAGATGACCTTACAATAAATGTATATGTATTTTAAATATTGCACTTTAAATTTATGTAACATTCATAATGTTATTTTTTTTATTAAGATTATTATTGTTTCTTCTATTAAAAAATACATCCTTGATTCAATTTTTTTTTTAAATCAGTAAATATGTCTAATTGTTTCGACTGTATGCACAATTGTGAATCCTATTTATTAAATTTATGAATATATGTCATAAAAAACTCAGAATAACTTTGTTTTGAATATTCTTGAGTGTCTATGTTAACTTTGGATATGTCACGACTAATCTTCATATTTCATTGTGGTCAACAAGGTTCTTTGAATGTCTATAAGCTTACACTTGCTATAATGACTACCCAACTGAACACAGAGTATATATATAGGACTGGATAAAGGATTAGTGTAGTACAAGTTAAATCCTGCTTATGGAGTGAATCTTATGGTTCTACAACTAGCGAGTTGTTGCTTTACGCTGTAGAAGTACTGCTACTTGATGGGTTATCTGTACTGTTTACTTGCGACACCTAAAATATTATAAATAATGATAATGTTTTGATGTGTTATGTCCATATAACCTGTTTGCTATATATCAGCACACTACAATAAAAGATAATAATAAATAAACTGAAGTTATAATAAAATGCAAAACTGTTATATATAAGCTTATTATAAAAAAATGCATAAAAATAAATACCTAATGTATTTGCTCACCTGGAAGCTAACTGACTTCGAGCAATTTTCACCATATGAGATTAGGAAAAATAGTACATCAAATTGCTCTATTAGTAAATACCAGTAATGGTTTTTACCTTGTTTGCAGTTTCTTCCTATTCATGACAAGTGTACAATAGACAAAAACATCAACAGCAAAATTTTCAAAAGTCAATCACTCACTGAAAGTTTAACAAAAAATATTGGCAATTTACAAATTTACACTATAAAACTAGCTTTATCAATTTTTTATACAAAAAGCCACTGAAGCTAGGCTACTGTTAGCAACTAAAAGTTTAATTTGTAACAAATGTCTTAATGTTTTTCGTAATTTGTTTTGTTACATCATGTAATATATATGCACTTTAAAGATAGAAATAAAAAATAAAATTTTTTCTGTGTCTTGAAATATCAGATTTTATAAGGAAAATGTAAAATTTTCATCCATAAACTCTCAAACATACACAATTTTAACTCACATGACTCAATCAGAGAATAAACACATTAAAGTAAAATCACCCGCCCTGTCAAAAATACCCCAATTTATCAAAATCACTACCACCTTAACCAAATCAGTTAACTGACAGAAATCGCTTTATTGCATAAAAATGTACCTTTTTATTCTTGATTCGAGTTTACTCAGATGGCTCTATCAGAATTTAACGGTTTATTTCTAAGGGGTCGTCCATAATTGTCAACCATTTTCACAAGTGTGCAAAAAGCACACTTTTTGAGACCACCCACCCCCATCAAAAAGTGTACATCAACCATTAAACTAATATAAAAACCAAACTCCACGGAAACGAAAAATTGCTGAAGATAAAGAAAAAAGTGTACGCAAAAATGTTGACGAAAACCCTGACAAACTTAGCTAGGAAATTCCCAGGTTAGAAGTCACTATTTTGATTGGCTTCATCATCATGATCATAGCTGCATGTAACCAATCTAAAGCTCACTTTCATACACGACTCAGTTAGGGCATGTCCCAATTTTGATTTTAAATAAACAAAATGGATGTGTTGCATAGACCATGTGAAAATCAGTGTATATTGTAAAATAGTATTAATAGTTTGTTATTAATGTGTTATTTATTAGTTTTACCTTTTTCTTCTCACTAATGAATGAGTCAGAATGACATGTGCATATTCTACTGAAAAAAAATGTTTCTTTCAAGCAATTTCATTGGTTGATATTTTGAAGGTCTGACATCATATGAAAATCTTCTAGCCCTGGAATTTCCTAGCTAAGTTTGTCAGGGTTTCATGGACAGATATCGACACAGAAATCGTGACTTGTGAGGATGTTTCTAAGCTTGTACAAACTATTGATTTTCCAACAGGCAAAACTTTAAGAAATACAAAAATCTTTCATTATTTAATAACAATAACTATAGAAGCATTGTTGATATAGTTCTTTATTAGGATAGTTGTAATCATTTAAGCAAAATATTTATTTCAAAAATGTATATAAATTTTAAAAAGCAACAAATCAATATGTATAACAATGCAGACTTGATAAGTTAAAAATATCTTAATAAAATAACGTCATAAAACTGAACCCTCTTCCATGAATTTATTTTTAATGTAGGCTTTGCAAATCGGCACAACACAGCACAGGTTTCTTTTCGCATAGTCTTTCTTCAGCTGTAATGTAATCAGCATTACAATTTTCATCTTCTTTAACAAAAGAGCGATTATATCTTGAAAACGATGCATTGTCCCAAAATTTGTTATGGTCCCATTTTTTTGTCATGGAATCTTAAAATTGTAACCCATGTTCAAAAATTAAATCCAGGCATATATATGATAAACATGTGTTACCTCGATGATTTACAAGTTATCACATTATCTAAAAGATTAATAGAAGCTTCCATGTGAACTTAATATATGCTTTGCATTGTTCAATAAATCACTGTTATTTTAGAAAAATACTGCCCATCAATTTGACACAAACATGTTTTGTTTCATTTCCAGAACTAGACCTCTTCATGATCACAAAAAGTGGTTTTATACTTCCATTTTTTCCTAAAAGCAAGGTACTATTTTGTGTTTACATTTGTTATGAATATGTATGTTTGGAAAAACTGGTCACCATTCAACAATTTGCATGATAATGAAACAGTTTACATTCAATACTATCGGAAAATGTATGAAAATTAAGCTTCCGATCGTATTTCGGTTCATGTTTGTTATAAATAATACATAATTTACATTATGGAGACATGCATTCTCTTACCTTTTCACAATAAAATAGTTTTTTTATGAATAACGAATGAAATGTTCATTTAGCGCAATATTCGCAAGTTTTGCGAATGGTCAGTCCCATACCTCCCATTATGTCGATTTTAACTTCATGTGATTACACAAATATGGCTATTCGTTCCTCCAAAAGTGAAGAATATGTTAAAGTTCCTTCTTTTTGATGTAAGGTGGCGTTTGACTTATTATCATAGCATTAGCCGATCTCTCACAAATGGCAATCAAAAAAGGTTAAAAAGTGTTGTCCGACCATCAAAAAGTGTTGTCCGTTTTCGGAAGCACCTCGTTTCTCAGCGTTGATTATATAAGATACAAGTTTAGCTTTTCTAAAAAGCTAACCGTCTCTTAGCTGCATTAAAAATTATATGGATTTATTAAAGTATCTGTTTTTTTGTAATTTATATGTAGGATAGGTAAACAATGTACATGTACCTTGTAAGGACATTGTTTAAGCTAAACTATTATCCATTGGTGCTTGAGAGATTTAAATGACTGTCATCACTTCACACGTGCTTTTACAAAAATAATTAAACAAAAGTTGACTCCCTAAACAAATGTTTAAAATGAGCGGTAATAATATGTTTTGTTAAATTTGCATCAATATGAGAACGAAAATAAAGATACATAACATAACCCAAACAACTTTGAAAAGTAGGGAGAATTTGGTACAATGTTTACCTTTTAATTGTGCACTGACGAATGCATTGAATGAAATAGAAGTCAATATGTGGAACGTAACATTACTACACTAAAATACTGATTAACGAAAATAAAGATATAGAACATATATTTTTCTAAAATAGCTTTATAAAGTAGGGAGATTTTGGAACAATGTTTACCTTATAATTGTACACTGACCAATGCATTCAATGAACTAGAAGTCAATATGTGGAACGTAACATTACTACACTAAAATACTGATTACATCCCCGATTCAACCTTAGAATATATCGAAATTTCAGTACACATACTAGTGCAATCCTGACGTAAACCAATGAAATGACAAAAATTTTTAAAGATTTAGTAAACCACCCAATCAAGTAACAGAGAGTCATTTACACCGAAGACTGATCGTCATTTGACTATGTATACCGTCTCCCATGGGAGACGGTAATAATCTAGGGACGGTAAAGGGTAAGGGAGGTAACTCTGTTTGCCTTCTAGAAAATGTCCGGATCTTTTCAGGGTTTTTCTCCGGTTCTATTTAGATGTGGGTGGGTCCAAATTACGTCTTACTATGTAAAATCTGGATTGTTTCTGTGTTACAAATGAATTGTAATGTGTCAATCATACACTAAAGCCCGCGTAATGATCAATAAACCGTCAAAACAGGCTACTGAATGGACGCGATCCGTTTTATTAGCCGTAATATTGGACATAAAATAAAAAACGACTTATTACGCTCTTTGTACTTAGATAGTTTGATAAGTATACCATTTTTAAGCAATGTGGTAAAATTTTAATGCATTCTGTCAATGGACACCAGCGTAATTGGTTTTTTCAACCTGTGGATTTTGTTTTTTTTTTCAGCCTCGTTATCGATCTAACATGGCAGCGCCCATAATCAATCTATTCCAAAAATACTAATCGACTCGAAATCAACAAATATAAGTAAATTTATGGCTTTAACTGCATAAATACATGAAATATACATAAGTCTGATTAGATTTACTCTGGTGAATTAAAATACTTTCAATTTATTCAGTCAACGGCAAACAAAATGCATGTCTCGATCTGGAAATCCAGATTATCTGAACAACACTGCAGATATTAATAATTTCGCATGTACATCAGGGGCGGATCCAGGTATTTGTGTTAGGGGAGACATAAAAGTTTGGCGAGGGTTCTGGGGGCCGCTCTAGGTCCCAGCAGGTCCCTGGTAAGAGGGGGGGGTGAAGATCCCTGGAAGCTCTGGGAATCTTAGCATTTGGTAGCCATCCAGACAAAGTTTTCTAGACTCGGTTTTTTACTTTTGCCCCTTCTTTTAACTGGCTTTATTTTTCAACTATGACCAAAAATAATGATTTTTCTTTAATGAAACATCATATTCCTTTTCTCTCATTCTCTCTCTCTCTTTTTAGGAGGAGGGGGTGTACGTCCGGTAAGCATTTCTTTGGATCCACGCCTGTACATGATGTAGTAATTGCACTTAATTGATGCTTAGTAGAGATTTATTGTTAACTATTCTATTTTATGGGATGCATAACCAGTCCTTAAGCTCTGGACAGATTGGACCTGGGGTATTCACAATTCTATATTTTGCATGTCCCTGAAATTTTGTATCTTTTCCCCATTTCCCCATTTGAAATTTCAGATTTAATCTGAGATTTCATGAATTTTCCCTCTCCATTACTCCATAAATCAAATTTTGCATGTTATTTATTGTTATTGTTTTATTGTTTCATAAATTAGTGGTGTTAGGTCATAGAGCAGCATAAAATAATGGATGGGATATATTGAAAAAATCATTAACATCCAGTAATATATTTGGCTTGAAAATTGAGATAAGAAAAAAAGTAGAAGAAAAAGTAATTAGCTTTGGAAAAAGCTGTCCCCTATCCAAGACCAGGAACATTTAAATCAAGTTATACTAGTCCCAGCCAAGACCCACTAAAATGAGTTATCTGTAGTACATATGAATGAAAAATTATATATACTTCGCCAGTATTAAATATCTAATTATTCTGTCTTTTGTTGAATAAATAATTGTGAAATTCTGATCTCAATATTAATTGCCCTTTACATTTAAGTATCAGAATTTTTATTATAAGAGATCTTAAATAGTTTTAGCCAAAGTTAGGAAAATGTATACATATAAGTATATTAGCAATAATAATTTGAATTTAAAAAAAAAAATTTCAAATGTATGTTTAAAATAAATATTTTATTTTTATTTCAAGTGACCTCGGACAACTAAATTCAAGATTCACACAAATCCTCATTACATTTTTGTGCTAGTTGAAATGTTATATTTACTTCTGTTGGACATAAATATTGACAAATCTCCCCGTTTTTCATTGTCTTACAGAAATGTGAACTAGTGACTTTTCTTCAACTCTTTTGCAGTAAAATTGTGTACCAATGTATATACTGTCAAAATATGTTTTTGATTTTTTTAAGATAAATTGTTTGATATTTTTTGTTTAAATGTTTATAAAGTTGAGTTCTTGTCCATTTTATAACTGAATTTACAGAAAAACGCCAGAGGGTACCCACCTTAAAATGAGCATAAAACCCTTGATATTTAATATTTTGACTTAAAACAAACTGCATTGTATTTCAATAATACACCTTTATTGAAGCCTATTAAAATATCTAGGATTTAGGCATATCGGCAATACCCCTTGCCGTCCCTATATAATCAGAGGTTAGTTGATTTGTACAGAAAAAGGATTTTGTCTTCATAGTTGGAAATTCAACCATTTGGTCTATACCTAATTTTGAATTAAAACAAAATGGTCAGTGAGTTTTGCCTTGTTAACATTTAAACTTACACAAAAATATGTTTTTAGGTGTTAAATGTACAGGTTTAGGATCGCTGACATGACGTTGTTTATACAGGAAGTTAAAAAATAATTACAAATCGCTCACAAGTGCGGACTATTCCGGATTTCTAATATTTTCGAAATCCGAAAGTCTCACGTACGAGTTTTATCGAGAACGAAGCGTGGGGGGGGGGGGGGGGTTGTGGTAGTGACTTAACTTTATACCAGATATGCCTTCTTTAGTTGTTAATTGGTTAATTACCTGCAATTAAAAATGAACGGACTGTCACAATAAGTCGAGAAGGCCGGTGCGTCACGTATAATGATTGTTTTATAGAGGTGTAGTCCGAGAATCCTCTGCCGTCCAACTCTTTTTTTTTTTTGCGTGGGACGTCAGAGAGCTCTCCATAAGCAAAACAGCGGATTTTGCGACACCAGTCTGGGTCGGCACACTTCCACGCAAAATAAAAAAAAAAAGCGTTGGACGGCAGAGGATTCTCGGACTAATAGAGGTGTTATTTACGCACGGTGGTTTTGAGGTTTATAGCGGGAATAATAAGGTCAAAAATTGATGCAAGAGATTTATCAGTTCTAGTTCGACTTTTTGATGTGGATCTTTTTTTGGTTATTTTAGTACTTTTCTGGTCGAAGTGAGATCCAACACTTGTTCTGCCTGTCACTTACGCTGGTTTTTACTGACCAGCTACAGAACTCCGTTATTCTCTTGACATATGTATACTCGAGTGAAATCGACTGCTAACAATACACATAGAAGCTGCTAGCAAGTCGTTAAATTTAAGTTTCTGTTGTGTTCTTATTTTGTATACAGAAATTTATCCATCCATGATCGATTACGTTGGGTTGTGAATAAAAAGGGATGTTTCTTGAGACAACTATGAAGGGGAGGGGGCACGATTTTTTCTGTTAACATGTTTTGGGCATTTTTACACTTCTGTTAACTTTTTTTTAAATAAAGCAAATGTTTATAGTTTTTCAACCATAAGCTGTTATCTGTTTTCTTAAAAATTGACATTGTTGGTAACTGTTATAAGTGAAAATAAAAACTGCTTGCTGTTAATAATCAGAGCACTGTTAAGTGTTTTACAGATTTTTTCTCTGTTATCTTTTAATTCATTTTATTCCCCACTTTTTTAATGTAATTGAGTCTTCTTTTGAAGGGAGGAATATACATAAGATTCCATACTAGTTACTATGGAAACACCACAGGCACTTGGGGTCAGGATAATTTTGTTTATGGAATAAAAAGCCAATAAATGAGTTTACAATGTGTATTCATTCATTTGGTAACCAGTCTGACATGTCTCATTGTGAAATATTGACCTCAGAAAAATAATATTTTTTTCTTTATTATATAATACTGAATAATGTATGCATTTTCTCGCATTATTGACCTTTGATGAGATTCTGCTGTTATCTGTTTTTTTCGATTTTTGATTCTCACTGTTTTCTGTTTTCTCGTGTAAATTGTTGTTATCTGTTGTCATTAATCTCTTAATAATAAAATTTAGAACGTCACAGAAGATAAGGAGTTTTTTAATTAAATACCAGGGGCGTAGCTGACCCTTTTGCCATGTGCAAGCAAATTTAATTAGGCGAGGGGACCAGGACTGAGCCTTGGTAAGGGGACCATGGGGGCGAAGCCCCCCTCCCCCGGAATCTCCTGCATTTTGGGAGTTTAAAGAGTCTAATCTATACATAAACTAAATGACAAAAACTAACGTTTTTTACCCCTTTTATGTATCGCATTATGCTTAACAAATGGATCTCATATAAAACAAAGATTTTTTATCTATTTTTTTCCGTATTTTCATTTTTCAGTTTGTTTTTTGTTTTTGTTTGTTTGTTTTTTTTTTTTGACAATCTGATGTGCAAGCAAATGATTTTTTGCTTGTATGGGAGCTACGCGCCTGAATACTGAAAAGTTTTAATGTAAAACAAAAACGTAAGTTATACTTCGATACTTAAACTAAGCTCAAACTAACCAAGGACCGTTAGGCGGTCCGTGAACTATCGTACACCAACAAGTTAATGAAATGTTTGAAAATATAACTTTAAATTATTTACGTATATTAGGGATTGCATTGTAAACTGTAATTGTATGTGTGTATGCATTCATATGTAATAATATAATTTATAAAAAAAAACTATAAAAAAACTATGGAAACGCAATTTGACGGGTTTAATTTTTCTTCAAATTGAAATAACTGAAAAACGTTTTAAAAAAATGCTGGTTTTTTTGCGTGGCAAGATGATTTAACTTAAACAATAAAGAGTAAAAGAAAATGCGAAAACAGCTTTGTAGTTGGCAGGGAGCCAGAGCCAGACAAATTGTCTACTAAGATTGCGCACACGTCGAATAAACTGTGTATAATTTCCTTTCTCAAATTTCGATAGAGTTTAGCGCGTCCTGGTTGACGTATGGGAGGCGCTATCTCATTGAGAGTTGTCAGTTTAAAAACAGGAATACGAGACTGCCAAACACAGCATATATACACTTTTCTATTGAAGTTTCTTTCAGTGGTTCACCCTGTTTGCCGAATCGATTTATGCTAAATTGACTCGTTCTCGTCCTCAATCAATCAATCAATCAATCCATCGAGCGAGCAAGTAAGCAAGCAAGTAAGCAAGCTGAATGTCACCAACATTTAATTGTTTATCAAAGGAAATTTTGCAAAACATGAACCCATGATTTTAATTACCGGTCGTAAAAGGATTATTGGTATCATTACGTAAAGGTAAAGATAGAACAGTAGTAAATGTTTTGGCTATAGTCGAAAATACTAACATTTCTGTGATTTGCATACCTTTGTAACATTCCTCGGCATTTACCTGTACTAGGAAATTAATAAACTTTCACTTTCCATTAAAAAAATATATGCCATATATATCCGTGACCAATTCCTTTTTTCGCTACTTACAACATTTTGAGACTCTCCCACTTTTACGTAAATTTCTAATGCAGTGAATGTAAAAATACTACATTGTTTAAAAAATTACCAAAATTTTACCTTGCAAGATCTGAGAAGAATTTTACCACTTTTTAAAACTTAATTTATGCAGGAGCTTACAACTAAAAAATTGTGTAGACATCTAACCACTATTGACCAAATCAGAACACAACGATCGAAGTATTCAGTACTGTACTTAATGTAGGGTACACAATCTGGTAACCTGTTACTGGTACACATTTACTACTGTTATACCTAAACATTTATTGCAGTTTACCTTCAGGCAATATAAAGCCAAAAATCGAATTAGATAGCTGAAGGTTATACCGAACACCAAGGAAAGATAAATCAAAGTCCAAGACACCGGCAAACTCGAGAACCATCAACCAAAAAATAAAGCAATAAAACAATGGTCCCGTTTTGGTTCAGTCACTTCAAAAGAAATGGTGAGTTAAACCATGTTTTATGGCATGCCAAATCTCCCTCTTTGATTACTCTAGTTGGTTAGGTGGTGTGTTGGTGAAAATAGTTGGGTATCATACAGCACTAGTCAATAATAGTTGTATCTAATAATCATCGCAGGACAATCACTATGTACTGAATTCAGTCTGGAAAAACTATCTGCAATCATATTTTCAAATCAGAAAGAACATTTGTCAACTAGGAAATGGTATCTATAGTAAACTGATGGAATATCGTTATCAGTGATCATTTAGGTAGTTAAAGTCATCACGCTTGTTGCAAGTTGCATTTGTAGTTTTCCGTTTGAGTTTTTTTTTTAAGAGAATGTCTAGGTAGAAGACCCACCTGGTTTACTTTCTGTAAATACAGTGACAATTGCATATTTCGATCACGAAATACTACATGTACTGTACTGTAATATTTTTCATGTATTCTACTAATTTCTGTCAACAACAATAAACAAATCTAGATCACAACTTTGATATACAGAAATAACAAACCATCTACTTTTAATGTTTTCAATAGTATCAATATTTGTTTGTAAATTTATTTGAATACAGTCTGATTATATTGTTACAACAACAATATAGTGTTATATTTTGTCCGAAAAAGATTGTGTCGCTATTTAGTTTTATTGCATTATTGACATTTAATTTCTATACAAATTAAAACTATCACTTCAATTATCCTATTACCAATGAAATACACGACTACAGTCTGATTATAGGTATTTATATGACGTAAAACGATCCTATGTAGTACAGGTATGTTGCGACTGTCACCCAGAATGCTGCACCATAAAGATCCAATGGCAGCCTGCTTGCATGTGTATTTGGAACGTTCCAGCTGACTGGAAAAGTATTGTGAAACAGTTCATGTCCCATGTATATCAATATTGCGTTCATTCCTGGAATTAAAAAAAAACCAATTTTTAAATGCAAAACAATAACTCTTGTGCAGAAAGAAAATAAATTGTTTGTCACTTTAGTCTTAAAATTGAGAGACGATAAGGAGTAACCATAACGAAATATTTTAACAATATTATGAAGTGTATGGTAAACTATTCATTATGAAATGGTAAAATGTACATAGTATATCACACATAAAAGATGACAGTAAACTCCCAACAACATCTGACTCTAATTGATTCAGTGAATATTTTGTCTATGTTTGGATAAAGACAGCATATTTTAAAATCATTCCATCATTTGAAAGTCCTAAATTATAATTTCATACTGGTTGCAAATATATAGTATGTAAAACATCTACCCGGGTAGTAAAATGGTGCTCCATTCCATATCTTCCATTCATCAATCATTAAATAACAGAAACACAGTAGGAAAAAGCCAAAACCAGCAAGACAAAATACAAATGAAACAGACCTACAAGTATACAATTGTTGTTTGGTTCACGCTAACATCTCATTTATTTAGCTTGCTTTAAAGTCTAATTTAACATTTTGTAATAGTCCTGTTTTATGCCATGTGTAGTTGCATGATTTTTAATATGTATCACATGTTTAAACTTCATATATTATTGGCATATACATGATAGTAATCTGTAATTTTTGTCATCATGGTTTATTATTATACCTGTCTAAGCATTTCATGTTTATTTTGAATACTCTGCAAAATCTCTTTACGTGTCATTTTCATTTTCAGCGGATTGTAACTTTTGCAATAAAAATCTATATTTGTATAACATGAAAAGATTTTAGCTTTTCATTTGGTGCAAATACAATTTTAATTTATCAGGTTTTATTTATTGGCATGATATTGTAGATTTTTATTACAAAATTATGCTCATTGACTTATATATTGTCTCGCATTTTTTTCTTTAATAAAACATCATATTTTATGATTAACACGTTAAATAATCTAAGTTATTACCAGAAGTTTTTGTTTACTGGTATCCAACCATCATTTTTACTAAACTTGCAGAGAATTCCAGCTAACAAACTCTATAAATGGAGTACAAATATGCAGTCACGTTTACTACCAAAAAACATTCTAAACAGTTGTTTTGACCAAAGTAGATTTATTGTTAAGTGTTCAATTTATTCATATTTTTACCGGCAATTCAATTCAACTCTTTATTTTTTGAGTTTCACCTCTTGTACAATATAAACAATTACAATATACATGTATTTCGAATTCAGTCTCTTGCAAAATACATTTCGAGCCACCTTAAATCCACTCTACATGAATAACAGTTAAAGATAAAACAAATCATTAAAAGTCAAATGTTTTTAAAAAAAATTTTCGCGTAATTCTGTAATGTTTACTCAAAACAGAACTAATTAAATTATTAACGCTAATAATTTAGATTAAATAACAATACATTTTGATAAAGTTTGTAAATATACCAGATCGCAAAAATAATTTAACCACACATTGCATCAAACAATATGTAAGATATGATCTCACCAGCGTTGTACCCCATACAATAAATCGAACAACTCTTCCAAACCTGTCCTTGTACCACATCAAAATCTTCCCTGCCTATAAACCATAAAATTTAAAAAAAAACCAGTTACATCACAATGAGTTTAAAGTTATCTCGTTATTGCGAGAAAGTTATCTCATTATTATGAGTTTGGTTTTTTATTTTTGAGCCTATTGTGCTTTCGTAATATCTTATAATATATTGTTTCGATTGTTTTATAAATTAATGTGTTCTTGAAAACATGTTTATGCACTAAAAATAAAGAGTTTAAATAGGTTTTATTTAATCCTTTTTTAAATAAAATATGTAAGACACTTAACCCGTCATCACAGCTGCAGTAACGATATATACAGAACATTGGTATAAGTGTGCACAGTTAATCTTTATATGAGATAAATTGCAAAACTGTGAGTAATATTTTGTTTAGAATAAATATATAGGAAAACCAAATGGCTACGTTTTACCTGCAATCCAAGAAAACACATTACACTTGACGTTAGTGTTCCTAATATTCCTTCTGGGTCATGTGGCATTCCAGATTGATATACTTCCTGTCAAAAGATAATTCTACAACTTACTTAAATCATTCTTAAAAAAGAACTATGCAATAAATTACATTTGGGGAAACCACGTGCATAAAACAGGTACAATGTAGGTAGCTTTGCGGAAATACAACTTCAATGAATTATTTAAAAAATAAAACATAAGTAAATTAAAAATAATAAAACAAAATTAGCTCCAAAACAAATGTTTAATATCAAATTCAATAACTCTTATCTTCACGCGATAAAATATTTATTTGATTCAAGAGATGCTGTTTAATAACTGTTTTATAACAAATTGTGAAATAAGACATTAATTAGGATATGACAGTCTGTAAAAGTCAAGATAAAGTAAAGTAATAATGAATTTCGTTAATTTGAGGTTGGTATACTTTCATTAAGTCAATAAAACATGTATCGATCGAAACTTAAAAGGCTATAATTGTTTTGTTATAGTATGTCATAAATCCTATTTTTTTCCGTTTATTTGTTTTAATATAAAGCCTCGCTAAAAATAACCAGTAAAATTCCGATCAACAAGATCACGCCTTTATATCCAAATATGGAAAACCCGCGATATACCAACAACGTAATGACTATAAATTTCAATAAATTTTCAATAGGCCACGCATTTATCTCCATTTAAGGAATGTTATCAAAGTGTTATTCACCGGTGAATTGTACGAATGCCGCAGTATATAAATTAAATAGAATTGAAATCTACAATAAATACGCTATTTTAACCATTTTCTGTTCAGCCAGTCACTAGTTTTCATAATTATTGTCTTGCGACGAACTATTGACTGGAAAGATCATACATTTTTTTCGGATTTTTTTTTTATCCATTCGCCGGTCAGTCAATAGTTTTCGGAACTATTGCCGGCGACGAACCATTGCCTGGAAAGATTGGTGTATCATTATTGTGTTTGTTATCTATAAAAAGTGTTAAACTTTGAAGTTTTATATTCAGCGTAAATTCTTAAAGTAAGTATACTTATCCCTCATACCCAGTCAATATACACACTTTTTACCGGTGAATAGAACTTTGAAGACAAATTGGTTAAAACATTGGGAATACAATTTTTATTGTGATATAGAATTTATATAGAAAAAGTATGAGAAATTATGTAACGTACATCACTTGTAGGATGTGCATATATATGTCGTTTTCCAAAAAATTTTATATCTATCAATGCTGCAGCTCCTCCTGTGCATTGGAAATATTGACCATGGTCTGCTAGTCCTCCCGGTCCCAGATAACCCCTTGAAAAATATGTATAAACTATTTTGATGTAATATAATCACCAAAACAGTGTTGTCCGAATACTCGAACAGCTAGACAACATGATGCTATTTGTAAGTTAATGCGGTTTAGACCGATCTTTTTGTAATTTAAAGTTATAAAGTCAATATTAATCAGAAAATGCAAAAACACTACATTACAGAAATAACCTTTTCATATTTCTTTAAAATTTAATTTGTCAGTTAGTGTCGTTTCTTCTTACACATAAACATCGCCACACTAACGTTTAATAATTCTAACTGTTAGAATAATTGTAACGTTTTACCTTCCACACCCCGGAACATCAATTAGAAATGTGAGAAATAGGTGCAACACAATAAAAAATATGTTTATGATCCATTCGGGCCAGTAGTTAACTATATCTCTAAACTTGCTACCATTGGACGACTGAAACATAAGCATAAAAAACTTTAATGCAACAAAAATTACTACCCAAAAGGAAAATATTTAAACAAAATTCGATCTTAATTGATCCTGCTTTCTTATCTGTCGCAAATTCTAATTAGGTTGTAGAATTTACTACGTTTGATAATTACCGGATTACTAGTTTATGGTCAAACATTGGAACATGCTTATTTGTAAGAGTTGTATATTTTGATTTTACATTTTCTGTTGCATTACTGTAGCAGCGATATATATCACTATTATTAGGTTTACTTGACACATGTGGTGTATAAATTATTTATACACAATAAGTTAAATGCTACTCTGAGCAATTGTTCAGCTCTATAATGAAAACACACCATGCTCCCTGTAGAATCCGAAACCTCAGTAGCTATTACCAGTTGCTGACATCTTATCAATTTAACTAGCTTGACCACTCGGCCACTGAGACACGCTTAATCAATAGAGGAATTCAATATTGTTATTACATAAGATTTCAAAACTTAATAACCTCACACTTAATCTAAATGATTTAGCGAGAAACAACCAAATAGAGGACATCTAATGTGACATTGAATGATACTCCGCCATGTTGCATTATTTTTAATATTCATAAAACATATTTAACTGAATTACAAATTAGCCTATAGGAATAGCTGAGCATCAATCATTCAATCTCAGACGACAATTTTTACGTTGACGATGGACCTATAAAAATAACTTTAAAATTGGATTCCGCTGAAAATCCAATCTGATCTTCATTTTACAGTACTTAAAAGCTGTGCAAAATCAGTTTTCCAAGTAATCTTTTGAAAATACACATAATGTAGACAATACATGTATTTGACATTTTCTTAATTGGCAGTAATAAACAAAAACAAATGGAATTGTGCTGAAAATTAAACTTTATCTTCATTGTACGAACAGACGGAGTGCGCGACGGACGGACACTCATACATGTATTCATACGAAGGGTATCAATTTGTGTTGCGGGGTATACAAACCTCGAAAGCAAGCATCTTAAGGCTAAAAATGATCGCTCGTTATAATTTGACGGCAGACATGGAGAAAAAATTACTCTAACATAAAACAAAACTCGACTGTTTTAAGATTTTAAATAATGACTAATTACCAACAACAAAAGCATTTTAGCTTATGCTAACAGTACGCATTTTTGTAATACTTTACTGTCGTATCAACAAAAGACATGCAATTTATTAAACGACAGTTTATTTGACTTACACTGTTACTATTGACTGGTTTGGAGAAAAACATATGTACAGTAGCAGTTATGAAGTATGTTCCAGCAAACCTCTGTAGAACACCCGGTATTCTGATATTTTTCACATCAACAGCTGTTTAAAATAGAATAAATGGCATGATGATGTTAGATTATAGGTTCATTTACTATTTCATCTTGGAACTAGCTTGGATCACAGATTTTGTTGAATTTATGCATAACACGTACGTAATAAAGTCGGTACTCAACATCAGAAGACGCAATTGTTGAAAAGTGCTTAAGATAAATCAATGTAGACGAAGATGCCAATGTAAGCACTGAGTAACTAGAGGTTCACTATGAACATCGATTACAGAATATCTTTATTTCTGAATATTTATACGTCTTTTATTAAAAAAAATTATTTTGTTACATTTTTTCCATTGTGCAGGACAAATTACTTTTACCATCTATTTACTTACACGAACAACCGCTTGTATTAATCACCAGTCCAAGAAAAAACAGTATACAGGTCCTTCTGACAATTTTCAAAAACATCTGATGTTTGGGTGTGTTGTTCCTTAGCAAACTTGTAAACGAGTAAGCCATGGATGTTCCCATTATAAACACGAACCTATCAATAAAAAAATCAGCTATGATTATTAGCATTTCTGTCATAATAAAAGATACAAAGCTTATAAAGTTTACTATCATATCTAGTCAGTCGCATAGAACCAAACATTTGATGTAGTAGGGCCAAATAATTAAGATGTTGTCTTGGGATGGTAGGGATCTAAACAAATAATTTAAGTCGGATGATTGACATATACTTTTTTCTCAATAACTTAAAATTGTTATTATTGTACTTGCCAGCTTAAGGTAATTAAAAAAAACACAATATAAATGTTTTGCTTGTATTCAATTATTTACAAGTACTTGCCATGGAAATACTAAATCTGCAACAGTCAGTCCATTCCACTTAGAATGATTAAAGAACCAGTATCCACCTCCACCATAATTGACGAATATCATGATTACCATACTGATCCTACGAAAACAGAGACAACTACACAAATATTACAGCTATGTACTAGTTTTTATAGCATAAGAAATATTGATGTTATATAGTTATAAATAATTGTATATACAGTCAATGCTTTAGGACAAACAACACGTTATCCCATGCTTTGTAAATATACAATATCGTACAGAGAATTAATATATACTTAAATAATTAACAATTCTTAATAAATGTTGTTATCCCTTTTCCCGTTTGGATTAGTAAAACCATGCAAAAACATTGCTCTCAGTCATGAATGCATTGAACTAGCTTTTTAGCGCTTGCCCTCTAAAAGTGTCAAGTGATTTTAATCGTTCCTTCTTAGGTTTGTTTTCTCCACTTGTAGCTATCTGGACATTTCTTTTAACATCTGGTTGACCAGTAATCTCTGAAGAGGATATTAAACCACTGTGCACATTAGGTTTGGCGGCAATCTATAGAAAAATGTGCAGAACGCTAATGTTATCAAATATATGAAGCAAGCATTGTGCGTGAATGTGTTCGAGAAACGTTAGAACTACTTTTAACAGCGCTTTCATCTACCCTCGTAAGGCAAATATAACAATGTCACAGAATCCTGCATAGAAATACATCAAAGCTCAAATATCATCTACATGATGGTAATGGTATAAGCCTTTATGTCATTTGTTACTGCAACGTAGAATCTTTTTAATGCATTTTTCTCAAAAATACAGAATTTAGTCATCTTGAATTAGTATCTCTTTGAAGATACTTAATAAAAAAAACAAAAAGATAACTCTAAGATTTTAAGAAACAACCGGCAAAGTACTGAAGAAAGTACTAGTACTTATTGCATGCTATGACAACCCGTCCATGTTTTTTCCGGAATTGAGGAGGTGTTCTTACTGTTTTATCACCAGATGGGATCTTATATACTTATTGATAGAGAACTTTGATTAGACAACAGTTCAAATAGAATACTGGAAGATACTATTTAAAGGATTAAAAACAATAAAACTAATTCGACAAATTGCGAATGTAAGTCGATGTTGACACATTTCAAACGCAATTCATGCGGAAAACGACTCGAATCCGTAATTTTTACAGACCACGGGAATATTAGATTACTGGCTACCTTAAACCAATTGAACACCGAGGCCCACAGTACATAGTTTAACCGGTTACCAAATATGATTTTTAACATTTTAGGTCCCATATCTTACCTTTGCTAAGAGTGGTTCTTCTTCATTGCTAGATCCAAATTTTTGGAGGAAACGATACTTATTCCAACTGCAGATAAAAATCACATACTTGAGTTCAGTTAATAGAAAATATCACAAGACATACCTTTTGTTTGTTGGTTTGTCTATTTTCATTGAAAATATCTTTGATTTCTTTCCCAATTTAACACAGAAAGCTATTAGGCTTATGCAAATTCTATTTGCTTGAATACTTGCATCGAGAGTGGATTGTAATTCATGTTTGAACTTGGCTATATCTTAATTATTTGTGTATACATGTTTGCTTCGTTCAATCATACCTGCAGTATTTTGAAATTATTATCCACAATACTGCTACAGCCGTGAAAATTCCCATGGCGACATATATGGCTGAAATTTAATGTTATACTTTTTTTAATTATTCAGATGATAATAGTTATAGCTCTACATGAACAAATGTTACACAATTCTTATGATAATTAAGAAATAATTCACGGAGGCTGTGGTTTATCATTGGTTTACAACGGGGTGTCCATTTATGTCGTATTATTTTATCCGGAGAGACAGCGAGGGATAAAATAACGATTGAAAATTTTTTTTCGAAATCAATGATTTTTTAGCAGTACTCTATCACATGACCATGTAAGCTTCTTTAAATAAATTTAATACAAAGATACATTTTCTTTGCAGTATTCTGTTAACAATCAAATAAGAAACCTATAGTTAGACTGTGCATACTTTTATTTACAGCATTACTCCTCTAAATACAATCTACACGAAACATGTTGCGCACAACCATGCACAAATTAGATAACTTACGAACGAAAGAGCTTCCGGGATCATTTTGCAGTCGCAGGGCACAAACAAGACCTTGCTTCTCTTGGTAGGTGACATCAATAGTGTAATTTCCACCCTCTTTGAAATGTTGCGTCAAGTAGTTTTCACTGAATAATATATAACATTTCCTGACAAAATTGCAAATGTTTTGGAGAAAAAGGGATGCTCATTTGAAAGAATTTCGATATTTGTCAGCAGTTATATCTGAGTTGGACAAAATGATATTATAAGACCGATACTACCTTTCTTTTCTCAGTATTTTTGAGCGATTTAGAAGAATATTTTCGGAGTGCATTTGAACGGGTATTAAAGAAAATCTTTAAAATGAATTAAATATTTTTGTGAAATCATGTATGCTGACGACACTGTAATTCTGACAGAAACTGTTAAAGGTATGCAAAATGCTCTTAAACTTTTGAAATCACAGGTTGATATGAATATAAAACAAAGGCTATGATATTTTGTAATAGATTGTTTGTTTGTTTGAATGGTGTTTAACTCGACTTTCAGCAATTTTTCAGGTATATCGTGGCGTCCAGTTTTCATTGGGGGGGGGGGGGGGGGAACCGGAGTACCCGGAGAAAAACCCGACCTGCGGTAGGAAAACTTGCAATCCTTGTCAATTAAGATTGGAGTCGAGTCAAACCCGCCTGCAGTGAAAATCGAATCCGCAATCTCTGTGTTGATAACCCACGTGCTCAATAATAAACGAACTACCTTAACCACTCGGCCACCGAGGCACCCTTTTGTAATAGAAAAGAAAGTAAAAAACAAAAGTAAATTTACTTATTAGAAATGGTTGATATTATTCATATTTAGGGTTTTTTTTAATATAATGACTCTTTTATTAATACAAATATAAAAACATGTAGACATACTTATATACATCCAGCTCAAAATGTGAGATTCTACGATTGTACCAATCGGGTCAGAAATTTGGGGTAGAAAAATTTTAAAATAATTGAACGAAATTCACCTAAAATTCTGCAAGAGAATTCTTAAAGTTCGCAACTCAACTCCAAATTTTATGGTTTACGGTGAATATGGTAGATTTCATCATGAAATTATAATTAAACTTTGAATTATTTCTTGTTGGAAATATAGATTATGTAACTTCTGTAAAGAAAATGTCAGGGATTAATACCCATATCCTTTTTGTTGTTGTAAAGATGAAAATATAACCTTTACCGTCACATTTACCGTCGTATACTTCAAATATTATGAAATTAGAAGGTTTGATATCATACTGTAATGATCTGTAATGTTGAAGTTTATACATGTATTGTAACTTTTTATCAGAAAAGTGGTATCATTTTTAATACTGTTCAACTCATATATTAGTTTGTTCATTAACTCGCCACATTTTCAGTCTATATACGTTTATTTTATAAATTGTTATGTTAAATCTAAGTCTTTACTCAATAAAGAATGTCAAGAATGTCATAAAGCAAAATACATTGCTTTACAAAATTCTAACTGATGATAAAAAATAAGTTGTTTGCAATAACAACAATACAGACCTGCAATTAAAATTATCTATGGTAGCGTTTTCTATCTGAAGTCTTGTCGACCATCGGGTATCCACTGAAAACTTTAGTATCCCGAATACATCACTGCTCACCGGTATCAAATCACACTAAAGTCATACAACGTTATGCGAGACTTTAATAAATAATCAATTTTAAAGTAAAAATCTTACTATATATATCAACTATTTTTTCAATCTATTTGGTTCTTCATAGCCATGTTAAACTATGATCCCAAATATATATGTTTTTGCTTACTGTGCGGATACTACGATCTCTTAACTCAGACCACTTTGCCGGACTTGTGTACAAAACTATTGAGATATAAAAAAAACTGATGACCATTATTTAGAGTAACGTCAATTTTGCATACATTTTTAAAAAGTCAAGTGGACAGCTTGTTTTGCCTTCAAACGACCAGTCAATCAAGTTACAAGAATTATATTTCTTCTACTGATGTAAAATTTATTTGTTAACGTTTTTGTCTTGAACGTTCAAAAACAGGTCATGGCCTGTTAAGATATCTTTATTTTAGTTGCATTAGTTGCGATGACATATATTAACGAGTCTTTCTGTTCAACGAATTCGCTATGTCTGATACTCAGGAACTAACATATTTAAATTCCGGTTTGTCTGCACAATAATCGCTTCAAGTCAGGTGCCTAAGGGACTGTGTACTACACTAAAACCCCAATATTCATTAAAAACATAATTGATGGTAAATGTATCTTTTTGATAAAATTACCGTATAACATTCCACGGTTTGTTTTGATACATTAACTAATATATCTGACGACACAGTGATCATGGCACTGTCCATAGGTATATCAGAATCTTGTAAGGCACTGACATCTCTGTTGGAAAATCCAAACAAACAAATCAGAAATACTGGTAAAACTGAAAAAAGTACTTTGGCAATAAATCAAGTATTCCACTGTCAAACATAGACCGATATTGAATGTTTTAATGCACATATAATTCTATGATAAAAAAAAAAACAAAAAAAAGAGCTAAAACAAACAGAAATAAAACGAAACGAAATAAACAAAAAATACAAATACAAAAAACGCGAAAAAGTAAAATTGCGAAAATTGTAGAAATTTAGTAATCTAGGTCATAATTTAAGGGGTAGGGTTAAATGAATGTAAATAATTGTTGGTTTCAAATAGGATCTTTATTTCTATGGGTATCAAAAAGAACATGACAACAATTGTGCTGTTGTACCCAATCATACCCGATGTTAACTTTGTACTTTGTATATTTTTTTGTTGTTAAGTCTTGTGGCCAAGGTTTTGTGTTGATTTACGCTTTTTGCTCTATTAACTACTGTAAACGGCACCTCAATACGTCGGCTACAGAACAGAGAAAGACGGTAGATGGGCTACGGGGCAGAGGGTACAATGCACATTGAGAGCATGCTACCAAGTGATGTTTAGTGTAGGGTAGAAGACAGAGCAAACCAACGACAAATGTGTCAGTGTAAGGTAGTCGACGAGTACCAAATAATGTGTAGTGGACGATAGTCAACAGAGCAAATACTAACTTATGTGTAGTGTACGAAAGACAACGGAGCAAAATACCAACTGATGTGTACTGTACGGTAGCGAACGGACCTGTGTGTACGGACGATAGTCAACGGACCAAACTAACGACACATGTGTAGTGTAAGGTAGTCAGTGGAGCAAAATACCAACTGATGTGTACGGACGATAGTCAACGGACCAAACTAACGACACATGTGTAGTGTAAGGTAGTCAGTGGAGCAAAATACCAACTGATGTGTACGGACGATAGTCAACGGACCAAACTAACGACACATGTGTATGTAAGGTAGTCAGTGGAGCAAAATACCAACTGATGTGTACGGACGATAGTCAACGGACCAAACTAACGACACATGTGTAGTGTAAGGTAGTCAGTGGAGCAAAATACCAACTGATGTGTACGGACGATAGTCAACGGACCAAACTAACGACACATGTGTATGTAAGGTAGTCAGTGGAGCAAAATACCAACTGATGTGTAGTGTGCGATAGTCAACGTAGTAAGCATCCAAATGATTGTATTGTAATGTAGTCAACGGATCTGATGTGTTAGGTACCCGAAACCATGTTAAAGTTCATATTCTTTGGGCCTTTTATGTCTACGTTGGTTGATATAAAGTGTATACTGTACCACATTTATTTTTCGTTGAATTTTGAATAAGTGATATGCTTAGTATATCAGAAAACTGATTCGAGCTCAGTAAACGAGCAAACTACCATCTGATGTGTAATGTACGAGGGGGCACGACGTAAGGCGGAGATAGCAGAGGATGATACGATTGTTAATTATTGTCAACTAATAAAAGCTTTCATTAGGTTTTGTAAAAATTTAAGTTGAGCGACGGAGACAAAATACTAAAGTAAACAACGAAAACAGTTTTTAAAAAGTGGATGATATGTATAAACCCCAGAGATGTGAATCACTTCTGTGCTGTTCAATACACTCTTAGATTAAAAATCGTACATTTTCGTGTACAGTGTGCAGTGCAGGAAAATATCAACCGATGAGTATAGTGTGTAGCGTAACTGTAACTGATAGTGTACGATGTGTTGGCGTGATACATTTTTGCAGGTCTGTGTTATATGAATACTGAAAGCTAGGGGGGGGATAAGAATTCCATTAACAAGTTCAACGCTGTTTTTTTTTGCTGTTCTACATGTTCTAAGCATATCACTTATTCAAACGAAAAATAAATGCGGTATAGTATACACTACATATCAACCAACGTAGACATAAAAGGCCCAAAGAATATGTTAAAGGTTTCGGTTCGTCAGCGGTGTTTACTCGATTCTTAATTATGTGGCATTATGTTACTCTCTATGAAAAAAATTAAAACGATAAAATGATGCACAGAATTACCGAAACATAGAGTAATGCAGATGCATTTAATTCTTATGCAAAAATGAAAATAAAGCTATTGAATTTCTGTAGAATTATATCGCTTTATATTTGGAATGTAGTTTGAATGTACTTTAAGCAATGTTTCAGTAATTTTATTTGGAGATGGTGGGAGCTGAAGGGGAAACAGCGACCTTCGGCATTATATACTTGCAATCCTTGTCATTTAGTGTTGGAGTATAGCACACATTGTACGGAATCGGGAACGAACGTACAAACTAGTGTTAACACGCCGATTATCATGCGTGTTAGGTCGCCGATATGGTTCCTTGTAGGACAATGCACTCCAATAACGTCACTTGCCTTTACATCCTGCCAAATGTGTTCTTACCGTAACGAAAGTAACTGTTCGAAAACATTGCCGAATCTCACAAAAATGTCTTCAACGTTAATCTCGTATATCAAAATAATAACAACTGTATTTACCCATGTGACGATCAAACTTTACTGATAGTAAACAATCTCATATCAAGATACGGGTATTTTGTAGTGATCGCAGTGTGTGTAATAATAATTAAGAAGACAATATAAAAGAAATTTATACCAACCTCATGCACAACTGTCCTATTTAGCCTGCATGAGTTTGAGTCCGATTGTATCTGAACAAGGACAAGCCTCCAATATTGTATGTCACATATAAGCAGTTATAATATTTGTCACCTTGTCCACGTATTTACTACGTAAATTGCACAAAATAATAGTAGGTAAAAACTATGTACTATGTTTGAGAAGAGCACACCAACCAGGCATTTCAATAAGGTCACTCGGAATCAAACACCAACCAATGAATCGACCGTTTGAATTATTGGGTTCAGAAGGATTTGTACATTTTTTCAAAAGGTAATTTTTATAAATGTTGGCCCGATAATAACTTATTAGAAGTCTACTGAGATAAACTATCTAACCAATCATACAGTTTGATCAATGAATCCAGGCTATTATGAAGTTTGATCCCAAGTTATTTTTTTTTTGTCGTGCTAGAAGTCAGATTTTAAAAAGCCCCTCTAGGAATGATGGACGGACAGTCAACTCAGAAAAACCACAACGGTATTCCTAAAAGCGGTCAAGTTAATTTTTAAGATAACTTTTGAAGACTAAAATTTTTCTCCGTTCTGTTTATATTAATTTTGCATGCTAATTATATCAAATAAATAACACAGCACATATACTAAACTAGACTTTTGTCTATGTATAAGTATACTACATGCAAGAGATTCATAGAGAATTATATTCCCGTGATGTAAACGTTCAAAATGATAAAACTATTTAAAGAAAATAGTCATTTCAATACAATGTCACCCTCCCAGGTCAAGGGTTTAAATTCCACGTTCGTTCCGTAAAAATGGAGCGAACGTGGAATCAGACCCCCCCCCCCCCGACTTGGAAGGATGATAAAATGTCGCATCGAGTACAAAATAT
Organism: Limnoperna fortunei; assembly: GCA_944474755.1. NCBI lineage: Eukaryota > Metazoa > Mollusca > Bivalvia > Mytilida > Modiolidae > Limnoperna > Limnoperna fortunei. The sequence continues at coordinate 33,600,817 of OX104117.1, read as the reverse complement.
TTCTTTTTGATCATTTCTATTAACTTAATCACAATCCTTCCAGCAAATTTCAGCTACAGTATATAGTAGTTGCCAGTACCCAATGATCTACCCAGTACCTGTTATTTTTTATTTTCATGTATTGTGGAGCAGCATTCATATTTCGTTTGGATTCTCAACACTAAGGTTGGGGATCGAGTCTCACTGCGGGCAGGATGCACTCGAATCTTAATTGACAAGGATTGCCAGTTTTCCTACCGAAGGTCGGGGGTATTCTCCGGGTCCGGCTTCCTCTCCCAATAAAAACTGGACGCTAAGATATAGCTGAAAAATTGCTGAAAGTGGCATTAAACAACAAACAGACAAACTGTACAACTGTATCATTTTATGAGTTGTTACTTTGTTCATATTACATAGTATATTTCCCGTTGTATGATGGCATTATACATAATTGGTTGATAATTAAATGGGTATGCAGTAGCTGCACTGAAGGAATTATTTGTGGACTAGACAGTTATAATTAGCAATCTATTAATGATCAGCCTGTAAACCACGAGGTTGTGAGTTCAAGCCTGACTTTAGGTAAGGAATGATGCCACCTGAAATATATCTATGTGACAGTGTTAAGCCTACAATATGATATACAATGATATGGGCGATAATGAGTGTAAACACAGAAATGTTGTTACAGTAATTTAATTTTTGATAAAAATGTAATACAACCATACAAATATACAGTAGAAATGCCACATACTGCATTTAAGGCACGTGTCTACATGTATTTTTGTCATAATGCACAGGATTTTCATAGAAAATGCTGCATGAAAGACAAATTTACACGTTCAAATAATGGATATCATGTTCTTTTCAGTTTAAGAATTTTATTACAGTCACATGACCTTCTGATTCAAGATAAAGAAAAATTCTCAATAATTAAGTAGTAACTTGTACATTTTCTCTACTGCATCTACACTGAGTATGTTGAATGAGCATGCTAATTATTCTAAAACATTGTTCTTAATTTATTATTACATTTTGATAAGGATACACATTTAAGTAGTGTACAAGATGAAAGCTTTGTGAGTTCAACAGTCCATACATATTTTTGTTAGGTTATATCAAAGCTGAAGCTTAATGTTAGCATTTAATATCATATCTGTATTTTAACAATTTGATTGTGGTTTTCAATATAAGTATTTAAGTTGTCTAAATATGTTTTTTTTTTACTTTGATTGTGCCATTTTGTAGGCTGCAAAATAAACATAAACAATGATTTTAATGATTTTTCTTTGAGTCTATTGCTATTTGAAATAACTAGGTGTTATTGAAAACAGAAATGAAAACATGTAACTTGGTTCATATTAAATCACCTATACTTATTTGAATATTTATTTTTACTGGGTTCAATTTATGATAACTTAATTTTTGGAGTATATCATTCTATAATTGTTACGAGTTTGTGTGCATATTTCATAAACCACATCGGTTATCATTGTTGAACATGCAAAGCATGGGTCGCCAAATTGGAAAATGATCTACTATTCTCTTTCTCTCTTTGAAGAGCTTGAAATTTTTTTCAACAGAGAAATTGTTAATAATTGAAATTAAGGATTGATCATAATTATTTGTTTTGTTTTTTTCAAAATAAACTCAACAATGTTGTACACACATGTGTGTATAATGTTTTGCTCCAAGTTTATTTCCACATCAGCTGAAAAATAATTACAATCAATCCTTAAATATACAGGATAAAATGACCCTAGTTTGGACATGAACTAACTTCGGACAGTCTGTTCTATGTTGCGTTCGCTATTTTTATGTAATTAATTGGAGTTTTCATCCTTTTCTGTTCTGTGTCTTCTTTTAGATGAAAACTCCAATTACTACCAAACAATAGCTTACCAAACTATGGGGACATTTTGTCTGACCATAATAATCAGAACCAGATTATGATATAAAATCTGGGGGAGATGAAGTAAGTACAGGTAATAATACTGTATGAATGTCATGGTAAAAACAAAGAAATATTTCCGATAAAAAAAACCAATAACTTAAAATGAATATCATATATAAAGACCAACAGAGTAAAATAAAAAAATACAAGAACAATTTTTTTAAATCAAGAAGTAGTGATTTTATCACATAAATGGCACTTTAACTACAAGTATTGAGATTTTAATAAGTGTTAGCAAATATCCAAGATCTGAACTATCATGTGAAGGACTCAGTTTTTCATTCATATTATATTAATTGTAGAAATGTTGCTATACAAATGACCTAAATTGACCACACTACTTTTTAACAATGAATGCAGTGTATCATCTATGTGTTAATTAGAGAACACTACATCAATGGCAGCTCAAGGGAGACAATTCAAGCAGAAAACTGAAAAAGTATTGGTATTGTGTTACTTTTTATTTTATTTTTGAGTAATTTGTTTAACTGTGTGACTAACTTCATTCTTGTGTAACTTCTGTAACTATGTAAGAAAGTGTTACATTGTGACTCTGCAAGTCTTCCCACATGTGGAATGTTCTCTAACATGTCTAATAAGAATTCAGGTCAAAGGTCAATTCTATTGGTCTTATACTTTACATTAGAAATTCCCACATACTCTTGAGCAAAATTATTGATAACTTTAACAAATAAAACATATAATTCAAAACACATTATGAATTATAGCAATAATGATTTTTTACTACATGCCATAACCTTTCAGGAATAATTACATGTAAAATAAAATTATATACTTCAGATAACAAAGAACAAGTCTTTGTGGTACAAATATACAGCCATAGCAACCCAGATTATAGTGCCATACAAGTCCATTAATAACAAATCATTGTGTTCTGTCCTCACGCTCCAATTAATTGGAAAACTATTATGAAATATTTCATGTCCCATATACAGCAGTATCGAATTCATACCTGTAAAAGATAAAATCAGCGTAAATATTCGTCCAAGAATGTTTTAGATAAATTACATAAAAACATGTTCTGTATTATGACAGTTAAGAAGTTGAAAAGATGCATGATTGGAATAAGAGATAAAATGACTTTGCAATTCACTTATACTGATATAAGTATATGGCTTCATTTTTTACAATCTAAATATTGACTAATGAGAAGAACATTAATTAAATTTCAACTTAAACCATTTTGTAACCTTTTGAATGATCTGCAATAAAATTCACAATAGAATCTAAAGTAATGAGGCCAATGACTGTTGCTATTGCAACAAAAACTAAACGTATCACACTTAAGTCATGGTTAACAATGTAATAAGACATCAAAAGCATGTTATTGAATAATCCAAATGGACAGAATAAATATGCTGACACATATTTTTTTGAAACATCAATCAGTCTTAATATAGAAACGTCCAGTTTTACATGAATCAGTTCTTCTTTACCCAGAATTCTACTTTTTGTAAAATGTCAAATTAGAATGCTTTAATGTAACAAAAAAAAAGACACAATATAAAACTACATGTAGATAAATCTATGGTCAATGTGTTTAGGAACAGAGTATATACAAATTGTGTTTACCAGGTCTCCTAGGATTTGTGAATTAGCATATTGTACAATATGGTATTTTCACAAGTTGCTCATTGGTTTAAAGATATTAATACAGAAATAAAATATCTTTTATTCATCAATTATTTCTTTTGGTAAAACTATAGTAAAATTAGTTTTGGAAAATGTCCATGAGAATACAAGTAATTCCATCTTAACAGAAATAAACATGAAAACTCCTTAGAAATTCATTAACTTTACTTAGAAAAATAAACACAGTTTTCCCTTGTTAGGTCTTCCCCTTAATGGCTTTACCCATTTATTACCTGTAATTTCCAAAGACAACTTTTGAAAAATAAATTTTAAAAATATAAAATTAAATTTCTCACTAAATATAGCAACACATAACTTATGGCATTAATTAATCCTTGTCAAATAGGTTACAACATAATGAGTGTATATTGTGTAAATGATCACAGACCCTGTTTTATTCTTGTATTTCTAGCAATCAAGAAATATTTGTAGTGGACCTCAAGCGCATCATTCGTGTAGTGTTCAAATTGGCCCAGTAGGTTGGAGGAGAATATTAAAATGTGAAAAGTTTACAGATGGACAGATATATGATGGATGAAAAGTCAAGGCAATAGCACACCCTGACTGAAAGTAAGAGGAGCTTGTGTTTGTTGGATATATGTGGATGACTTGGATTTAAAGGTTGGAAAGGAAACATTTGCATAGGTTAATTAAGGTTTATGCATAGGGTTGTTATAAAAATAAACTTTACTGAAGATATCTTGGAATGTTTCATATGGTGACAAAGATCTTTCTTTCATGCATCTCGTATGTAAACAAACACCAGAATGTTGGTCCCCATACATGCATCGGTAGAAGATTACTGTGTGTCTCATTCACAAAGAACCCAATAGGAAAATACAGATTAAATACTTCATGGAAGATGTACATAACGATTGAATTCATCCCTGAGGAAAAGTAATATAACAAACTATAGCATAAATATAACGCACACATGATATGATATTTGAACAAATAAATGAAGCATTTTGTAAACTGATAAGGCTTTAATGTTGTGGTCTGAAAAAAAGCCACAAATACCTGTAAACTTTATTCATGTATTAATGTTTCAAATAAAGATTTAAGCCATTCTTTTGTATTCTTTTGTCTTTAGAAAATCTTTTGTCAATGGCCTTTAAATGGACAGCCTTCAAATACAATAATACCAATACCTTTTATGGAATTTTAACATTATTAGAACTAAAAAGCCTATTACACTCTCAATATTAATATATAAAGTAATATTTGTAATTAATCTTTTGGCAAATAAATACTATGTTTTGTGGGAAAAAACTAATGAATCAACTCAAATCCTGGCCAATGACTGTCAATAATAGCTGTTTAAAGAGATGGGTTTACATTGATGTTGTCGTGTTTTCTTTTGTTTGCTTAAATAAATTGATATTAAGTTTTTATTGGAAGAGGAAGCCACAGTAATGACTGAAAATCCCCAAACCACCGCAGAAAGAGGAAGCAAGAGTACTGACGGAAAATACCCAACCCACCACAGAAACAGGAAGCCAAAGTACTAAGAGAAACACCCCCTCCCCAAACCACAACAGAAGGAAGAAGCCAGAGAACTAAGAGAAAAGCCCCAACTCAAAATTGTACTGTTTTTGTTTTATAAAATTACTTAAACAAATTTTGTGTCAATGAAATATTATTTACCTGGATAATAAAATGGTGCACCATTCCAGATTTTATATTCATCAATTGTCAGGTAACAAAACGACAGAAGGATGAATGCAAATCCTGCAGTACAGAATATAAACGATACTGACCTGAAATATATCAAAATTGTGTTATGATTTGTAAAAATATTAAGCATCAAGCATTTGTACAATTGGACCTTTATTAACATCAGATCACTTTCATATTTTACCCTTTTCCCTGTGGCAATTTAAATATCATGACCTTTGACCCATCTTATTCCCAATTGTCTTGTTTGTCAACTTGTTCTCATTCCAAATAAAGCTAAGGAACTGCTGGCATGACATTAAGATACTGCCCTATCATCAGTTATCCCCCTGATTTCTAATAAACTGAGCTCACCACCTTTCTATTTCTGTTTGATCAAAAGAAGGGGAATATTAATCAAAAGTTACATTGTACAATTTTTGTCTAGTGTTATATTAAACACTTGTACTATAAGATTATTACATAACATTTTTGATATCATATGTATTATAAGCCCAAGGTTTGATATTGGCCCAAGAGCCACAGGTTCGAGGGCCAATATCAACCGAGGGCTATTCCTGTGCTCCGAATCAGTTTCAATTCATTAAGATAATATTTTCAGATCACATACGGTTTGTTTCTTTTTGTTTGAAAGTTTTCATTGACTCAAAATAATCCAAAGTATTAATTGTCCATCTCCGATGCATCTTATCATGCATGTCGACTGCTTTATTATCGTTAGACATCATATTTATAAACAATTCCGGTAAATTTTGATCATTTGAAGAAAGGCATGTGGTAACACCTACGGAAAAGCATGTAATAACTTTCGGAAGCAGTTAATAACATTTTGATATCAGCCCGCTTTGTCAATCTGGTAAAATATCCAATTTTTGCCCATTTATTCCTTTTATTATACAGTAAAATATATAAGTTATTTAAAACAAGTATATGATAATATTGTATATCGGAGCACAGGAATAGCCGTACCAGCTTGAACTCATTAAGATTTTGATCCAAGTCAATTTCATTGTCCCTTGCTGAAGCATATGATAAAAAGACCATTACATGACATTTTTGATATCATTTGCATTATTAGCCTTTGGTTGAAATTTGCCCTCGAGCCTGCGGCTCTTGGGCCAATATCAAACCTTGGGCTAATAATACATATGATATAAAAAATGTCAAGTAATAATCTGATAGTAAACAACTGGTAGATAACAGTTTTATTAATTTTAATGAAAATTATTCATTGTTATTTATCAAAGGATCAACATTTATTTCACTTTCCTGATACATATCATTTTAATATCCCTGTTTATTTTGAGTTATGCCTTATCCCCATTTTTTATTTCACTTGCATCTTTTTATGAAGCAGGTTAATTGTAAATGTTGTTGTAATTTGTAATATGCCTTGAATAAAGACAACAGTGGTTGGAAAATATGACACGCTTCTATTTATTATTTAAGAACAGCAACATTTAGTAGCTTTTATTTTTATTTTAAATATATTTGATCTGTCAATTTATATTCCAAAAACAAATGATTTTTATATATGAAATGTCGTTCTTGATCAGATATCCTATGCAGCACAAATGCATCTGAAATTAACCAAACTGGCCAAAGCCACATACATTCATTGTACAAGTACTTACCATAGGTTCTTACATAATGGCATCCAGCCATCATCTTTACTAAATTTACATAAAATACCAGCTAAAAGGCACTGAAATATGCAAAACTTTATTACTTAAACTATTTAAATGAGTTAAAACAAAACACAATTAAAAAGCAAAAAAAAAAAAAAAAGAAAAAAAATGTTAAATATTCAATGTGACAAGAGTAAACCCAAACTTAATTCAATTTTTTTTCGAATTGCCTTTAATGCCACTTTCAGCAATTTTTCAGCTATATCATGGTATCCAGTTTTTATTGGGGGAGGATGCTGGAATACCAGGAGAAAACACCTGACTTTCAGTAGGAAAACTGCCAATCCCTGTCAATTAAGACTGTAGTTGAGACACCCTGCCAGCAGTGAGACTTGAACCCGCATCCCCAGTGTTGACAGACCACGTAATCAATAGCAGATGAAATATTTTAACTACGCTGCGACAGAGGGCCAGACTTAAATTAATTAAAATTCTTGAATAAAAGAAAATGATGTATCACTAACTGAAGTATAATGCCTTAATATTGAGATACAAAAAGGTCCAGTTCATGTTTTATGTCTTCAAGCTAAAAAAGGTTAAGTTCAGGTTTCCAAATCAGTCTGAACCAAACCACTTGAAGCGTTGTAATTAGAAAACTAATATATCTTAATATATATTGGAAGGACTCTTTATTCTGAAAAAAAGTTTTAGCCATTCTAAATTACAAACATAACAAACCTGATTCTGTATGAAATAAATTTTATCAATAAATTGTTTGAAATATTGAAAATCATACACATTTTAACTCACCAATACAAATCCCCAAATAAGGAATCGTTTTACTCTCTGTCTTCTATTTCTGTATGTCATTAAAATCTTTCCAGCCTAAATCATTACAAAAATTACTATAAAATTTTTTCAAATATATTAAACTAAAATGGTGCTTGATATGGGTGCAAGATATCCCATAAACTGTTTAAAATGACAAATGTGAGAACCAGTAAAATTAGTGATGAATTGTCATACAATCACACTATTGCATTACAATACCATTTATATGTTTGTTTGTTGGTTGATGGTGTTTAACGCCACTTTCAGCAATTTTTCAGCTATATCATGGAGTCCAGTTTTTATTGGGGGAGGAAGCCGAAGTACCCAGAGAAAACCCCCCGACCTGCGGTAGGAAAACTGGCAATCCTTGTCAATTAAGATTGGAGTCGAGTACACACTGCCTGCAGTGAGAATGTAACCCGCATTCTCAGTGTTGACAGACCACCTGATCAATAGTAGACAAACTACCTTGACCACTCGGCTACCGAGGCCCCCAATACCATTTATACTTGGGTCTTGTCTCTATTCCCATATTTTAGATTTACTTATTCCTGCTATTCTAAGAATGACAGTTCCTGTTGAAACATAATGTGTTCATTGTTTAAGGGATTATACTAATTAACCTACAAATAGATTTATATTTTCAACAAGATAATTTGTGCTTAACTCAAGCTAGCAAGGAAAGGACAAAACAACAAGAACTGAAAGTTATGGATAGATTACAAATACAGACAAACATACACAACATGAAACAAAAAACTCCAAAACAAAAAAAACAATATAAATTCATGGGTGCTCCGGAAGAGTAATAAGTACTGCCTCTAATTAGACATCAAATAGACACTACCTGTCATGTCAAATCAAAGGATGAGGAAAGACTTTCTATAATTCACTGAAAAATTAAAACAAGACCTTCAAATTAACTTAACATTGTTGTAAAATGTAACATTTACTAATGAACTATTTTATGGAGCATGGTCTAGATATCTAGTGTATAAAATAAAAATAGTTTTAAGTATCTACCTGGAGACCAAGGAAGCACATCACACATGATGTAAGTGTACCAAGAAGTCCTTCTGGGTCATAGGCAATGGTATTGTTGTATACATCCTGATTTGAAAAAAATACAAATTAATCCATTTTCTGAGCAACAAAAGTATAAACAATACAATAGACTATTCTGGTATGTATGTGATGAATGAATTGTTGATTGATTGGTTGACTGTAAGATTGATTGATTGATTGATGTTTAACGTCCAGCAAGCAATATTTCAGCTATATTCAGGACGTGGATTGACTGTAAGCAATGTAGCAATGTACTGTATGATACCATATACTGTAAACATTGTTAGTTTCAATGTGTTTTTATATTTGTCTTTCATAGGTACCCTCTTCTGCAAATGTTCTGAAAAATGATTAAGTTCCCATGTGTGGAAAATTAGGAAAAAAATCATGGAACAAATCCATAATAGCAGGTGCACAAATTCAAAACCTGTGCAATCTTTCTGTGACGTTTCAGAGATCTGGGTTGAAATATGTAGGAGGAGTTGATTATACAAAATAGGTACCCTATTTTTCCCGCCTGCCCTCCTATCTGCCCCCCACCACCCGACTTCACCATACAATAACCCAGGTTTGCACTTCATGCATATTCATTATAACATCATAAGAATTTAAACAAATGTGTGAACTGAATTAAATATGAACAGGAAATTTAGTTTGATTATGTAACAGGATCAAACATGATCACTGTAAATAGAGCCCACTATATACAATTTCGTTTGAGACTATAAACTAACATTTTAAGGTGATTTTACAACATTGGAAATCAAATGATTGAGATTTTAACAGGTGTGACTATAAACAAACCTTAAGACACGTACCTGACATGTAGGAGTCTGGTATATATGTTCTGAACCAAATATCATCCTGTCTATATACCCCGCTGCTCCACCAGTACAGTTAAAATATTGGCCATGGTCTGCTAGACCACCGGGTCCTAAATATCCTCTGTAGACAAAAAAGTGAATAATAGTCTTATCACTGTTACAACAGTACACTCCAAAGTCAATCTTTAAGAATTCTATTTAGTCAGTAGCTTAAGTTTGGAAAATCCTTCACTTCCTGGTCCAACAAGATTTACAAATTAAAAATATGTTTTTGATTAAGTTAAGTAGTTTTTCAGTTACAACAAAATCTGTGAGCTAATGCTCACTAGTGATACACCCACTTTCACAAAAAGTATTCAGTAAACAAGAAGTAGGGAACCAAGGAGCATAAAATCGATATACACCATATGGTACTATAGGATAAAGAAATATGCAAAATATCAGGCTTCTACATCCTATAGTTGCTTAGAAAACTGTGACAGAAATATTGTTACAGACAGACAAACGAATGAACAGACAAGCAAAGGAACAAATGGACGGACAAGGATAACACAGTATACCCCTATTCTTTGAAACGGGGTATAATAAATAAAATCAAGTCTATGGAATTGACATTAGCTATTAATCATGTGAACTGGAAAAACAAGTGTTGTCTGTGAGCTCACTCACAAACGGATACCCCCCGCTTCGCTTTCAAGTCTAATTATCTCCCCTTAATGATATCCTAGGTCAATAAAAATCCTTCATGCACACATATAATGTACTTCCCTTTACTAAGTTTCATTAAATTTCATCAAGCGTTTTAGGAGGAGTTGCACTTACAAGAGATGTGGACAGACAGACAGACAGGCAGACAGACAAGTCGATTCCTATATACCCCAAAACAAGTTTGCAAGGGGGGGGGGGGGGAATAAGTCTTTTCTAAAATTAGGTAAAGGTATTTGTTCAGAAAAAGGAAAAATATAAGTAATAAAAGTCCACAATATCAACTCAAGCTATGTAACTTCAATGTTATATAACAAGCAAGGCTATGGCAAGCTAGATATTATATTGAGATCCCACAGATTTGGTATGAAGAGATTTTTAACTCCCACAAGTTATGAAACCAATTTCTATTTTAATTGTGTAAGAATTATTTCTCAAACACAAACATCCTCATACCCTGTGAAGAAATTTTACTTGCATTTGTTTATGACATAAACAGTTGTCAGGTGTGAAAAACTTTGAAACATCACAGCTACCCCAACCCAACCAAGCCAATTTTTATTTCACTTCTTCATATCACATCTTCCTGGGTGCAATAATAAAAAAAGGCAAAAGTCTGAAATGGCCGGGTTGCAAATCCAAGGGCCTTAATAAATAGGGAATGGTTTACAATTTGTTGAAAGAAAGTTTTAGGTCTGTGTAAAAATATGTAGGAGGAGTTGATGACACAAAAAAGGTACCGTCTTCTGCAAATGTCCCGAAAAATTACTAAGTTCCCATGTCTGAAAAATTAGGAAAAAATATTGGAACAATTCCACAATAGCAGGTGCACAACTTCCATACATGTGCAATCTTTCTGTGAAGTTTCAGAGATCTAGTTTGAAAGCTGTAGGAGAAATTGATAACACAAAACAGATATCGTCTCTTGCAAATGTTCTGAAAAATGACTAAGTTCCCAACAGTACACCCCTTTGAACTTACTTGGGACAGTCTGGCACTTCTAGTCCAAATGTGAGACCACAGTACAAGCCTATGAACACTAAGTTTATAATCCATTCTACCATATAGTCTGTGATATCTCTAAATGGGTTTGTAGGAATCGGCTGAAATTACAAAGAAATATCAAACTGTCTGGATGATACAGTAAGACAATAAGGACTATATGTCTAATTGTTTTTTTTTTTTTAGGAAACATTAATATAAGTCTGTGATTTGTTTCAGGATTCTAACATTGTATACGATGTATTAAATTTTATATGTTCAATATCACATATATAATATGTTTACAGTCATTGTTTTTTCTTGCTGATAATGGAAAGTGAAACCATTTAAAAAATGTCTTGTCCTATAGGCCGGTAAACTTTACTGATATTTTATATGTATCTACATCACACCTGAGGGTTCCCCATAACAAGTTTTTATTCCTTAATACATGTATCTGCTCACAGCAAGTTAACATTATACACCATACAGGGGTCCAGAAGTTTTCCCTGCCCATTTTGGTCATTTTTCCCCCTAAGAAATTACCATATTCCATGGTAGTGAATATTGGTCTGGGGTCGTTTCGTACCGAAACTTGTTTGCACCTGGGGTCGTTTCGCCAGGATAGTGCGAGTAAGCGAAAATATATGTAGAGATACAATCTCCTGCCTAAAAAATCTTTATTGTAAGATGACATATTGTCTATGCAACAAAATAATGGCAAACAACATTGTTTTGATGAATATCCCGGCGAGTTTTTCATTTAAAGGAAATAGGAAGTTGTCACCTAATTGCATCTAGTTCGGACCAGAATTTAATTTATGCGTTATTCTGCGATGGATTCTTTTAACAAGTTTTTATTATTAAATGAATAATCATTTTTGTTCTCATTATTTTCAAGGAATTTTTCTTCAAATTGGTTTTCTTTTGATTTATGTAACGTTTAGTTACATTGGCGCTTGCGTACACGTAGTGTACAATTTTGACAGCACGTGTTTTTCATTAAAGTTGCGTGTACTGTAAAGTTGTCTTATTTTCTTAGAAATGTGAAATAGCAACAATCTATTATATTCAATCTCTGTATATTTAAAATGTTGTTGCAATAGTATGTTTATGATATGGATGAAACAGATCTGTCACCACCTGTTTACCTATTACGTAATCAACGATCGGTGGTCAATAAACACATGTCAGTGACAGGAAATAGCCTTAGGGTTGATTTTTTAATACAAATATTTCTACATAGAAGAAATTAAAGAGATTAAGTCCAACAAGTGCTTATTGCATGTAAAATATTACTTTTTAGATGTCCGATTTGAGCAATTCGTAGTCGGTCATTTTAGTATAAATTTTGGTCATGTCTGGCAAATATGACTGTTTCCGGACCCTTGACACCATAAGTTCTTAGATGATAAGTAAATTGTATCTGAATAAGCCAGTAACAGTAAATGAGTTTTTTATTCTAAGTACCGTTATTAGGGTCGTATTGTCCGCGGTCTTTTTCTTTTAACTTTAGTTTGAAAGGAATGGTGCAGATTATACATAAATACAGACTCGATAGAGTTTTTTTGCCCTGTTAATTGTTGTCAATGGCAGTCGCCATTTTGTTGTTGTGTGCGATATTTTCGTAATATTTTAACATTATTCTTTTACATACTTCCATATGTATACGTTGTAATGATATTAATTTTTACTGAAATTATTTTAAGTAGTATCATATTTTATTATTTGTACTATATTTCAGGAGAAATGCTACAGAAAAAGGTGATTTTTGCAGTATGGAAACCATGTTATGATGTGAAAATTTATTCTAAAAATAGAAAGCCTTGATTCTAAAAATAGAACAGTCCGGAGAATTTTTTGATGTGGCTTATAACTTTTTATGTGCATATCTTTCAAATACATAACACATTTTGTCGCTTTAAAAAAGTTGCTACTGGACAAAATTTTGATTTTTGCATGGTTTTCTCATAGACTAGCTCTTAATTATTTAGGACGAATACAAATTAAAACGGATATCAAAATAGCAGATGTGTAACCTGTATTGCATAAAATGCAAATGGCATCGTTATGTAACTTTTTTTTTTTATATTTATTTTTTTTTTTCCAAAGCAAGTACAAGTATACAAATATCATAATACTCATGTTGACAATAAACTGATACACAATACACATATATAAATCTAAAGTATACACATATAGTAATTGTATTTATATACATACATGTAAAATAGGTAGGTATTTGTAATCTTTGAATATAAAATTGTATTATTCTAAGTGCTCTGGGATTTTTGTTTGGCATTAAAAGGGAATAACAGAAGCTTAATTGGAAGAAAAAAGGGGGGGGGGGGGGGGGGGGTTAGGGCGGAGGAAAAATTTTTTTGTCACATATTTGTTTCCCAAACAGTGCTACCAATGGAGATGCAAATTTCAATCTGAGTGTATAGTCATGTACTGTTGAGCATCAGTCAGTCTTGAAAAGAGTGTGCCAAATATTCCATTCTTTGTTGAAAATATCAATGTTTTGTGCAAGCAATGCTGCATACTTTTCTGTCTGGTATAAATTTATAATAGAATTTTGGAGTCCTTGGAGAGATAGTGGTTTTTCAAGGCATCGGCATGTGTAAATATAGTGTTTAATTTTCAATATAATTAGGTTATGCACTTTAGAGTTCTTTGAGTTAAGTATTCCAAACATAAAAGATTTCTTATTATAGTTCAGTAGGAAGTGTATCATTTCTATTTGCCACTTCTCAAAGTTTTCTAGTAACTGAACTTTTTCGCATTCCCATAGAAGGTGGGTTATTGTTTCTGGCTGCTTTCCACATAAAGTACAAAAAGGATTTGTTTTAATTTTAATTTTTGCTAAAAATGAGTTAGTAGTAAGAACTAAATGATTTATTTTATATTGGAACCATTGAAGTTGGGAGTTACCTGTAACTTTAAAAGGCAGATTATATATGTTTTTAATATCTGATTCATTGAACTGGAACATGTGTACTAGTTTATCTTTATTTGTAGGTTCTGAACATGCTGAATGGACATTCATTAAGACTTTATAGAAATCTTTTGATCCTTTCTTGTTCTTAAGAAAAATAGAAATATTTTGTGGTTTATATGGATATATTATTTTGGGGGGATCATTTACGCTTTTCTTGTGTTTTTCTGATAGATTATTAAGGTATTGGGTTAATCCATAATATGTCAGATAATTTGTTTGAATACTAAATCTTTTTTGTAGCTTTTCCAATGATAGAAATGTACCGGTTTCATCCACAAGATCATTTATAATTTTTACTCCTTTTTTGAACCATTCTTTGTAGAAAATACATCTACCACCAATTCTTACATTTTTATTATACCATATTGGTGACATCAAAAAATCTTCCCAATAAAGGTTTTCTTTTGCATTCAGAATATCTATCCACACATTTAGGACATCTGTCCAAAAGGGATTGACACAATTTTTTGTATGTTTTTTTATATTTTCAATTCCTGTTTCAAGTACTTCTTCAAAATTAATATCAAAAGATTTTATTAAACCTTGAAGTTTATTATTGTATATGAGTCTTCGAATCCATGTCGCCTTTATTGAGTTCATAAATACTTTTAAATTAATCATCTTTAATCCACCTTCATTTCGTTAATGTGTCTCGTTTTACTTTTCCAATGGGTTTTTGCCAAATAAGTTAAAAAATAATGAATTTATATCAGAAATGTATTTATTATCTGGATTTGGAAGAACTGAAAAGAGTTGTACTAGTTTTGGGATGGCTAAAGTTTTGATAATTGTTATTCTGCCAATGGGGGTTAGATTTCTTTTACTCCAACTATTTAAAAGGGCACTGATTTCAGCTATTTTTTTGTCGTAGTTCATTTTGATCATTTTTGACATATCTAGATTGAAGTCAATTCCCAAATATGTAAAAGTGTTTTTTCCCCATGCAAGATTTAATTCCGGACATAATATTTTTTTTACTAAACTTCATACTACCTATCCATACTACCTGAGTCTTACTAAAATTTATTTTTAAGCCAGATATTTCTCCAAAATGTTTTAGTTCTTTCATTGTTTCCTTTAAAGATATTTCTGAACCATCAAGGATAATAGCAGTATCATCAGCAAACTGAGAGAGTTTATTCTCTATATTAACACTTTTTAAACCGAATATTGCTGTTTGTTCGTAGTTTTATAGCTAGAATCTCTGCACATAGAATAAATAAATATGGAGAAAGGGGGTCCCCCTGGCGACAACCTCTCTGAATTTCAAAAAATTCTGACAAATTACCACCCTGGTTTACAGCAGAAATTATGTTTGTATAGAATATGTGAACCCATTTTTGTATTGATGTACCAAAATTAAAAAACTGCAGAACTTTTTGTATAAATTGCCAAGATATCGATTCAAATGCTTTTTCAAAATCGATAAATAGGAGTAGACCTGGGATATTTTTGTCTTCTGTCATTTGCATCAAATCATAGAGTAACCGTGTATTTTCTCCAATATATCTACCTAGCACAAAGCCTGTTTGGTCAGGGTCAATTAGTTTTTGTAAACAGTATTTAATGCGGTTTGCAATAACCCCCGAAACAATTTTATATGATGTATTTAGAAGGGTGATAGGTATCCAGTTTTGCAAAAACTGTCTTGGTTTATCTCCCTTAGGTAAGCAAGTAATAATACCTTGTCTTTGAGTCACTGACAACTGCCCACTCTCAAAACCATGATTGACTGATCTTATTAAAAAGGTGCCAAGAGATTTCCAAAACACTTTAAAAAATTCTGTAGTGAAACTTGATGATCCGGGGCTTTTTTGGTTTTTCATGTTTTTATGCACAATTGAGGCTTCTTGAAGGGTAATTAGACCTTCTAATTGGTCTGACTCGATTTTAGATAATTTGGGTACATTTGTATCTTTGAAATGATTGTCAAGTTTTTCTAAATTTACTGAATTATTGCCTTTTGAGTAAAGCTCCATATAAAATTGTTTCACCTCCTTCAAAATTTGTTCTTGCTTTTCAATAATAGTTCCATTTTCTTTCTGGATTTTTGGAATTATTTTATTTGTAAAATTTCTTGATTCGAGAGAACAAAAGTATTTAGATGGTTTTTCCCCCTCAATAATCCACTGAGCTTTTGATCTTATTATACTTCCTTGTAATTTTTTTTGTCGTAAGTCTTGAAGTTCTTTCTTTTTGGCATCGATATCATCTATGTTGACATTATCTTTACCTAGATTTTCTTCCATTTTTAGTATATTATTGATCAACTCTTTTTCATAATTTTTTTCTTGATTTTTTTTAAAACAACTATAAGAAATTGTTTTTCCCCTTATTTCCATTAGAAGTATTTCAAAAAAGAGTTGGTCATTAATTGTAAGAGCTATTTCTGAATCAGGAATATTTATTACATTTACATTTTTAGGGTAATTGGAGTATTGCTTTTTAATGTCGATTATTTTTGAATTTATAGTTTGAAGATATTCTTCATCTTTTAAAAGAGAGTTGTTAAATTTCCATAGACCTTTTCCTCTTTTGAATTCATTGAAGACAAGATTTAAATTAACCATGGAGTGATCTGACCGGTAACTGGACTCAATATTGGAATTTTTAAGTGAGGGAAAAAGATCATCTGATATCAGGAAGAAGTCTAGTCTAGATTGTTTCAGTGGGGATTTCTTTCGCCATGTATACCTTCTCTTTTCAGGGAAAATTTCTCTGAAAGGGTCTACCAGGTTTTTATTCTCAACTATTTCTAGGAGTTTTGCCCTTGCTTTCTCATTGTTAATATTTACATAATTATCATAATCTATTTCGGGGTTAATTACTAGATTATAATCACCACATAGTATATATGATGTATTTTCAAAATCATCTAATATATCTGAAATTGTTTCAAAAAAGTTTGGACTGTCTGTGTTTGGTCCATACAAGCTGATAAGAGTTACTCTGTGTTTGGTCCATACAAGCTGATAAGAGTTACTCTGTGTTTGGTCCATACAAGCTGATAAGAGTTACTCTGTGTTTGGTCCATACAAGCTGATGGACTATCTGTGTTTGGTCCATACAAGCTGATAAGAGTTACTCTGTGTTTGGTCCATACAAGCTGATAAGAGTTACTCTGTGTTTGGTCCATACAAGCTGATAAGAGTTACTCTGTGTTTGGTCCATACAAGCTGATAAGAGTTACTCTGTGTTTGGTCCATACAAGCTGATAAGAGTTACTCTGTGTTTGGTCCATACAAGCTGATGGACTATCTGTGTTTGGTCCATACAAGCTGATGGACTGTCTGTGTTTGGTCCATACAAGCTGATGGACTATCTGTGTTTGGTCCATACAAGCTGATGGACTGTCTGTGTTTGGTCCATACAAGCTGATGGACTGTCTGTGTTTGGTCCATACAAGCTGATGGACTGTCTGTGTTTGGTCCATACAAGCTGATGGACTGTCTGTGTTTGGTCCATACAAGCTGATGGACTGTCTGTGTTTGGTCCATACAAGCTGATGGACTGTCTGTGTTTGGTCCATACAAGCTGATGGACTGTCTGTGTTTGGTCCATACAAGCTGATGGACTATCTGTGTTTGGTCCATACAAGCTGATAAGAGTTACTCTGTGTTTGGTCCATACAAGCTGATAAGAGTTACTCTGTGTTTGGTCCATACAAGCTGATGGACTGTCTGTGTTTGGTCCATACAAGCTGATGGACTGTCTGTGTTTGGTCCATACAAGCTGATGGACTGTCTGTGTTTGGTCCATACAAGCTGATGGACTGTCTGTGTTTGGTCCATACAAGCTGATGGACTGTCTGTGTTTGGTCCATACAAGCTGATGGACTATCTGTGTTTGGTCCATACAAGCTGATAAGAGTTACTCTGTGGTTTTCTATTGTTATATCCAGAGCTAAAAAATTTCCATTTTGATCACTTTTTTTTCTGTGTACAAAAAATTCAAAATTGTTATTAAATAGTATACACACACCTCTTGCATTAGAAGTGTATGAACTAAAATAACATGTATGACCCCACATATTTTGTATTATACTTTCTTGTGGCTCAGTGAAGTGAGTATCCTGTAGACAATATATGTTGTAATTTTTTTTGAGTAGATAGTCAAAAACATCTTTTCTCTTTTTGACATCACCCAGACCTTGACAGTTGACTGACAGTATCTTAATACCTTCCATAGATGAGGTGGTATTTGTTTACAAAGGCAGCAACCCTTGGAGAAACTAACATTACATGTGACAAAGGGAAACAGGGGAAGGGAGAAATGATATGGGAGAAAAGATATAAAAATTGCTTTACATTCAACATGGCTAAACTCTGATTTTATTTGGGACAATTTTTGGTGAATGAAAAAAATGAAAAAAGGGGGGTGATATTAATTTTGAGTCTATAAGTTGGAATACATATGTTTTAATTGGTAACAATGATTAATAATAATGGTATTCGACCATTCAGAAACAACTTTTAATGAAATATGAAATTGTCATGAGAAAATCTATTTTCAAGACTGTTATCAAGACATAATTTCCAAAAATTCCGTCAAATGTTTGTTTGGATTATTTTTTACATCTAATTATTTGTATTTTATAAAAAGACTTATTTACTAAAACTATACATTAAATAAGTTATTTAATATTATAATGTAGCAAAACACGTGTCTCAAAAGGGAGGTAACTGAAGATAGTGCTTGATGATGTATAAAATACTGACCTTAGTCACCATTTCTGTTTTCTGAATTTTCATTTAGTTCATATACCAACTTACTGTCTATGTCATCAGAGATATCAAAAAAAATTTGAATACCATTTTTTGTCACTCCATACACACAGCAATTGTAATAATAAGCATAGTCAATGTCTTTAGTTCTTTTAAGCTGTTGGATAAGGTCTCTGTTTTTCCTGGTAATGTCATCATAGAGTCTGACTCTGCTTTTTAGATGTTTTTTCCTTCTCATTATTTTGGTCTTTATATCACTATTTTTCATTTTAATTATCACTGGAGGCACACCAGCACTTCTGCTTTTTAGTCTATGTATTGCAATTATATCATCATTGCAGATTTCCAGCTTTAAGTCCTCTTTAACCATCGTTATGTAACTTCAAGTGTTTGAAGATCAATGTTTTGATTGCAATCATTCAGGTATTAAATTAAACGTGTAATCTTTTTGTTTTCTTTGTTTTCGTTGATGAATGAAAGTTGACAAATTGTTTTGGTTTCTAAATGTGTGATTATCTGTTTTAACAACGTTCAAAATAGACGATATGGGAATGCACTATTTTTTTATTTAATTTATTACAATCACTAGGGGTTAATAAAAGTATAAACATTAATGATATTTTAAAAGACAATAAATTACATATTACAGTAAAAACTTGTTAAATAGCGAGGCCAAGTCTAACTAGCACGTCATTCATCTTGAGATGTTTTGTGAAAACTAGTACCCGCGGATTGTACATGCATATAAGAATTTTTCTGCAATTTTCTGGTCCAAGAAAGGGGTGCGGACAATATGTAAATGCGGACTATACACAGCTTTTTACAGTAATCCAGGTCTATTTAATGATTTTTTTGTTCTACAGCAACTTCTGCATTTTGATCCTGCAGTTATATGCTTAGAACATGTTAACAGTGGTGGTGACTTAATAAGTTGATTGATTGATTGATTGTTTGTTGTTTTACGTCCAGCAAGCAATATTTCAGCTATATTCAGGACGTGCTTAATAAGTTAGATAGATAGACAGTATTCTAAAGAAGCCAGTCCTATTAAATGATTTTGTATTGAATCAGCCAGTCAGATTAAATGGTTTCAAATTCTTTATTAACCAGTTGAGTAAAATACATGTAAAATTGTCCAATAGTGTGAACAAGCTAAATAACAAAAAAATACAGGCTTAATACAGAAAACTAGGTCAACTGGACATTAACTGATACCCCACCATCCTACATTGGTTTTAATATCCATGAACACATTCCACAAATCAGCCTACAAAACATCTGAGCATAACAAGAGTCCATCTTAGAAACAGCTGTCAAAGTTTTAACAAAATCCGTTTAAAAAAATTTTTTGTTGAAAACTGCCATTTTTTGCAAATTTTTTTTTTACTGGTCTTATTAAAAACCTCCAAATAGGATTGTGCTGAAAATTAAACTTCATTTTATAGTACTTAACAGCTGTGCAATGTTTTAACAAAATCTGTTGACATGTTTTCACGTTAACATTTAGAAACCACCAACTGTTGATAAAAAAAAAATTTTAATTGACCTAAATTGAAAACTACCAAATTGATTGTGCTGAAAATTTAACTTGATCTTCATTTTATTGTCCTTAACAGCAGTGTAAAGTTTAAACAAAATCTGTTGACACGTTTTCAAGTTAACATTTGGAAACCACTGGATCATGGACCATGGACAGATGGATGGACAGACAGACAGACACTCATATCCAAATGGAGGGTATCACATAATACCCCTCCTCTTTGTGTGGAGGGTATAAAAATCATGCTCAATACAAAAAAACAGGGCAAATACAGGAATGTCATTTCTGGTACTCTATATATACGGTAAATATTCATTTAAAACAAACACATTCGATTTAAATACGTAAATTTATGATTTGAACTTCAAACTTCACCAGATGGTTTTAAGTTAGAAACTGGAGGTCAACATTGAGGTCAATGTGTACGTACTACAGCACTTTAATGCCACAACATGAAGGAAGGATAGGTATACACTTTAAGGTAAAAAAATAGATATTATTATAGCATAATTTTATAGGAAAAAATTACATTTTCATACTGGGAGTTTTCATATTGAACTTTTATTATGTCAAAGAGAAGCTGCACTGAATTAAGTATAGCTATATTTGTCACAGACAAAATGGAACTAAATTTTACTCAACAGGTTAATAAAAGTGTCATTAAATGGGCATTTTCATGTTAGACATGCATTGTGTTTTCTGGTAGCAGTATTGGGCCTAATACAGGTAAAATATGAAAACATCCATTAAATAACATTATAGAATAAGCCAGTCCTAATTAAATGGTTTTGTATTCTACAATAACTTACTGCATCTGGATCCCGTAGTTTAGCAAAGAACATGTGAACAGTGGCTGTGACTAAGTAAGTTCCTGCAAACCTTTGTAGTACTCCAGGGATACGGAGTTTGTCTAATTCCACAGCTACAAAGTGGATGTTAAAATAATTACATGTAAAATCATTGTATAATAACATACTCTAAAAGTAAAATATTAAAAATACATATAAAAAGTTAATATCTTTTAAATTATCATTCATTATTAATGTACACAAAAAAAGGAAAACATTGAATGATGAAATATTACTGTCTTGCTTAGTATTGCAATTTGTTTTTCATTTACATAATTTTGGCAAACTATGCATGCATTAAAGATGGATATAAC
Source organism: Limnoperna fortunei (assembly GCA_944474755.1). Classification (NCBI taxonomy): domain Eukaryota; kingdom Metazoa; phylum Mollusca; class Bivalvia; order Mytilida; family Modiolidae; genus Limnoperna; species Limnoperna fortunei. The sequence goes on along the minus strand of OX104117.1, from coordinate 33,579,093 downwards.
AGGGAATATACTATTTGACAATAATAGAATTCATTTGAAAGAAAAAAAATTATTATGTCATCATTAAATTTTTGTTCATAAATAATATTTGAAAGAATTTCAAATAACACTAATAAAGGACACTATCAGAAGCATCAGTGTATATTTTTTAAATCAATCTGGTCATTTTATATTCTTATTTAATCTATTTCTTGCTTGACTTAGAAAATGTTGTATACAATAAGCAATAATGTGATATGAACAAGAGATATGAAAAATACATTGTGACATCAGTCCCTGGCAAAAAAAGTACATTGTGACGTCAGTCCGTGACGAAAAAATACATTGTGACGTCAGTCCCTGACGAAAAAATACATTGTGACGTCAGTCCCTGACGAAAAAATACATTGTGACGTCACTTTCATGGAGTTTAAGAATTCCGTGTATGAAAAAATGTCTAATGCTTAACATATAAACAATGTTTAATATGTTATTTTGAATTTGAAAAATGTTTTCATTGTATATGTGTGTTTTCTTGTTTAATGTTAGTCTTCATTATACCAGTATAGCCTGGAATTACATCTTGTCCATTAAGTACTCTGTATTTCGATGATGCCCATTTCAATGCTACAAAATTAGCAATGCAGATTACATTTTTTGTTTCATCATAAGAGAAATAGATTTCACAAACTTGAGAATTGTATATCGCTTGATATCATCTCTTGTTATTTAATTTCAACAAACTAATAAACTCCCCATAGTCTTGTTTTATTTTTGTTGAAATGAAATAACTCAAGATGATATGTATTAAATATACCATGTCTTTTACCAGTTAACGTATTTAAACTATGAGACAATTGCGTAGAATAGTGTAAATAGGTTTTCTGGTAAAAGGTGCGGTGTATATGTTTTGTAACATATTTCAATCAATAGAATTTGAAATGAACGCGTCATTATTGTTGTCAGACGATCACATGCTAGATGGTCAGTCTAGACAACCTATGTAGTAAATATTTTGTATTTGGAATGATGGTAAAAAGTGGGACTTACACTATGGAATAACTAAAAAGTTGGTTGATTATAAATCAAAATACAATTCTTACTCATTGTGAAACCTATAAGTCAGTAATCTATAAATCATTTTTTATTTAATAAAATGATTTTAACAAAACATCAATATAATACAACAAACCTTGACAACCCCCTGAGTTGATGACTAAGCCCAGGAGAAACAAAATACAAGATCTTTTAAAAATCTTCCAGAATATTTTGTATTTAGGTGTTTTGCTTCTGAGTAAACCAGTGTATGAGTATGCCATGGAGGTTCCCATAATAAATACAAACCTAGAATCAAATAGAAAATAATATTTTCTTATTGAGAAAATTACTGTAGCTAGCCAATACTGTCTTCAGAAATTGAATTTTTGGAACGTCATCAATTATTGAAAGGGAAGGAATTTTCCTGAGTATATTGAAATTATTTTTCCGCATGATGGAGTGAAAAACATAATCCTAGACAATAAAATAACCAATCTAATTAAAATTAAAACTTTCACTTGCTCTCCCCTTTTTGCTATGGTCACTGTGACACAAAGCAAGACATGCAAGAGGGGAGGTTAAGTGAAAGATTTAATTTTAATTAGATTGTAAAATAACAAACATTTATCTTATTACTTTCCATATATCTGAAATTAATATTTATTATTTCTTACAATTAAAAATGTATAAAATTAATAGGCAAATATGGTATTTAGCAGAACATAATACATGTTTTTAACAAAATCAACAGCAGAAAGTTTTGTCCATCCGAAATGCATCTGTGATATATAATTTTTTTTAAAAGACAGTCACTTTTAGGATGAAAGGGAGGTAATTTGAGTAAAACACATGTTCTACAGACCTACCAAGGCATGACAAGGTCAGCCACAGTTATACCATTCCAATCAGCATGGCTAAAGAACCAGTATCCCCCACCACCATAATTAACAAAACACATAATGGTTAAACTCAATCTAAAAGTGTAATATTACTTATTAGAAAATATATACAGGTGAATATAAATCTAGTTGTGCAGGTTGAAAATAACAGGCTGAGGTGATGTGCTGAAATGTTAAACACTATTTTGCTAATAAAACTGAGCCTCTCAATCTCTACTCAGTATTTATGTTGATGAACTTAAAAACAATCATTAAATTCCATGAAATGTAGCTGCAAAGAAATGCAGATTCATTCATATAACTATCAATAGCTTAATTAATTAAATTCTGAATCCTGAAAAAAATTTATTGTAAATTTGTATAAAGAGTTTTATCAAGCAATTTTTATGATCTGATTTGTGATATTTTGGTGTTTCTTTTATAACTATGTTGTATATCCTTGGTAGAATGTATCTAAAAAATTGGCTTGATTTTGAAAACGTTCAGAGAAAAGTAGACATTGAGAGGCTGAGTTTTTATATAAATAGGGAGCCAGTAACACAAACACTCATGCAAGTCATTAGTCTACAAAATAACTACAAAATCAGTAAGATTAAGCATACAGAAAGGGTCAATAACATCATGGTGAGAAATATATATTGATCAAACCATAACATTAAAACAACATTAATGGTCAAGAAAGTTAGAGGAACCACATAAAGGGCAATTCATGAAATAAATGTAGGGATGTTTTTTGTTTTTTTTGTTTGTTTGAATGGTGTTTTAACGCCACTTTCAGCAATTTTTCAGCTATATCATGGCGTCCAGTTTTTATTGGGGGAGGAAGCCCGAGTACCTGGAGAGAACCCCCGACCTGCGGTAGGAAAACTGGCAATCCTTGTCAATTAAGATTGGAGTCGAGTACACCCTGCCTGCAGTGAGAATCGAACTCGCAATCCCAGTGTTGACAGACCACGTGATCAATAGTAGACGAACTACCTTGACCACTCGGCCACCGAGGCCCCTGTAAATGTAGGGAAAGCTTATAGATTTTTATCAAACATGCATGTTTATATGTCTTCACACAGATTTGCAAATAAAAGACCTCTCAGAAATTTTATTTCAAGTGGCCTATGACTGCTTATTAACACTTAAGTGGAAAAAACCATAAACCATTGTTTTAATCGCTATGTGAAGACAACAATAATAAATGGACCCCGTTTCTGTACCAACAGTCAAATAGGAGTATGTTGTATCAATTCAATTTAAGGGTCCAATGGAAGGCATCCTTGAAATATTGTAAAAAAACACCCTCCACTCATCATGTCAATTAAAAAAATCAATTTCAATTTTAATCTCATTTCCCAGAATGTCATTTATTTCTTGTTTAAAATAACAGAATTTTTAAATATAAAGCCGTTCAAATTTGGAAATATTTGTTGAATTCCAGCTTTGGTAATTTATCACTCATGGTATAAAAAAGACCTAATTTAAATGATACAAATATTCTTTTATAGCTGAGTATTATATAACCTCTAGAAATTACACTATATATATATATATATAGACATAGCAGTTCTAATTTGAAAGCCAAATTTGAAGCATTAAAGGTAAATACATTTCACTGCAACTAACGTAAACATTTATAACTAAAATGTCACAAAAGTAACATAGGTTATAGAACTTACACCAGACTCATGACTCCTCTAAACAAGTTAAAATAAACTTGTAATTTATAATAAGATCACGTTAAAAAGCTATGGAAAATTAATTTAAGTTTTAAGTAAAAGTTATAAAAACAAGAAAATATTACTATAGTTGCAGAAAAATGCATTAACAGGCACAGAAATGGGGCTATTCCATTCAAAATTGGAACCAGGTTCAGAAGGCACATTTTGTAACTACATGTGCAACCAATAGTCACATAATCTAAAAATCAACAACCTTCCACCCCTGTATTATATAAATGAAAAAGCCTTATAACATTCAGCTGCAGTCTATACACAGAACACATGCAATATAACTCCAATGCTGGTGCCTTACCAAGGAAACACTAAGTCTGCTACAGTCAGTCCATTCCATTTAGAATGTTTAAAGAACCAGTATTTACCACCTCCATAGTTACAAAATATCATAACTATTATACTTATTCTAAAAATAAAGTTAAAAATTAACTTATTCTAAAAATAACACTTGAAGCAACTTATCCCACTGGTACCTGTACTTGTATATATTGATTTAAATGAATTTCTGCATTCTACTTTTTATTACTTAATATTACTAATATTTATTTTATTCAAGGATTGTTTTCAATTTCTGGTTAGATTATTGGATCTAGACGACTTTGGGTTGGTTTATGCCAATAAAAAGCAGTTTATGTACAGCGTAAACCCACCCAAAGTCGTCTATATCTAATAATCAAACCAACAATTGAAAACAATTCTTATATTTTAAATTCAATATTTTGAAAAGAAATAACAAAAACAATATTTGAGTAGTCAAATAATATTTGCAATTCAAAATGTTTATTGTTGTCATTTGTTTGCGGCAGAATTTATGTATAGTCAACGTCATCAATACATTCTTATTATGACGCCAACAATCAGTCACTTGCTGAAATACCAAGTTAGGTTATACAAAATGGACAATGTTGCTCAGCTGTTGAGTATTGAAAGGAAATTAAAATATTAATAATTTACCATAAACAAATGTATAGATTTCATGTTTTGTCTCACCATTTGATTAAAACTGACATAAACATATGTACAGAGTTATAGACTTCATTCTCAACATTTTATTAAAACTGACATGTTTTTGTAAAAATATATGATTGTCTTTGAAAGTTCATGCCTTTTTATTTGATATTAGACCTTACACCTGAACAGTCAAATATTCTTGAGCAAATACTATTTGTATTTGTAACTTTATACAATAACATACCCTCTAAATGTATCTAAAGATTTCAACCTCTCTTTCTGTGGTTTTTTATTTTCTGGTGTGTCAGCTGGGTTTATGTTTGTCTGCATGGAACCCAAGTCTTGAGATGCATAATTACTCTGTAAAAAAAACAGTGATTTCTCTGTAAAAAGGACACACTAAACGAATACAATATTATATTACCCATAACATAATTAGTGCTAAAATTTACAATATACTGCAATATTATGCCTTAACTGTAAGCTTTTTACAATAGGAAAAAAAAACTAGATTGTTTTAGATGAATATCAAGGTAACTTTACCAAGTGTTCCATAATAGCATGTGCACAACTTCAATACAAGTATGTGTGCATTCTTTCTGTTAAGTTTCAGGTATCTGGGTTGAAAGCTAAAGGAGAATTTGGTTACACAAAATAGGTATCATCTTTGGTAAAATCTGCTAACAAATAACTTTGTTCCCAAGTCTGGAAATTTGGAAAAATCCTTGAACAATTCCATAATAGCACTTGCTTAACTTTTATATCAACTAGTTCATAATACCAGGTGCACAACTTCAATACAGGTACAAGTACAATCTTTTAGTAAAGTTTTAGAGATCTGGGTTGAAAATAAATTGATTACACCAAACAGAAACCCTATATTTCCCTCCAACCTGCCCAACTACAATACTATAACTGAGATTTGCACTTTGGCAACGTTCTTAACAAAAATGGGAATCTGGAGGAAAATAAAAGTGAGTCAAGTGTACTATATGTTGTAAATGTACAAAGCATTCATCTGAGAGGTACCTAGACCAATTAACCAAGTCCATGTGTCTACTAAGGCTCCCTAGACACTGCTCAATTACTGAGTCCATGTGTCTACAAAGGCTCCCTAGACACTGCTCAATTACTAAGTCCATGTGCCTACAAAGGCTCCCTAGACACTGCTCAATTACTGAGTCCATGTGTCTACTAGGCTCCCTAGACACTGCTCAATTACTGAGTCCATGTGCCTACTAAGGCCCCCTAGACACTGCTCAATTACTGAGTCCATGTGCCTACTATGGCTCCCTAGACACTGCTCAATTACTGAGTCCATGTGCCTACTAGGGCTCCCTAGACACTGCTCAATTACTGAGTCCATGTGCCTACTAATGCTCCCTAGACACTGCTCAATTACTGAGTCCATGTGCCTACTAGGGCTCCCTAGACACTGCTCAATTACTGAGTCCATGTGCCTACTAGGGCTCCCTAGACACTGCTCAATTACTGAGTCCATGTGCCTACTAAGGCTCCCTAGACACTGCTCAATTACTGAGTCCATGTGCCTACTAAGGCTCCCTAGACACTGCTCAATTACTGAGTTCATGTGCCTACTAAGGCTCCCTAGACACTGCTCAATTACTGAGTCCATGTGCCTACTAAGGCTCCCTAGACACTGCTCAATTACTGAGTCCATGTGTCTACTAAGGCTCCCTAGACACTGCTCAATTACTGAGTCCATGTGTCTACTAAGGCTCCATAGACACTGCTTAATTACTGAGTCCATGTGTCTACTAAGGCTCCCTAGACACTGCTCAATTACTGAGTCCATGTGTCTTCAAAGGCTCCCTAGACACTGCTCAATTACTGAGTCCATGTGTCTACTAAGGCTCCCTAGACACTGCTCAATTACTGAGTCCATGTGTCTACTAAGGCTCCCTAGACACTGCTCAATTACTGAGTCCATGTGTCTACTAAGGCTCCCTAGACACTGCTCAATTACTGAGTCCATGTGCCTACAAAGGCTCCCTAGACACTGCTAAATTACTGAGTCCATGTGTCTACTAAGGCCCCCTAGACATTGCTCAATTACTGAGTCCATGTGTCTACTAAGGCTCCCTAGACACTGCTCAATTACTGAGTCCATGTGTCTACTAAGGTTCCCTAGACACTGCTCAATTACTGAGTCCATGTGTCTACTAAGGCTCCCTAGACACTGCTCAATTACTGAGTCCATGTGTCTACTAAGGCTCCCTAGACACTGCTCAATAACTGAGTCCATGTGTCTACTAATGCTCCCTAGACACTGCTCAATTACTGAGTCCATGTGCCTACTAAGGCTCCCTAGACACTGCTCAATTACTGAGTCCATGTGCCTACAAAGGCTCCCTAGACACTGCTCAATTACTGAGTCCATGTGCCTACTAAGGCTCCCTAGACACTGCTCAATTACTGAGTCCATGTGCCTACTAGGCTTTAGGACTAAGGGTGAGACAGGTAGCAGATAAATAAGAAGTGATTTATTAGATTTTATTTATCTAATTTAAATTTTTGTTCATTAAAGTTTTATCTATGCAATAAAAAATTACAGGATTGATGTTAAACACTGCCAAATGTGCTGAAGACAGAACAAAGTTTTCAGAAAGAAATATATTATATTCATTTGACCTAGATAACTAAAACAGAACTATTTTTTTTATTGTAACCTGGTAATTTGGCCTTTTGTCAAGAAGTCCTTAAAATATCTTTACCTAAATTCTAACTTTGAAGTGTTTAAAAAGGAAATTTAGGAAATATCTGAATGAAGCATGGTAATATGGCAGTACAAATAGATGTTTTGAGTAAACTAAATTAATGTATCTGTTGTAACTGTATAATGTTTTTGATCAGCATACAAATACTGCCTATATAGTATCCACCAAACTACCAGTATAATTCTGATGATTCAATGGACAATTCTGATTGGACAATATGTATGTCATGGTAACAATTCTATGATTCACATTTTAAAACAACAGCAAATGTTATTAAGAATTAACAAAAAACGTTTCATTTCTGTCACATTTCAATCGTCATTGCATTAGAATTAAGACACTTTAATGTGTTTGTTGATTTGTTTGAACACATGTCACCACCCATAAACTGAATTTGTGACCATTTTATCACCAATCTGCTAAATGACATCCCAGATGTTAAATAAAATATGTGTCAACAATGTATATGTATAAATATTCGGTAAACAGGAAGTAGATGACCAATTAAGGAGTATAAAATCGCTATACACCATAGGGTACTTTAGGATAAAGCAATATGCAAAATATCAGGCTTCAGCAACCTAAACTGCAATGGAAATTTTGCATGTATTTCAACTATGTCTAAAAATCTAAGTATTCTGTAAAAAGGAAGTAGATGACCAAGGAGCATAAAATCGCTTCACACTATAAGGTACTATAGGATAAAGCAATTTATTCTGCCACCAAAAAATTTATCCAATAAAAGCAAGCATATGCAAGGTATTTACATGTATATATGGGAATTGAAAAGTACATGAAAACAATGATGTTGTTTTATTCAGGACACTAGAGCAAACCTAATAGGAAGAACCCAACAAGATGATGCAAATCAAAAACTTTAAACTTAAAAAGTTTCATATATCTAAGTACGAGACATATTGTTTGTATATGAATTAGACCTGGTTATAATAATAAATACATAATTTAGTCAGTCCTGTATTTTTAACTTTTTTTTTTACCTAAAAGAAAAGAGAAAACAAGAAGCTCTCAAGAGCCTAAATAGCTCACCTGGAAGACAAATGACTTATCTTTAGATTTGTGCAATTTACAGTGTCACTGTACCTGTTATAGCTTTTAAGTTAGTGGGAAAAAACCCCAAAAACTATCAAAAATTGTCACTAAAAGGCAATAACGCCTATAAGGAGTCATCAGACAATTTTTGAAAAATTAAATGATTTGTAGACCTTGTCCTTCAAGTTATTTTAAAAAATTTAAATTTTTACTCCAGCTAAAATATATTTTAATTTATAACACAAAAACTGTAACTCCCATAAAGAGTCATCTGACAATTTTGGATGAATGATCAATTTGTGGGCCTTGCTGATCAGTTTTGTAATTTACAGTTTCACTCTAGCTGTTATAGCATTTATGTTACTGGGCAAAAACTACAAAATTCATTAAAAATTGTTATTAAAGAGGAATAACTCCTATAAGGAGCCATCCAACAATTTTAAAGCAATTCAATGATTGTAGGTCTCATCCTTGTTATTATTTTCCCAGGTAACCGTCTTGACTTCACCATACTATAACTGAGGTTTGCACTTTATTTTTGTTATTTCCAGTTTTATTATTGGTTGGAAATTATAAATTAAAAAAAAATTTTTTTTTAAAAGGTCTAAATTTGTAAGGCAAAAACGGGTAATTTTGTTTAATATTGTCACCATCTGACAATTTGGTCCTATAGAGTATAGAGTTAAGTGTAGAACTTGTATTGCTGATTATTTTTGCATTTACACTTTCACTCTAGCTTTTATTTTTTTAAGGTTACGAGCAAAAATTGGAATTATTATTAAAAATGTCATTTATATAAGGCAATAATTCCTAAAAGGAGTGGTAAGAAAATTTTGGACCCACTATGTGATTTGTAGGCATTGTCTTAATATGTAGGCCTCCTCATTTTAACAATTTCAATCTCAATCCGGCTCTTATAGTTTTCAAGTTGTATTGTGAAAACTGAAACTTTTGTCAAAAAGTTTAATTTACAGGCAATAATTCCTACAGTTAGTCACTACACAATTTCAAACTAATAGGAAAATTTGTAGAGTTTAATCAATTTGAGGTTATTGTATTTTCTTATGCTACTATTACTTTCAAGATATTGCCTAAAATGTGTGTTTACCCCTTAGTTCTAGTGTATGTAAGTAACAATGACACCCCAGAAAATTTTTTTTTAAATTAAGTACCCAAAGGATGAATGTAGAAAAGTTTAAAAAAATTTTGCCAGGTACTAGTAGTTTAAGAGGAGAATATTTTTTAAAAGTTAATGTTGAACAGACAACGAACACCAAGTGATGACAAAAGGTCACATGGACCTACAATCCAGGTGAGCTAAAATGGATAAAAGTCAAATTCTCACATTTGCATGCCAGTTCCCCTACCATTGAAACACATCTGACACAGACAAGACTCACCTGCCCTCTTGTGGCAGATGATTTTACTTGGGTACCCATTCGTTTTCTAAGGTTAGTCTTGTTTCCTTTTGATGATTCCATTTGAAAGGCAGTGGTGTCATCCATTTTAGATATTTTCTGTCACAAAATGTTTAAAGCATAAAATAAAAATAAAATGAAAGGAAAATTAGCATCATTTAAATTTGTATGCACGGGACTGATTAATCCCTGAATAAGTCCTCAAAAACTACTTGTTTAGAAATAATTAAATACCTTGTATGAGGTTTTCAATGTTTTATACTCTGCCACGCCACTTACAAATTGACTTAAGGCCCATTTTATACACAAATAAACACCATATAGGGCTGTTACAAGGTCATCTGTTATTCTAATATGACGTGCTTTAAAGGCATTGAGACCACAACTGTGGTAAAAAAATGATTTATCTATGAGCAACACGCGCTGAAAAGGGCGTGTTTTAAATGGCTGTTCCAATTACAAAACTGTAACTCCCACCGGAAAGCTATTGCATATGACGTATAAATCTTATAAATAGAGACACGAGCTATAATTATCCGTTGCAGTATATTGTGTGTTACATTGACAGAACAGCCAGTTTATGGCGGAAATGATGTTTTCTATAGGTACGAAAATATTATAAATGTACTCTAATTGTCTTATTAGAATAGAAATAATTCACGGAGGCTGTGGTTTATCATTGTTTTACCAATCGCTCGAGATAAAATAATACGACATAAATGGTCACCCCGTGGTAAAACAATGATAAACCACAGCCTCCGTGAAATATTTCTTAAATTTACATTAACTTGTATTGTTTTTCTTATATCTTGTAATTCACAAAAAAACCTTGACTCTAAAACAGGTTTTTTTTAAAGAATTTAAATGTGAAATGTGGTACAACAAAACACCTTAGCAAAATGGAAATTTAAGATGTGGAAAATGTTATAGTTTTGCTTCTTCATCAAATGAAAGGCAAGTAAAGAGCAATATGCAAATTTACCTAAATGGAATTTGTTAACTGATGACAGACATAAAAGATACATGATGTTAAGAAGCAAATGATGAAAACATGTGTAATGTATTTGTGTTGTGTTAATGAGGTTATGTTAGAATGCTGTTCTGTGGATTGTGCATGCATAATGCAACTATTTTAATAACAAAAGCATACTTAATGATATATTTAGAAAAGCATGAACTAAACTTGCAGTTAAAATAAAAACTATATATTTCATTAACTTGCAAGAAATAAAAGTAACGAAAAGATAAGAAGCCTCATTCTGAAATTTGTTACTGAGGATGGCTGAAAGATATTATACTTGATTTTGAGACATTAAATTTTACAACGAATCAGTGTTAAAAAAAGTATATAGACGTGAACACAAAACACATTAAACTTGACTTACAGGGTCTATAAGGTGCTCATTTCCTGACTGCATCAGTAGCTGACTGAACAACTGACCTCTGTAATATATATAAACATTTATGAATAAACGTCTCGTGTAATTTCTTAAAAAGAAAACAATTTCTTTTATTGCTTTAATAAAACAAATATTATGCAAAAGTAGCTAACTTTAGGTCATAAATTTAAAGGCTAATATGACGTTCCTAAAACACTTGGAGTTTACAACTGTCATAAAATGATTTTATACTCATAATCAACATTACAGATGATCAACACTCTTTATGGCAATGTCATAGCAAGATTTTTCACATATTTTAACGACGTCACTTTGTGTCCCAAATGGCACATAATTCCAGCAACTCATAGATTACATGGTTGATAAATAGGCAGAATATGATATTTTTTTATCAGGCTTGCAGGCTAATCAAGAATTTAATTATGTGTTGAGATTAATGCAATACTAATTTGAATCTCTGGCATAAATGTATCACCATAAAAACGTAATCCTTAATGATAATGTTGTGGCTACCTTTGTCTATGGTCACCATGGTGAATTGATAGTACATTGGTGTAAGAAGAGGTTTGAGACAATGTAAGGTAGGTGATTGAATTATGTATGTAACACAAAGTCAGTAATTTTTTGCCTACAATGTAAAATAGACAAAGAAATCAAGAGCCACTGGCACATTATGAGAACCATGTACCTTATTATCACCGCCCAGAAGGGCGGCGATATATTTGTATTCACTTTCGTTGGTAAGAATGGATACATGAGAAAATATTTCGAAGAACATTTAGTTACCATAAATGAACAGAATTTTGATACAAGAATGTCAATCATGTAACTTGAGTGACAAATCAAGATGATGTATGAGGTTCAACATAAAAAATGCTTGGGTGATATCAAAGTTTCATGTAATAATAATTTTTTTGGTATTCATTTGGTGACAGCTCTATCGATGATACAATAAGTTAATGTAATGTCAATAGTTTAATTGAACCACGTGAATACTAGTTTTAAGTATATATAATTGATTTATTATAATGTAATATATGACAAAAAATTTCATGTGCACAAATTTAGAAATCAGCAATTCAAACTAGCCACAACTGCAGGACTTAGCTTTACATTGAACCTTATAGGGAAAAAGTTCAAATGTCTTCTTTTTAGAAATTACAATGCTGATTCTTCGCGAATGTTTATTAGATAGTCCGTAGAAAGTGTGGTTTTTAATTAGATTGAAAAACCGAGATGCCTGCTACGCAAGCTTTCATGTTATATAAAAACAGACTGTGATTATTTATGCTTATCTGGTCCTCTACACCAGGGGTCTGGAAGTTTTCCCTGTCCATTTCGGTCAATTTTCCCCTAAGAAATTACCAGATACCATGGTAGTGAATATTGGTCTCGGGTCGTTTCCTACCAAAACTTGTTTGCACGTCGGATCGATTCGTCCCGATAATGTGAATAAGCGGGTTGTACTGGAACCATGGGATGGCTCCTACAATGTATGCATCATGTGAAAAAGAAAATATATGTAGCGATACATTCTCTTGGCTAAAAAGTCTTTATTGTAAAATCACGTTGTCTATGCAACAAAATAATGGGAAACGGCGTTATTTTGATGAATATCCCAGCGAGTTTTTCATTAACCGGAAATAGGAAGTTGTTACCTAATTGCCACAAGTTCGGACCCGAATTGAATTTATGCGTTATTCTGCGATCGATGCTCTTTACAAGTTTTTATTATTAAATGAAATACTCATTTTTTTTCTCATTATTTTCAATGATTTTTTATTCAAATTGGTTTTCTCTTGATTTATGTACGTTTAGTCACATTGGGGCTTGCGTAGTGTACAATTTTGACCGCAAGTGTTTTTCATTAAAGTTGCACGTGTACTGTAAAGTTGTCTTATTTTCCTAGCAATGTGATATGGTAACAGTCTATTATATTAAATATTTATTTATATTCAACCTCTGTTGCTTCAAATGTTGTTGCAATAGTATGTTTACGATATGGATGAAACAGATCTGTCACCTGTTGACCTTACTACGTAATCACCGTTCGGTGGTCAATAAACACCTGTCAGCGACAGGAAATAGCTTTAGGGTTAATTTATAATACAAATTGTAGGGATTAAATCCAACAAATGATTATTGCGTGTAAAATATTACTTTTTAGATGTCCGATTTGAGCAAATCTTAGTCTGTCATTTTAGTGTAAATTTCGGTCATGTCCGGCAAATATGACCGTTTCCAGACCCATGCTCTACACATACATTTGTTTTAATCCATTCTAAAATTGAAATTATCTTCTCATATCGTTGCAGTATTGTAGAGATGATGTATTTTGCATTGAAGCAATGCAAAAAGAAAAACACATATTCAAGGTTCGAAATGTTTGATTATAATACAGCCTCTAAGACACGCATTAAAATGCTTTCATGTATGAGTTGAACAAAATATTGAACTAAAGCTTTGATGCATTACAACATGATATATTATAACTGCAAGATCATACAAAATAACCTCTGTAACAGAAATAAACCTGCTTTTAAATGTGCCCTGTAAAATTATTATCAAATCATTCTGACAAACACGTGCAGAATGCAGAATAAATCGGCCGTGAACTGATGCTTTGCATCAAAAGTTTTCTTGTGATTATTTATATTACCTGTAACATCTCATCCCAAAAACAAACAACACTGCAGCAAAAACAAAGACACCCAGCATTACATAAATGGCTGAAAATAAAATTAAAGCACAAATATAAAGCTGTTGAAAAGAAGTCACCTACAACTATTTCTTTTTTATGTAAAAGGTTATGAATTAGGTTTAATTATTTGTATATTAATATTTAAATATATACTTAATAGAAAATACATGTTTTTGACAGTTGCAATAAGTCAAATTCTTTTACAGATTTCAAGTTTTTGTTTTTTGAATACGCTTATGTAACACTAAAAAGAATTTAGTGAAAAATCTAAACCATAATGCATGTATAAGGAATTGAAATACTTAGCAATATCATGTTCCTTTATTCTGCAGGAAATTCAAATAAGCTTTAGTCTTTTACCATACAGAAAACAAAGGACATCTAATTGGAAATTAAATGATACCTGCCACGTTGCATTGTATTTAACAGCTGTGCAATGTTTTAATAAAATCTGTTGACATGTTTTCGAGTTATTATTTGGAAACCCTCAACTGTTTACGAAATAAAAAAATTAATTGGCCTAAGTCAAAAACTACAAATTAAATTGTGATGAAAATTGAACTTGATCTTCATTTTATAGTACTTAACAACTGTGCAAAGTTTAAACAATATCCATTGACATTTTTTCAAGTTATCATCTAGCAACTACCCGGCATGGACAGATAGATGGATTGATTAAATGTTTGCTTTTCGTCCAGCGAGCAGCATTTCAGCTATGCATTCAGGATGAGAACAAGTTAACAAACAATAAACAAATAAACAGAAATATGGATGGGACGGGACACAGGGAACAAAATTTTGACTGCCACTGGAAAAGTATAGAGTATTGGGTAGTGGCCACAATTAGCCTACGCCTTTTCGAAATCTACAAAGGGGTCTTTATCATGTACACTCCAAACACATCACCAACTACGGTTGGTCTCCACTATCCACCACTTAGGATGTGCTGGGCTGCTCTCTGGGTTGAGCACAGGGACCCCTCCCTGTATGGTCCAGGCAGACGGACAAACACTCATATTCATACAGAGGATATCACAGAATGCCCACCACTTTGTGTGGTGGGGTATCAAAAGTGATACAAAGAAGATTTTCTGTAAAATATAGATATTTACGTATGTTTGCATCACTTGGCATATTCATAAGAAAGGGTCCTTTGCACATAATGCTGTCCTTCACCAAGGCAACATAGATGTTGTATTTCCCATATTGCTGGAAATGTGTAGACAGACTTTCCTCTCTGTAAGTAAATAATTTGATTCTGGATATAAAACATTTTATTTTGGGTTGAAGAATTTGTTGTTATTTTGAAATAAATAAAATTTGAGTTGCCATGGTGGTACACGCAAAACCAGTTCCGAAAGGTGGGGGGGGGGGGGGTAACATGAAAAATTATTAAGTTTACTACTTTCTTTCCCTCTTTGAGGTGTTGTAAAATGTTTCCAAATAAAAATATTTAACAATTAAATTATAAAAATTGATACTAAATATATGTGTTTAGTCGATTGCAATAAGCTCAGTGATGTTGCACACTTTTCTGCAGCACAGTTTTCACAGTTGATACAATATTATATTTTGTACATTTCTATATGAATCTAAAAATAGTTATGATCCTTAAATAAGCTCCAGTATTCATTTTACTAAAATAGATATTACAATTGGTTTTTTTTCCTTACATTTCCATGGGACATAGCTTTGTGTAACTAACAGTTCAAATCACATACAGCTTCCAAAACAAGTCATTAATTTTTATTTAAATGCACTAAAAATAATAAGAGATAGCTTTCAGTCCAGCCAATTTTATATTGAGGGGAGAAGGTTCTCCTTTACTTACTACATGTAGTACCTAACCAACATCATTTAGGTTTCACAATTTGACTTCATAAGAAAGAAAAAGGTTCAAGAACATCACCAAACATACCCACAGCTTTCTGTAGTATTGTACATAGTGTTTATACCAGTGATAGCCAGTCTCATCGGCCAGCGGGAGTCAAGCAGTATAGTACAACTAGTGTTGTAGATTACTGTTGTTGTATTTTGCAGATCACACTGTCAAAAAAGTAAAGCTTATAGTATTCTACACAATGAGAACACATTATTAGGTGTGATTTCTTTTAAACTAATTAAAAATTTATTTGTTTGTTTGCAAGACTTAAGTTGTATGCCACTTTTATCAATTTTTTGTAGCTTAAAATTGCAAGGAAGCTAGTGTCCGCTATGCGCAGCTAACCTTAATTAGAAAAATTCTGAAAAATTGTGTTGGAATGGAGCCAAAGTCAGCCTCAAACAATTAATTGGTACTATATCTAGACCATTCAGAAAAACTTAAATTGTTTACCTGTTATATACATACAGCACTCTAGCTGCAACTGGGTATATTATTAAATATATATGAATTTAATGTGTAATCCATGACCTACATGTAGTTTAAGGGGATGCAGGACACTTTCACTGAAAATAATTTGTCAATGAATTTTCTTTAAATTCGCCAAATAGTTAGTTTTTATACAAGTTATCGTAATTCAAAATAAAAAATAGGGGTTTCAGAGCTTATTTTCGAGGGGTTGAGCACTGAAATTTTAAATTTTCATATAGATTATACAGAGAAGAGAATAAAAAAGCACTAAAATAAAAGATTACAAAAATTCTGTCCAATGAAATTTTCTGAATTTTTGATATAATGTCAAGCAATAGGTATACATTTTAGTGATGGAAAGAAAAATAGGGGTCTCTGAGTTAAATTTTTGTGAATTGGGTAAAAACTAATCAACAAGTGCTAAAAAATGGTATTTTTTGGTCAAAATTACCTCCCTTGTTAAAAATTTCATTTTCATTATTTTTGCCAATACCAAACTCATTAAATGAAAACTTTTTATTTCAACCATTAATAAATTGAAGTAATAATATAGGTACAAGACTTTCATTATTATTTTAAATTTTATTGAAATTAAGAAATTAATCATGAAAGAAATTATTATTAAATTTACCATAAATGTTCTATCTATTTTGAAATTTTCACAAAAAATGGCGGATGGTGTCCTGCATCCCCTTAAGTAAAATCATCAGAATTAAACTCAATGTTAAGATTGGAATTATCTGACAATATTGTGTTCTGTGTTTATTATTCAAATATTCCAAATACTGTAAATAAAAGAGATAACACTTACTGTATGACATTCAGAAGTTATACTGGTAACCAAGACATCCAGACTAGACACACCAATCTTTGTGATGTTGTTTATGATCGTCACTTTAGCATTGTCCATTGTGTCATCTGGATTGCAATTTGACTGTGATGTTGCAAAAAATGGTAGACCTACAGTGTACAATTATATTAAAAATCAGTTCTAAATTACAAATTGCATTCTTAGAAAAAATGAACAAGGTACATTTGAAATTCAAACATAACTATATACAAATCAGGCTTGTATGATCACCATTTCCTTCCAATATAACATATAAATATTTATGGTGTAACCAGGGGCACTGGTAACTAACTTTAATTAATACTAGTAGGGCCAGGCACAAACAAGGCAGAACTTGTAATCAGTGACACTGGTAACTAACTTTAATTAATACTAGTAGGGCCAGGCACAAACAAGGCAGAACTTGTAACCTGGGGCACTGTTAACTAACTTCAATTACTAGTAGGACCGGGCACACACAAGGCAGACCTATTAGCACTAAGCACAAACAAGCAGAACTATTAAACAGGGGTTACGGAACTAACTTTTATAAAAGTTTGTGCCTGGCCCTACTAGTATTTATTAGAAGTTAGTTAAAATTATACAATTGATTATTTCATTATAATCATTTAATACATAAAAAATACATTATATCAATAAATGTACTATGTTTGTTATGTATTGGATTATGCAATATTGTAAATTTTTTAATGTACTTGACTATGCTTTATCCAATAAAATAATTTAAATTTGAATTTGAATTTTGAATACTATAAGCACTAAGCACAAACAAGGCAGAACTTCCAATCAGGGGCACTGGTAACTAACTTTTATAAATACTATTAGCACCAAGCATGCTAATTAATAAGCACAAACAAGGTGAAACTTCTAACCAAGGTCACTTGTAACTAACTTTTATAAATACTGTTAACACTAGTCAAAAAACAAGGCAGACCTTCTAATCCAGGTCACTGGTAACTAACTTTTATAAATACTGTTAACACTAAGCACAAACAAGTCACACCTTCTAACCAGTATAATCCAATGAAAAAGAAACTGAAAAACATGTTTATCCCATATCAGTATTATTATTGGAGTTTGATAGGTCAGCAAGATGTTATGTACCAGAGTGTTGTTAACTGTTAGTTGCGCCCTGTTACATTTAATGTGTTCATAATGTGAAGGGGAATGGACACATACAGAAAAGTAATTCTTCTGTAAATAGCCAATTTATGGTACAAATGACCAAGTACAAATGAGCTCAAGTGCACACATCTGCACTTGTTACATCATCAATCAAAAGGCATAATACAGGATCTTTGTTATAGCAACATTAAAATGTTCTTGTTTAACATTCTTTTTTTTCGTCATTCTGATTGGATGTCAAGAGACAATACATCCTTGATCATCCTTAAACAATGGAGAGTCTATAGGATATAGCAATGTGAAAGTTGAAAAATCGCTACGTTGTTAAGTGGCAAAAATAAGACAAATTTCTTGAACTATTCCTTTAAATCAGCTGCACAGCTTCAATATGTGTTCAATCTTTCTATGAAGTTTTAGGGATCCGAGTTTTAGGAATTTATTATACAATGTATGTACAATCCTCTATTAAAATTGATACAAGTTACACTAGTTTGAAACACTAATAAGGAAACAGTTCCATACCAGTAGGTTCACAACTTAAATAATTTTGTTACTATGGAAAAACATGTTTTGTTTATACAAACAGCATCAAATGCCGCACCTGTTATCACGAAATTAATTAATCACATTAAATATTATTTGTGTTGCATATAATTAGACATATAATCTGAGGTTAATAAGTTTTAGCACTAAAAATTACAACTTGAATTTTAAAAGGGAGTTTTATCACATATATCAGTAGGATTTTTTTCCGAGATAGACAAGGTTTAATCAATGGAAAAACATGTTTTGTTTATACAAACAGCAACAAATGCCGCACCTGTTATCACGAAATTAATTTATCACATTAAATATTATTTGTGTTGCATGTAATTAGACATATAATCTGAGGTTAATAAGTTTTAGCACTAAAAATTACAACTTGAATTTTAAAAGGGAGTTTTATCACATATATCAGTAGGATTTTTTTCCGAGATAGACAAGGTTTAATCATATTTTCATTACATTTGCAGAAAATAAAGGTATTAAAATAAATTGTTGCTTCATTTGGATAGTCCACAATAAACTCTTGTGGCAACCTAATCCTCATAACCAACAATATTAATTAATATTATGATCTGATTCATGACATTAATATTCAATCAGAGGCGTGGCACCGCATTTGATATTGGTACGGCGAAAGCCGTACCTGCATTTGATATTGGTACGGCGGAAGCCTTACCTGCCGTACCGGCTGCTACGCCTATGTATTTGAGATGTGAAGAGAGTCAAAAGACACCAATAAAAATAGAAAATATGAACATTTTTTTTTCTAAAAATTATTGGTAAGGCATGCCGTACCTACAAAAGTTATTGTTACGCCTAAGTGAATACAGTATTTGTTTGTAATGTCATGTCACGCG
The DNA here is from genome assembly GCA_944474755.1 of Limnoperna fortunei. Classification (NCBI taxonomy): domain Eukaryota; kingdom Metazoa; phylum Mollusca; class Bivalvia; order Mytilida; family Modiolidae; genus Limnoperna; species Limnoperna fortunei. The sequence goes on along the minus strand of OX104117.1, from coordinate 33,559,464 downwards.
TGTTACTAGAATTCAACAAATGGATCAAAGTTCACTTATAATTTAAGTCGCCCACAAGGGTTTTTTGCACCGTTTCTGTTCTTCTTCTTCCCATCTTATTTTTCTTCCGCTGTTCGCAAAAATTTTGTTTCGCCGATTTGATCGAGATGAAACTGAACGTAAAAATAAGTCATGACGTGGATTCTAGCTGTAAAATTTTGAAATTGGACGCCATTTATAAAATGGAAAAATCTTCAAAATTCCAAAAGTGTATGGATGTTAATGAAAGTTTGTTTGAATGATGTTTAACGCCATTTTCAGCAATTTTTCAGCTATATCATGGCGTCTAGTTTTTATTGGGGGAGGAAGCCTGAGTACCCGGAGGAAACCCCAGACCTGCGGTAGGAAAACTGGTAATCCTTGCCAATTAAGATTGGAGTCAACCAATTCGCTATCGATTTTTGTACTTTGAAACCAGAATTGCTTGAAAGGCTTCGTGACCAGTTTATTCAGATGTGGTTATCCGATATGGAAAACTCTTCAAGGGGTAAATTTTACTCTCTCTTTAAAAAAGATTTTGTTTTCGAAAAATATTTAACCCGATATTCCGAGACTGGACGTTTGCATATATCAAAGCTAAGAACTTCAAACTGCAAACTACCAATAGAAACTGGTCGGTGGTATAATATTCCAACAGCCAAAAGAACTTGCAAATTATGCAGAGATGGAAGGTGACGAATATCACTACTTCTTTAATTGCACTAACGAAATTGTAACTGAACTTAGGCATAAATACATACCAAGGTACTATTACAGGAATCCAAATGTAAACAAAATGGGTACTATGCTTTCACTATGTAACGTTTATCTATTAACAAATATATCGTATTTTGTAAAGAAACTCAACTTAATATTGTAAATTTGTATGTCTTTACATCCTTGTCAACTTTTTCATCCTGTTTTTTATTTTTTTATATGTATGTTGATATGTGACCTCTTGTAACACATGTTAATGTGTCTGAGTGTACAAATATAAGTTACCAAAGTTACCAAGTACACCCTGCCCGCGGTGAGAATCGAACCTGCAATCTCAGTTTTGACAGACCACGTGATCAATAGTAGACAAACTACCTTAACCACTCGGCCACCGAGGCCCCTACAATGTATGAAAGTGGAGTATGTTATTCCGCGCCTTATGAGGCACATGTTGACGTTCTATGGCGGCTATTTTGAATCCAAGATGGCTGCCGAAAATTCTAAACACTGTGATTTGCGCGAAACTTAAATTGGTATTAAATTGGTCAAGAGACAATATATCCTTAAACAATGGATTTTGATTGATTGGATGTCTGCTTTACGTCCAGCGAGCAGTATTTTAGCTATATTCAGGACGGGAACAAGTTAACAAACAATAAATCAATGGAAAATGGGGGTGGGATGGGTCATAGGAAATACAATTTTGACTGCCACTGGAAAAGTATGGAGTTTTGGGTAGGGGCGGAAAATTTAGCCTTTTGTAGCGGCTACAATGAGCCTACTCTTTTCCTAAAAAATGTTCTTGTTTAACATTCTTGTTTTTCGTCATTCTGATTGGATGTCAAGAGACAATACATCCTTAAACAATGGAGAGTCTATAGGATATAGCAATGTGAAAGTTGTGTTGTTTACATAAGAAATAAGTACTTTCATGCGCTTTCGAGAAAGCCTTATGATCATTCGCTCATGATAGAAATTTATTATACCTTTTTGCTTTTTCCACTCTCATTTTTAATTTTGAAAAAGATACATATATTTCATTTATACAGAAAGGCAAACAAATGATATACAATTAACCTCCGTGATTTATATATAGGCCAGACCATTAATTTATGATGTCTTTGCTAATGACATTCAGCCCCAAATTGATATTATAACAATACTGGCACATGTCTCGCTCTATTATCAGTTAATTTGTCAACTCTGTAATAGCTCATGAACTGCATGCTGAAAAAGGTATCTGGATGTTTCTGCCATATTCTGTTTTGTCCATAGTACACTTCTGCCACAGGTCAAATCGTCCATACTTTATTTATAGTACTGTAGTATTTACAGTATACATGTAACTGTTAGATATCATAATTAGTATCATTAGAATATATTTATTTACTTAGTATGTTACCAGTCATGATGAAATGCCCAAAAATTGAAATATAATGTAGATACTGATATGAACTTATAAACAATATATTCTGTGCATTTTAGTCGATATTATAAAGAACTTCATGTTGTGCTTTTATACTTATTATTTTTTCTCAAAATTATTCGATGTTGGTTGTTGTTACGATGTAGGCTTGTGTCATCCTTTGAGTGTGCAATCTGATCAATATCAAAGTATTGAACTTTTTAATGGTGATTAAAACCTTTAATTGATGATTTTTTATATACCAATTTATAGATCGATTATAAACATATAAAATGTTATAGTTACATAAAACTATGACCGAAATGTCATATTAATGTATGGTCGAACACTATGGACGAAATAGCTAATCCTATGGACAAAGTGGTACTATGGCCGAAACGACCCAAAAGCCTGAATAGAAATACAATTTTTTAAACATTTAACGTCTTCATCAACAATTGAAACAAAAGGAGGAAATTAAAATATTAATCATTCAACGAATAAATAAACTTATTTTAAAAGTGCCAATAATTCCCTTTAGACACAAGTAACTGACACCTACTAAGCGCAATTAAAAGGAACATATTTAAATTGAGATTTTTGATATTGATGCGAGCTGCCATTTTCTGTTTTTCCCTTATCACATGACACGTAATCACGTGGGAATTTTTTATCCTTTGTCTAAATATTTGTAAAGACAATTCATTACTGCTATAGTTAGAGTATACAAGAAATATTTCATAATTAAAAATAATTTATTGCTAGCAATTATTAAGGGGCGTGTCTACAAACACCGGAAGTAAATACTAGCACACGTGAGAAGAATTGTAGATCGTCGCACGATTTTTAATAGACATGGACAACCCAGAAAAATGCATTGAAAATTACAAGTACATTTTCCAGAAAGATTTATTGAGGTAAAATGCATTAAGAGCAATATATTATTAATAAATAGGCATGACACTGCCAATTTAAGGAATTACACGCGTATCTTCTTTAGGGTCATAAAAGGGGACGTTCCAATGACCAAGTCCAATTCCCTACGAAGTAGTATATGTTAGCAACTTGTAAACGAATAATTAAAATAAAATATAATTCAATAATTGAAATAAATGTTGTTTCGATTGACTACGGTAATTTACATGCATTGTTTGGAAGGGCGAACTTCAAGTTCATTAAAAAAAATAGTTTTATTTTTTTGGTTTTGTTTATTTATTGTTTTTTTCACATCTACATCTACAGGATAATCGTTGAACATCAATATGGTGATGATTACTAAGGAGGCGCATGCCGGAAATTTACAATTTTAAAACAATAAAATGAAACAATTTAGAGAGGGAACACTGAACATATGTACAAATGAGTGATACTGTAAAAAAAATTTTTTTTTTATTTTTGTAACATAAGATAAAAACAACTATTTATTTAGAATGTGTATAGGAATGAGGATGTATCAGTCTTGAACGAGTCCAAGTCTGGGCTATAAGCAACTGCAGAACGGAGTGAATTCCATATTTTTATTGCTCTGGGAAAGAAGGAGTGTGCATATGGTAGTTTGTGGGAGAGAATGGTAGAAGGAATTTATGGTTTTGTGTCGGTATCATATAGTTCGGTGGAGTGATAAAGTTGACTAGTTGATGTGATTTTGTAAAGCATTGTTACTGATGTTAAGTTTCTTCTTTGTTGTAATGTAGGCCATTAAAGTTGCTGGAGCATGGCGCTAACGCTACTTTGATAGTGGTATTGGTTGAGTACGTATCTTGCTGCTCTTCTTTGAGTCATTTCAAGTTTGTTTATTAGATCTTTTTGCCAGGGATCCCATATGATGTTGCAGTATTCTAGTTTTGGTCTGAAATAGGTCTTGTATGCTGTTTTTTTTGTTTTGATGTTCCTTTTAATGAATTGTAATGATGCATTTGCCTTGTTTGAGATTGTGTTGATGTGATTGTTCCAGCTAAAGTCTTTTGTGATTGTAATTCCCAGATATTGAGCTTTGTCAGTTGTTTTAAGTATTTGGTTATGCAGTTTGTAGTCATAAATGATGGAAGTCCGTTTTCTTGATATTCTTATTATCTACAAATCTACATGTATCTGGGTTAAAAGACATTAGCCAGGATTACACATCTTCATTAGGAAACAACATAATCGTGAATCCTCTGCCATTCAACGCTTTTTAGGTGCTCCCATTTAATTCTATAAGGAGAGAATTCTGGAACCATATATAAACAACCTGACTAATGTGTGGTACAGATTTTTTGTTGTAACCAAAAATGCATGGATATGAGTGTCCATCTGTCTGTCAGTGCCTCATTGGTTTCCAAATGATAACTTGAACACATGTCAACAGATTTTTTTTAAACTTTGCACAGCAATTAAATACCATAAAAATAAAAATCAAGTTCGATTTTCAGCACAATTGAATTTACAACTTTCCAGTTTAAAAAACGCCGCCTAAAAACTGCGGCTACAGCAGCAGTTTGTCCTGTCGAAAACTTTTGAAATGGACAATTGTCTTTGATAATGTTAACGCTTCATGTTAATGACAGGTGTCAGAATCTGATTTCAGGATGTTATTTAAACTTTCTGCTTATTGTTAATTAATTAACTGATATTTATAAACCTATTTATCTGATACTGATTTTAGGTAGAACCCCAGCTGTTTTATAGCTTCATTAAACAAGCTTACCAGTGAAATAATAATAATGAACTCACCTGTTGCATATGGCTATAGTAACATCTACTAATGAGGTTAATTAGATGATAATTTAAATGCATAGACAAACAATACAAAAACAATCTTGAATGCAAAATATTTATTTCAATATCATAGTCTTTTAGTGATGATAGCCATAGTTTTTCAAACTGGAACTTAAAAGTTGAAAGGGAGATATATCGTGTTAGGCCGAATTTTACTGACGTTATAATCCAAAGTTAGTTTTGTGATTTGTCAGATTAACCTCGCCAAAAAAAACAAAAGCGATGGTACAATTATTAGTTCTAGAATCTGGAACTGGAAATAGATCAATTTGTAGTTTTCGACTTTGACCAATTCAAGTTTTTTTGTCAAGATAGTTTCCAGATGATGACTTGAAAACATGTCAACATATTTTTTTTAATTGAACAGCTGTTACATGTAAGCACTTTAAATGAAGATTGGATCTTCTGAGATGGAATGAATCATTATGATACTAGTATCATCCTCAGTTGTTCCTGTAGGCTGATTTTGTAATTCAGTAAAATGTGTTTATGAATATTAAAAACAATGCATCATGGTGGGGCATCATTTAATGTCCCATTAAATGTCCTATTTTCAGTAATGACAGTGGTGTAGCTCGGTTCTGATTGCAGTGCATGCAAAATTATGGCAGGGCTAACAGGACCTAATCTGGTTCCCATAATCCTTTGCGAATCTACCAATTGCAATATTTGCAATACTTTATAGTACGAGACTACGAGTTATAAATACAGCAGTGGGTCCATTCTAGTCCAAGGCTCTGCTCAAGGCCCCCAGCAGGTCCATGGCAGGGCCCTGGTAGGGAGTCCTGGGGGTGGAGCCCTCCGTAAGCTCCACGGATATAGACTTTTAGAACTAAATTTTAAGTGAATGGCATCTTACTTTTTTTTATGAAATTGACCCAGTCACGAGCATTCAAATACTTTTATTTCAATGCAGCCAGGGATGTTCCAATGATTGTTTAAGGAATAAAAACAAAATGACATGAATCGTGCGAGTTTTTCTAGAAATCATATTTTAAAAACAAAAAAGAATCGGACCAAAAACGTCAAATATATTTGTACCCTGCAAGTTGGCGATATATTAAATTGCAACTAAAATGATGACTATTGTCTGTTCAAAGTAGATAATATTTTTTTTATGTAAGCATCATGATCACTTGTCTGCGTTTTGCATTGTCAAAAAATGTCAATAACTTTTTTCAAGTTCATCTCAAAGTCGGTGATAATATCCGGACTGAATATTACCCAGACATAGAGTATGGTTGGAGAATTTTTGGACTGAAAACTACCCAGAACGTATATAATAAGTATACCTCTTCCTCTTCCCTTGTTCTTAATTTCTTATTATTATTAAAAAAAGAAAAATTGCTGTTTCGTTTGTGCAGGCAGGTTTGTTGATGCGTTAATGGTAGCTACGCTACTGCATGAAATGCTAATAATCCTATTTATGCAATCACAATGGAATAGAAAACAATTTAAAGACTCGCTCTCTTATACTAATACACTTCTTACTTTATTACTATTCTGTATACTGTGATACAGTACAAACAACACACTCTAAAGATACAGAAAAAATTTAGTGTTTTACTAAATTTTTTTAACACATGTTGGTATTTAATCGAAATAAATCTCTATCCATATATTTATATCTTTCTGTATGTTCACTACAATTATATGTAGTTAATGAGATTGTGTACAATCTATATAAATATGTGGCAGAGTTTTTGTCTCGCCTGCGACAAAAGTCGCTGGAGGCGAGACATATGTATGGGAATGCGGCGCCGGCGGCGTAAACACTTGACATCTTGCTTCATATCTTTGTAAGCCCAAGCCCTAGGTCCATCAAATTTGGTCCAGAGGAAGCTTATGATGAGTACTTGCCAGTCAGTCACCTGTCCCCTGACCTTGACCTCAATTTCACGGTCCAGCGACTACGTTAAAGTTTTGGGGTTACGACAGTTCCTCTGTAACTACGCATGGTAGGATGACAATATTTGGTGTATAGGTTGCTGGTGACTAGTACATGACTGTCTGGTAGGTGTCACATGACCTTGACCTCAATTTCACGGTCCAGCGACTACGTTAAAGTTTTTGGGTTACGATAGTTCCTCTGTAACTATGCATGGTAGGATAACAATATTTGGTGTATAGGTTGCTGATGACTAGTACATGACTGTCTGGTAGGTGTCACCTGACCTTGACCTCAATTGCACGGTCCAGCGACTACGTTAAAGTTTTTGGGTTACGAATGTTCCTCTGTAACTACGCATGGTAGGATGACAATATTTGGTGTATAGGTTGCTGATGACTAGTACATGACTGTCTGGTAGGTGTCACCTGACCTTGACCTCAATTTCACGGTCCAGCGACTACATTAAAGTTTTTGGGTTACGACAGTTCCTCTGCAACTACACATGGTAGGATGACAATATTTGGTGTATAGGTTGCTGATGACTAGTACATAACTGTCTGGTAGGTGTCACCTGACCTTGACCTCAATTTCATGGTCCAGCGACTACGTTAAAGTTTTTGGGTTACGATAGTTCCTCTGTAACTATGCATGGTAGGATGACAATATTTGGTATATAGGTTGCTGATGAATAGTACATTACTGTCTGGTAGGTTCCACCTGACCTTGACCTCAATTTCAAGGTCCAGCGACTACGTTAAAGTTTTTGGTTTACAACTGTTCCCCTGTAACTATGCAGGGTATGGTGACAATATTTTGTATACAGGCCGCTGCTGATATTTAATGCTATTTACGTAATGCTTATGACGAAATTTATTTTCGTTACTGATGCGGAATTCAGGCGAGACGTTTTTTCTGTGTCCACACTTGTTGAAAATCTCTTCGATTTCATCTAAGGGATAAAATCCACTATTTCTAAACTATAGTAAAGGAATCCTCTACCCTCCAACAATTTTCTTGACTTGGCTGATGAGAGAGCCTTCCCTCCAAGCAAAGTCAGGACTCACCCAGCATAATCTAGAAAAGTTTTGAATGTCTAGAGATCTATAATCTTTAGTTCACTATCAGTGGGAGTGTTACTTTAATCTTAAGATTTACAAATACATTGTGCATGTATATAACTTTATAACAACAATAATTTTTTGTTTAATATTGGAAACTTTCTTAAACCTAACAATATTTCAGTTCTATCAAGGTTTAATGTAAACATAAAATTTTCTGAATTGAAATGCAAACTCACTTGAGAATTGGTATATTATATATTTTATTTGGCACTCAAGAGAACCAATGCTGAATTCTTTTTCTGCAGTGTTACAAAATGAACAGTATTTAGAAGAGTTTTGTACAAAGAAGTATTTTTAGCATACTGTAAATCAGTGTAACAGTTTATATTGACCAAACATATATCTAAGTAACTTTACAAACTTGACTTCCAGCATAATAAACAGTGGTCTGCACGGGCCATTAAAATGGGTAAAATGCATTATGACCCACTTTGCATGTACATAAAGGTGAAATTTATTGGCCATGCAATCTTCAAAAATTAAAGCTTATTATAAAGATATAGTCACATGACAAGTTAAAAAATGGCTGGCATCTGTTCTTATTTTATTTAGGAAGTCATATGAAAATTCAATTCACAGTTGTGATGAGGAATTTACAGCACTGATTAAAAATGTTTCAGAATATTATGCATAGTTATATTATATTGTTAATTAATCACTATTTTAATTTAAAGAAATGAAAATTAGAAACTTTCCTGTATTATACTGTTATATAAACAAGACATCTCATTTTGTGTCACATTATTACACAGAGGCTGATTTTAAGAATTATGTTCAACATCTTTGAAATTCATTCATTCATTCATTCATTCATTCATTCATTCATTCATTCATTCATTCATTCATTCATTCATTCAGTCAGTCAGTCAGTCAGTCAGTCAGTCAGTCAGTCAGTCAGTCAGTCAGTCAGTCATTAATCAGTACCTTACATTTTTCCTTTTATCTTTTCTGTCAAGAAGCTAGGAGCCAGACTCATTGAATTTAACAAACTTGAATTTGGTAAAAAAAAAAACCTAATACGTCATGTATTTATCACTGGAATTCTGGGACATTCCTGTTGTCATGATGATAGTATCAAAAGGGTTGATAAATTTTGGACAGCAACACTTTTTAGCTTACCTGACCCGAAGGGTCATGTGAGCTATTGCCATCACTTGGCGTCCGTCAGCGGCGGCGTCGTCCTCTGCGTCGTTAACTTTTCTTTAAAAATCTTCTTCTCCAAAACCACTGAAGGGATTGATTTGAAACTTTGCACACATCATCAGTAAAATGTCCTCTACCAAGTTTGCCCAAATCATTGCAAACAGGGGGGTCAAAATACAGTTTTTTGCTTTTAGTTCAAAAAGTATAACAGATACAGGAAAACTGAACAGACCTAGGCCTCCCTTCTTCAGCATCTTAAGCTCTACAAAACACTCAATTGGGTCAAAGTTGTATGATGACTCCTTGTAGGAGTTATTGCCTTTTAAATGTCAAAATTGATGATTTTTGCCATTTTTGCCTCAAAATCTCGAAAATTATTAGAACTAGAGACAAAATTAGCATTGCTTAATTGTTCTGCTCTATGAGGGCTACAAAAATGACTTAAGGGTCAAGATTGTCTGATTAACCGTTTAAGAGTTATTCCCCTTGAACTGTTTTTTTTTAATCGGTTTTAATTGATTTTTAAAAATCTTTCCTCTGAAACAACAGAAAGTACTGCTTTGAAACTTTGTACACATCATCCATCAAATGTATTTAACCAAGATTGTACCAACCATTGCTGCAGATTAACCAACATGGCCACCATGGCTAAAAATTAGGACGGAAGGGGGGGGGGGGGTAAAATACAGTTTTTGGCTTATATTTAAAAAAGTGTAACAGATACAGGAAAACCGAACAGACATGCCTTCATCTGCATCAAAAGCTCTACTAAACACTCTATTGGGTTGAAGTTGTATGATGACTCCTTATAGGAGTTATTGCCCTTTAATTGTCCAAATTGATTATTTTTGACATTTTTGCCTCAAAATCTTAAAAATTATTAGAACTAGAGAAAAAGTTAGCATTGCTTAATTGTTCTGCTCTATGAGGGCTACAAAAATGACGCTAGTGTCAAGATTGTCTGATGAGCCGTTTAGGAATTATTCTCCTTGAACATTTTTTAATCAATTTTACTTGATTTTAAAAAATCTTCTCCTCTTTAAAAAATGAAAGGACTGCTTTGAAACATTGCACACATCATCTTTAGGACGTCCTCTACCAAAATTTTGCAAATCATGACACCTGACTACCTACATAGCTATGTTGGCTTAAAATAGAAAAAATGAAAAAAAGGGGGGTGGGAGTCGAGAGAGTTTTCGACTGATAGTTAAAAAAGTATAACAGGTACAGCAAATTTGAAGTGAACCTCCCTTCTCCCTCTAAGCATCAAAAGCTCCTCCTTATATAAGTTATTTCCCTTAAAAGGTCAAAATTAAATATTTTTGCAGAAGTGTTGGGCAATTCCTTATAGCAATGAAAAGCTGGATAAAAAAGGGTTGTTTGGTTTCAGGTTCAGGTGAGCGATACAGGCTCCTGGGAGCCTCTAGTTTGAGTAAAGCATTTATCTTCCTACTGCAAACCAGAACACTGAATAACTAAATCTATATCTGCTAATCATGGATATATACACAGTTATACACCCTCTACTGACCAATATGTGGCTGCCATCAGTCACTGCTCATAATGCCCCTTTGGTGAAATGGGATACCATTGGAATAGAATAAATTTAACAGTTTCACACAATGTCCTGTTACTGATTAAACTGGGATTAAGTTCTTCTCCACAAACAGTGATTGTTTATTGTTATGTATAGGATCAATAAATGAATTAAACTGTGAGTTGTAACTTTAAGGTGTCAAGTGCCACAACTTATTAACCTCAGATTTTGTGTGTAATTAGACACAACACAAATGTTATAGGATATGTAAGACAACAGTTGTTTAATCTTATAAATAATTATAAATAATTAACATGTTGAAGTTATGCACCTGCTCTATGATGGACTTGTTTCAGGGTTTTTTCCCCATATTTTATACTTGGGAATATGTCATACAATTTTATAGAAGTCGATATTGATATAGAAATGTTATGCACCTGGTATTATGGAATTATTCCTAGACATAACTTCGTAATTTGAAGGTCGTAACTTCATTAACAGTCATTATTGACACAGACCCAGAAACTACAAATTAGAAGTTTTTTGTGTGGGGATGCCAACATACCAATTCAGTCCCCCACCCCGTGGATAGTATTTCATTGAAATCAGTACATTAAATATGCCTAGAAACAAAATTTTGTTGAATCTGAAAAAGTTGACTTTTTATGGGAATACCCATGGCGGACAATCGACGACCACATAGGTGTCCGCTCTGTAACAGCAAAAGTCTTCATGAAACTTGGGGAAAATGTTAATGGGCATAATATCTCGGCCACGTTCGATAACCAGCCAAATCACTTCAGCCACTTTAGAGTAATGGTCCTTTATTTGTAAAAAATGGTCATTCGCATTGTCCTCTCTCTAAATAAAAAGTTGTTCTCCGATTTTCATGAAACTTACGTGGAAATAATTATGGGCATAATATCTCGACCAAGTTCGATAACCAGCCAAATCACTTCTGCCACTTTAGAGTTATTGCCCTTTATACAAAAAAAGCAAATTCGCCTTGTCCACATTCTAACTCGGACACTTATTGTCCGATCTTCTTGAAACTTGGGGGAAAATTATTATGGACATATTATCTCGACCAAGATTGATAACCAGCTAAATTGCTTCAAACATTTCGGAGTTATGGACCATTATTTATACCAAAAAATTGCATTTTAGATGCGCATATTTTGTAGCATTTTGCAACTCGTTTATAATTAAAGAATGATTTTGTCATTTTTGAAATTGCCGCAATTTCAAGATGGTCAGCATAATCAACTTCCAATTTTTATGACTTGCATCCATTCATAATCTACCTGAATACCAATTTAAGTTTCGCGCAAATCAGTGTTTAGAATTTTCGGCAGCCATCTTGGATTCAAAATAGCCGCTATAGAACGTCAACATGTGCCTCATAAGGCGCGGAATAACATGCTCCACTTTCATATATTGTAGGGGCCTCGGTGGCCGAGTGGTTAAGGTAGTTTGTCTACTATTGATCACGTGGTCTGTCAAAACTGAGATTGTATGTTCGATTCTCACCGCGGGCAGGGTGTACTTGGTAACTTTTATTTGTACACTCAGACACATAAACATGTGTTACAAGAGGTCACATAATTCTTATCAGCATACATATAAAAAAATAACAGGATGAACGAGTTGACAAGGCTGTAAAGACATACAAATTTACAATATTAAGTTGAGTTTCTTTACAAAATACGATATTTTTGTTAATAGATAAACTTTACATAGTGAAAGCATAGTACCCATTTTGTTTACATTTGGATTCCTGTAATAGTACCTTGGTATGTATTTATGCCTAAGTTCAGTGACAATTTCGTTAGTGCAATTAAAGAAGTAGTGATATTCGTCACCTATTCCATCTGCACAATTTGCAAGTTTTTTTCGGCTGTTGGAATATTACATGTATACCACCGACCAGCTTCTATTGGTAGTTTGCAGTTTGAAGTTCTTAGCTTTGATATATGCAAACGTCCAGTCTCGGAATATTGGGTTAAATATTTTTCGAAACTAAAATCTTTTTAAAAATGAGAGTAAAATTTACCCCTTGAAGAGTTTTCCATATCGGATAACCACATCTGAATAAACTGGTCACGAAGCCTTTCAAGCAATTCTGGTTTCAAAGTACAAAAATCGATAGCGAATTGGTTGACTCCAATCTTAATTGGCAAGTACATGTGTATTACCGCAGGTCTGGGGTTTCCTCTGGATATTATGGGTTCCTCCCCCATTAAAAACTGGACGCCATGATATAGCTGAAAAATTGCTGAAAATGGCGTCAATCTAATAAAAATTAAATCTTTCACTTGCTCCCCCCTTTTTACTATGGTCGCTGCGTGTACGCAGCGACCAATAACAAAAAGGGGGAGCTAGTGAGAGATTTAATTTTAATTAGATTGAAAATGGCGTTAAAATCATTCAAATAAACTTTCATTAAAATCCATACACTTTTGGAATTTTAAAGATTTTTCCAGTTTATAAATGGCGTCCAATTTCAAAATTTTACAGCTAGAATGCACGTCATGACTTATTTTTGGATTCAGTTTCATCTCGATGAAATCGGCGAAACAAAATAGCGGAAGAAAAATAAGATAGGAAGAATAATACACGGAGCAAAAACGATTTGGGGGCATAATAAGAAGAACAGAAACGGTGCAAAAAACCTTGTTTTGGGCGACTTAACAATAACTTTTGTTGGTACGGCATGCCTTACCAATAATTTTTGTCTCGCCTGCGATGAAAGTCGCTGGAGGCGAGACATATGTATGGGAATCCGGCGGCGGCGTAAACACTTGACATCTTGCATTATATCTTTGTAAGCCCAAGCCCTAGGTCCATCAAATTTGGTCCAGAGGTAGCTTATGATGAGTACTTGCCAGTCAGTCACTTGTCGCCTGACCTTGACCTCAATTTCACGGTCCAGTGACTACGTTAAAGTTTTTGGGTTACGACAGTTCCTCTGTAACTATGCATGGTAGGATAACAATATTTGGTGTATAGGTTGCTGATGTCTAGTACATGACTGTCTGGTAGGTGTCACCTGACCTTGACCTCAATTTCACGGTCCAGCGACTACGTTAAAGTTTTTGGGTTACGACAGTTCCTCTGTAACTACGCATGGTAGGATGACAATATTTGGTGTATAGGTTGCTGATGACTAGTACATGACTGTCTGGTAGGTGTCACCTGACCTTGACCTCAATTTCACGGTCCAGCGACTACGTTAAAGTTTTGGGGTTACGACAGTTCCTCTTTAACTACGCATGGTAGGATGACAATATTTGGTGTATAGGTTGCTGATGACTAGTACATGACTGTCTGGTAGGTGTCACCTGACCTTGACCTCAATTTCACGGTCCAGCGACTACGTTAAAGTTTTTGGGTTACGACAGTTCCTCTGTAACTACGCATGGTAGGATGACAATATTTGGTGTATAGGTTGCTGATGACTAGTACATGACTGTCTGGTAGGTGTCACCTGACCTTGACCTCAATTTCACGGTCCAGCGACTACGTTAAAGTTTTGGGGTTACGACAGTTCCTCTGTAACTATGCATGGTAGGATGACAGTATTAGGTGTATAGGTTGCTGATGACTAGTACATGACTGTCTGGTAGGTGTCACCTGACCTTGACCTCAATTTCACGGTCCAGCGACTACGTTAAAGTTTTGGGGTTACGACAGTTCCTCTGTAACTACGCATGGTAGGATGACAATATTTGGTGTATAGGTTGCTGATGACTAGTACATGACTGTCTGGTAGGTGTCACCTGACCTTGACCTCAATTTCACGGTCCAGCGACTGCGTTAAAGTTTTTGGGTTACGATAGTTCCTCTGTAACTACGCATGGTAGGATGACAGTATTTGGTATATAGGTTGCTGATTAATAGTACATGACTGTCTGGTATGTTCCACCTGACCTTGACCTCAATTTCACGGTCCAGTGACTACGTTAAAGTTTTTGGGTTACGGCTGTTCCCCTGTAACTATGCAGGGTATGGTGACAATATTTTGTATACAGGCCGCTGCTGATATTTAATGCTATTTACGTAATTCTTATGACGAAATTTATTTTCGTTACTGATGCGGAATGCAGGCGAGACGTTTTTCTGTGTCCACACTTGTTAGAAATAAAAATAAATGTTCATATTTTTCTATTTTTATTGGTGTCTTTTGACTCTCTTCACATCTCAAATACATAGGCGTAGCAGCCGGTACGGCAGGTAAGGCTTCCGCCGTACCAATATCAAATGCGATGCCACGCCTCTGATTGAATATTAATGTCATGAATCAGATCATAATATTAATTAATATTGTTTACTTAAGAGGATTAAGTTGCCACAAGAGTTTATTGTGGACTATCCAAATGAAGTAACAATTAACTTTAATACTTTGTTCTGCAAATGTAATGAAAATATGATTAAACCTCGTCTATCTTGGAAAAAAATCCTACTGATATATGTGATAAAACACTCTTTTAAAATTTAAGTTGTAATATTTAGGGCTTAAACTTATTAACCTCAGATTATATGTCTAATTACATGCAACACAAATAATATTTAATGTGAGAAATTAATTTCGTGATAACAGGTGCGGCATTTGTTGCTGTTTGTATAAACAAAACACGTTTTTCCAGAGTAACAAACATATTTAAGTTGTGAACCTACTGGTATGGAACTGTTTCCTTATTAGTGTTTCTAACTAGTGTAACTGTTATCAATTTCAATAGATTATTGTACATACATTTTATAATAAATTCCTAAAGCTTTTAACTCGGATTCCTAAAACTTCATAGAAAATTGACACATATTGAAGCTGTGCACCTGATTTAATGGAATAGTTCAAGTAATTTGTCTTATTTTTGTCACTTTATTAACAACGTAGCGATTTTTCAACATTTTTTTTACAGAAGATTGTACCTATCCAACAGTTTTTAATATTGATTTCCGACCTAAAAAGAAAGATTGCATTTTCATATATATTACAGATGTGCATCTTATGTTATAGAAATGCTCTAGAATTATTTTCCATTTTTCAGACTTGGAAATAAGTAAAATTAAAATTCTTTATGATTCATTTGGGTATAAGGAATTATTTCCATATTTGGTCAATTTCACTTTGGTTTACCCATTTTGTAATGAACAAACACACAACAAAAAACCAAGCACATAACAAATAGAAATGAATTTTGATCCTTGGGTTTCTCCATTCAAAATAACACTAATTTCAATACCATTGCAAGACTTGGCACAAAAATGATCTATTTTGTGACTTATTTGACAAGTTTATAAATGAAATATTGGCTAAATAACCACAGTTAGTTTAAACAAAACTGGACTGGATGCCATATTATTCTGAATAAAATATACACAATATATCGTGGTCTGCGTTGTTGTTGTCGTTTTAAATTTTCACATTTCAATCTTCTCCTCCAAAATCACTTGGCCAATTGTAACCAAACATGGCAGGAATGTTTATTGGGTTTTTCGTAACCAAGTTTGAGGTTTGTGTGCGGATCAGATATTAAACATGGCTGCCAGGGCCATTAATGCATTCTGATTCTGAATTTTAAAATCTTTTCAAAAACTACTTGGCAGATTGATTTGAAATGTTGCAGAAATGTACTTTAGATGGTCGCCTACAGTGTTTGATTTCTTTTGTCAATACAGAATTCAAAATGGCCGACCATGGAACAAATATATATAGAACATTATGGTAAAAATATACAAACAGCTTCTTCTCCGATACTGTTCCACACAATGTAGCCAAATTATGAAGAAATGAAGTTTGGATAGTTATCTTATTATTTTGAGTTTTTTAGCCTATTGCAAATGAAGCATGGCTTCAAGAGACACTAATTCGTTCTGATTGGCATAAATTTAAAACATCTTCTGATGTGCTGCTTGGCATATTGATTTGAAATATTGCAAAATAGTACCTTAGATTGTCCTCTACAAAGCTTTAGTTTTATTTGACTATCCAAACTCCAAGATGGCCGCGACGGTGGAACACAGCTGAACGTAGGACCTTATGGAAAAACACAGAAATATCTTCTTCCATGAAACTCTTCCACACTATTACGGCAAATAATGTAGAATTGAATCTTGGATAGTTTTCTTATTATTTTGAGTTTGTCGAGCCAATAGGAAATTTAACAAGTCTGCCATAGCTGCAAATGCGTTCTGACTAAAATTTTAAAATTTGTTTAGTCCCAAACCGCTTGGCAAAAGGAATTGTGATATTGTAGAAATATACCTTAGATGGTCTTCTACTAATTTTGAGTTTATTGTTTCGATCCAAATACAATATTGCTGCCACCATGGAACATTGCTTAACATATTAACCTATGAGAAAAAACATTAAAAAACGGCTTCTCTTAAACTGTTGCACACATTTAAACCAACACTGCAGAAATGAAGCTTGGAAGTTATATTTTTATTATTTTGCAGTTTTTTGAGATCATTTGTCTTACAACATGACAGCCAGGGACATACATGCATTTTGATTAGCTGAAATTTAGAAATTTGTTTCTGGACAAACCACTCGCATATTGATTTGTAATATTGCAGAAATGTAGTTTGGATTGTCCTCTACAAAAATCAATCGGCCCCAAAGTTTTTGTGGCCGATTAATACAAAACACTTGACGACCGTCATTATGGAATATAGCTTAACATGCGGCTGAATGGGAAAAACATAAGAACAGCTTCTCCTCAGAAACTGTCCTTCTTCACATGAACTCTTTAGCATTTAATATCAAAATTTGCTAGATAAGTCATGTGTCATAAAACGTTTTTTTGTAAGTCAGTTGAACGATGAGGCTCTTAAGATCCTCTAGTTTGAAATTGTGTGTATTTTGTCAAACATAGTTCTTGTAATCAGATCCTGATTTCGGGCTTTCTATTTCGATTTTTGTTGTGTATACATGCACTATGTTTAACTTCCTTGAACTGTTGAGACAAACATTTTTCTGTTGCAGGGGAAAGGTTGCCTTTGTAACCGGTGGAGCCTCGGGTATATGTTTTACTATAGCAGAGGTTTTGATGAGGTAATTACAGGCTTATAGTGTTTACAACTGTAAAGACTCAAATAAGTATAGTACGCTGTATATTTATAATTTTTAACAAGATCAGACGATCTAATGAGGAACGTGTCTTCCTGTTTTTATTACAGCTGAGGTTCTAAAAAAGTTAGAAATTCCAGTTTGTACAACAGAAGTGCATCAAATTTTTATACCTCGCCACACAAAGTGTCCTGGTATTATGTGATACCGCTTTTTGGACTTGAGTTTACGTCCGTTTTTTCGTCTGTCCGTCTCCCGATGGTTTCCAGATGATAACTTGAAAACGTGTTGACGGTTTTGTTTAAATTTAGCACAGCTGTTAAGTACTACAAATGTAGATCGAGTTTGATTTTCAGCTCCAATTTGTAGTTTTCAAATTGAGCCAATCCAAATTTCTGGTCAACAATTGGTGGTTTCCAGATGATAACTTGAAAACGCCGCGTCAACAGATTTTGTTTTTACTTTGTTAAGTACTATAAAAAGAAGATCAGGTTCAATTTGTTTTTTTTTGACTTGGGCCAATTTAATAATTTTTTTGGTCAACTGTTTACGGTTTCCAAATTGTTTTTTTTTCAAAACATTACTTGAAAAACAGATTTTAAACAGCTGTTCAGAACTAAAAAATGAGGATCAAATTAAATTTTCAGCACAATTCTATTTTAGTTTTTGAGTTGTGCCAGTTTAAAATAATTTTTATATGTCCAAAAGGTCAAGGTATAAATTTTCTTCTGAGATGGACTGTTATCATTCTTAGCTTTTCCTGAAGGCTGATTGTAATTCAGTAAAATGTGTTTATGAATTTAAAAACAATGCAACGTGGCCAGGTATCATTTAATGACCAATTAAATGCCCTATTTTTAGCTCACCTGACCCAAAGGGTCATGTGAGCTATTGTTATCACTTTGCGTCCGTCGGCGTCGTCGTCGTCGTCGTCGGCGCCTGTAAACTTTTTACATTTTAATCTTCTTCTCTGAAACCACTTGGCCAATTGAAACCAAACTTGGCCATAATGTTCATTGGACGGACCTTTACAAAGTTTGTGTTTTTTATTTTGATTGGTAAACCAATATGGCCGCCACCTCAAGACTTAGTTTAACATAGGACCCTATGGGAAAAAAGTTTAAAAGGGCTTCTTCTCTGAAACCGTTTAACCAATCAAAACAAAACTTACTAGCAATATTGTTTAGATGGTCCTCTATAAAGTTTGTGTTTTAGATGGGAATTGGAAATTCAAAATGGCCGCCACTGCAGGACTTAGTTTAACATAGAACTCTATGGGAAAAAGTTTTAAAAGGCTTCTTCTCTGAAACCGGTTAATCAATGGAAACAAAAACTTACTAGCAATATTGTTTGGATGGTCCTCTATAAAGTTAGTGTTTTTTATGGCAATTGGAAATTCAAAATGGCTGCCACCGCAGGCCTTAATTTAACATAGGACCCTATGGGAAAAAGTTTGAAAGGCTTCTTTTCTGAAACCGGCCAACCAATGGAAACAAAACTTACTAGCAATATTGTTTGGATGGTCCTCTATAAAGTTAATGTTTTTTATCCCAATCTGATATTCAAAATGGCCGCCACCGCAGGACTTAGTTTAACATTGGACCCTATGGGAAAAATGTTAAAAAGGGCTTCTTCCCTGAAACCGGTTAACCAATCAAAACAAAACTTACTAGCAATATTGTTTGGATGGTCCTCTATAAAGTTTGTGTTTTTTATGGCAATTGGAAATTCAAAATGGCTGCCACCGCAGGACTTAATTTAACATAGGACCCCATGGGAAAAAGTTTGAAAGGCTTCTTTTCTGAAACCGGCCAACCAATGGAAACAAAACTTACTAGCAATATTGTTTGGATGGTCCTCTATAAAGTTAATGTTTTTTATCCCAATCTGATTTTCAAAATGGCTGCCACCGCAGGACTTAGTTTAACATAGGACCCTATGGGAAAAAGGTTAAAAAGGGCTTCTTCTCTGAAACCGGTTAACCAATCAAAACAAAACTTACTAGCAATATTGTTTGGGTGGTCCTTTATAAAGTTTATGATTTTTATGCCAACTGGAAATTTAAAATGGCCGCTACCGCAGGACTTAGTTTAACATGGGACCCTATGGGAAAAAGTATTTTAAGGCTTCTTCTCTGAAACCAGTTAATCAATGGAAACCAGAACTTACTAGCAATATTGTTTGGATGGTCCTCTATAAAGTTTATGTTTTTTATGGCAATTGGAAATTCAAAATGGCCACTACCGCAGGACTTTGTTTAACATACGACCCTATGGGAAAAAGTTTTTAAAGGCTTCTTCTCCGAAACCGGTTAATCAATGGAAACAAAACTTACTAGCAGTATTGTTTGGATGGTCCTCTATAAAGTTTATGTTTTTGATGGCAATTGGAAATTCAAAATGGCCACCTCCCCCGCAGGACTTAGTTTAACATAGGACCCTATGGGCAAATAAAAAAAATCTCTATACAACTGGTTAACCAATGAAACAAAGCTTTCTAGTAATATTGTTTGGATGGTCCTATTTAAAGTTTATTGAAAATTACAGGACTTACTTTAACATCAGGGAAATGCCATCTTCATTGCCAAAAAATCAGGTGAGCGATACAGGCTCTTAAGAGCCTCTGGTTTAATATAATTTTTGGTTACCAAAGCAGAGAAATTTTTATCAGACGAGAATATATACATGTATTTACAAGTATGTATCTGATTTCTATATTCGAACTTAGCTCGTTTGCCGATTGTTGTTAAAACGGTTTTATATAAACAAGCGCAAGTTCTAATTAGACCGGTGTTTTATATTTATGTAGCATACAATGTGACTTTCCGGAAGAGATTTAATTGAGTAATGATTTTTACTTTTTATCCTATAGAAGAGATTTTAATGAATTGAAGGCATGAAAAGGCAAAAAAGCGACACACGACTTAGTAATTTTGACCATGCAGTAGCTCAAACAATTAAAAACAGTAAACATCCTTTACATGAATCAGAATTTCTTCTAGTTGATTTTTTTTTTACAAAAAATCGATTGGTCGGGGTTTTTCCCTGGGTAATCCGACTACCTCTTCGAATAAAACACTGGACGCCATGAAAACGCTGAAACATTGCTGAAAGCGGAATAAACACTAGTTAAACAAAGAAACCAAAATATTGATCTATAGGAGTTAACTCTTTCTAAACGTCATTAAAAAATTATAAATCAAACAACATTAAAGGGATCTACATTACTTGTAACTCCATGGATTTAATTCTTTAACTTTTATTTTTGAGGGGAAAATGAGTTTATTGCAGTGCAAGCAAATCCAGAATCATTCTTGAACAAGAAAGAAAAGTAATAAACTAATTCATGATGATCAACCAAAATTGAGAAGTGTAATCTTTAATCTAATCATTATGAATACCTATTAATACAGATTTTCTGTCAAGAACGTGCATGTCTGAATTTTCACATCTGGATCTTGCTTACACTGAAATAAATATTTATTTTATCACCTTTAAGAATTGTTTGTCAAAATTTGATTTGTTTTGTCATTCCAAGTAATTTGTATGCACTATATTTATATTAAGTTTAAAAGGTACAATTCATTTTAAGGTAGATAGTAGTTAAATCCATGATAAGTTAATAATTATTCATTGTTCAATCTGTCATGCAGCACCATGCAAATATTTGTATATTATATCTTCAAAAAATATATGTACTAGAACAATGTTACGAGTCACTTCAAAATCATCTGTAGGCTTAAATTCGATTTTAAGTCATCCCGAATATTAAGCGGTATTGTTGTAACATCTAGGATTGCTACAAACAACATTTAAAAACAGGTGTAACTTCTAGACCAAATCGGCCCGCTTAAGTTCTTTTAAATGTCATTTAGCTACACAATATTTTTGATGCAATAGAAGTAATTTTTCATAAAATCGAAACTGATCGATAAGCAATTATACTGATGCGTGCATATAGTTAATTTTTTCATTTCTTTTATTAATTGTCGTTTTTTATATGCACAACATTTGTATTTCAAGATTGTATCTTTAGAAATGCATTAAAGATACGTAGTAAACATAAACGGTCCACCATGTAACCGCATCTTTTGGATGAAAGGTAATTTACGGAGCTTTGATGACATCAATTTATAAACAGAATGGATCTGTAAGCCAAATACAGATGGGAATATTCATTTTCTGCACATGCTGTATACCTGTTGGAGTCCAGAATTGTGCCTGCTATTTCACTGGTTGGTTTGATATAACAATTTATTTGTGACATTTTTACTCCTTTGTCTTGATAGGGAGATTATCTTCTATTATGTCGTCTGCAAAACGCTTAGTTTGTAAAAACACCCAAACAGAATAAACAATTATTCAGCTTTATACGAAATATATCACTATAGGAATATCGCTGGTTAAGATCTTGTATAACAAAATATTTTGTCCAATAATTTGCTTTCGTTTTACTTTAGACATGGTTGTGATACAGTTATAGTTAGTAGACGGTTAGATAAACTAAAGCAATCAGCAGACCTGTTGATGAAAGCTACTGGACGAAGATGTGTTCCTATACAAATGGATGTCAGAAAGGTATGGCCATGACTCTGCTATAACTATCACGTAGGCTGTGCGCTTGTTGATTTTTTCAGTATAAAGTTTTATGAACTTCCTGTGACCACGAATACACAGTAATAATTAAAGCCGTATTACTAAAAATATTCATCGAATATTGCATACACATTCTATCAGTAACTTTTCAGTTGACAATTTCATGACAACTGCTTACTCAGAATTAACATAAATAATAAATATAAATGGGAAGGTCAACGCTTTAAATGACTAAATAACTAGTTTATATCACAGGCACTTGGGGTCAGGATAATTTTTTATGGAATAAAAAGCCAATAAATTAGTTTACAATGTGTATTCACTCATTTGGTAACTAGTCTGACATGTCTCATTGTGAAATATTGACCTCAGAAAAATAATAAATTTTTCTTTATTATATAATATTGACCTCAGAAAAATAACAATTTTTTCTTTATTATATAATAAAGAAAAAATTATTATTTTTCTTAGGTCAATACTTCACAATGCATCACTATTAAAATGTTTTCCTAAATTGCTACATACTTTTTAATGTCTCTCAAGTTTAATTGATAATTCTACAACACATAATTCGTTTTCAAAAATTGAATTCCGTAATTTCTAAATCGATTTGGTAAAAATTCATCCGGATCAAGTTTTTTCCGGCTTTATTGCATTAGCTGGGATCAAATTTTTACCAATACGATTCTACAATTCGACACTCCACAATTTCAATTTTGTCAACAATGCCATGTTTACGACAAATTGTTAAAATTATTTAATTAGACATTGTAGAAATGTCAACTGAACGGCGTAGAAAAGAAAAAATATAAATTGAACGCAAATAGCTTTTAATAGCTGAAAATATGTATAAATCTCAAGTGTGTTTTTGCTCCATTACGAGTAATGAGACCTCTTTGTAGCTCCGTCCATTAAAAAGGGAGCTACATTATTGTAGCTAACGTTTCTTTGGAGCTAATGCGTTCTTAGAACCTGATTGGTGAGGTAAATTGTAAGATGTTCCTCAGTTAATAGAATCATTCCTTATACTTTCAGCCTGACCAGATAATCAAAGCTGTTGATGAAGCATTGAATCAGATGGGCAGAATTGATATATTAATTAATGGTAATATACATATATATTTTCTTACTAGAAGCAATTATAAGAGTCGGTACTAATATAACCCCTTTATTCATTAATGTCTATTGTAAGCATTATTGAAAGCTTGAAAAGCAAAAGGAACAAACTTAAATTATTTCTACTGTCTCTAATCGAAATGTTAAGAGAATTAGTGCTACTGTAGTCTCATGCTGGTACATATTGTGACAAAGTTTCATGACAGCTGGTCGTTGTATTCATTTTGAAAGAATTTCAAAAGCTTTAAATGTCATTGTTAGGTATAATGGCGTTTGTGCCATTAAGTGCAATTAGAAGTATTTCTTGTAGCCACAAATGTCACGACTAACTTGTTGGGAAATCATGACCCATTAAGGGACATTTTTAATCTTATTATTTGGTCATTAAAACTGTTGTTTTGTCTCTTATTCCATTAAAACTAAGATACTGGCCTTAAAACATTTATATTTTTGTTTCTCATAGCTAATACAACTTAAACAAAATTAACAACTTTGTTTTTGTTAATCATGACATGTCATTAATAGACAAAGAACATTATTTTTTTACTTCGTTGTGTTTCAGTATTCTGGGAAACATAGGTCTTTGAGTTTATCAGTAGGAGTTATAGCCTCTAATTTGAAATCAGATAATTAAATACTGAGATGTATTTCTTTGATATGTTTAGGTGCAGCTGGGAACTTTTTAGCGCCAGCAGCAGCTTTGTCATTCAATGCATTTAAAACTGTAATGGAAATTGATGCTCATGGTACATTTAATGTCAGCAAAGTTGTTTACGACAAATATTTCAAGGTATTTTTCATTTTTAAAGTTACCTAATAGTCATCAATGAGATGGATAATATATACTTGTATTTGTTGTCAGTTCTGATGAGAATACCGACCTACACAGTTGAAATACATGCAATCGTGTAAGCTGAAAATTCATCTAATTTCATAGACAATGAAAAACTGCATTTAGTGTATATACACCTGTAAAAAAGGTTAAGCACCCCCAAATATGTTTGTTTTAGTTTATTTTAAATAAAAATTAATTTTGATGATTTTAGTCAGTATTAATTTTTTAATGTATAATTAAATGGATGTGAGGGATTTGGTGTGAAATTTTAATCAAGCGTGGTTTTCTGTCCACTTGAAGCTTGCTCTTTCATCACGTCCAAAGTGCCCTATTGTTTCGTGCAACATATTGGAATTTAAATCCCGAATTTCTAATTGCAAAATCATTTAAAGTAAGCTTGGCAAGAAGGCGGATAGACATGGCAAATCATCGGCATGCATTCCACTGGTAATGTCTTACAAAGCAATATGACGTCAGCTGGGCTATCATTATGCAGTCATTAGCAGTTTGGTCAGAAAACACGCTGCCACGCAAGATGTTAAAGACCGTTCCCGATCTGGTCGACCATTTGTGTCAACCCAACGTGCAGATAGGAGCCTTGGTAGATTGGTTAGGCGAAATCCGTACGCAGCAAGCACCTGTCTCAAGCAACAATGGTTACCTGGTCGTAATCTGTCAACCAGAACAGTACGAAATCGCCTTATTGCTGTAGGATTGAGGTCAAGGAGTCATTAAACGCCCAATGCTTAATGATCGCCAGGGACATGTTGGCAAGGTGGAAAGCAAAACAAAATTGGAACCTTTTTAGATGAGAGCCGATTTTTACTCCGTTTAACTGATGGATCAACCCGTATTTGGAGGCATCAAAACAGCTTACACGCCAAGAAAATAGTTCAATCACTGCCTTTTTGTGGGGGCTCAGTTATAGTGTGTGGCTGTATCTCACATGATTGCAGACTGGATCTGGTTACAATCAATGACATCCTTAATGGCGAAAAGTAAACCCGGGACGTGCTCAACTGTAGTTGTGCCTCATTTTGAAAACCACCAGTTAGAGTCAAGGCCTGTTTTCATGGATGACAACGCTAGACCTAATCGTTCTGGAAAACGGATCTGTGACCACTCTTCCGTGACCTGCAGGAAGTCAAGATCTCAGTAGATTATCTATGGGATCAATTGTGTAGGAGATAACAAGCTCTGGAACCTCCACAGAACTTGCAACATTTAGACGCTCAATTACACCGGGAATGGCGACAGATAACGCTTTAACAAATTAGATACCTTACTGGCAGTATGCGACGCATGGTTGCAGCAGTCATTCATGATAACGGCGGATATACCCGATATTGACCCTTCTAGAGCTAATTATCAGTTTGGTGTTTATTGTTGACATTTTCAAGTGTGATTGGACAATTAAATAAAAGTTTGGAGCTCTCGTTGACAATCCTTTTTAAAAACTACATGAAAGAGCAAAGACCGTCCATATTTTAATGAAATGATGTAAATAAAATGATGGGTTTTTTGTTTAAAATAATGTTTCATTGTACCCAACAATGCATATATTTGTTTGCTATACAAATTTAAAACGAATGGCAGTCCAATATTAGTTCAAAGGTGTTCGAACATGTATGACTTGAAAAGCTTGTGGGTGCTTAACTTTTTTCCATGTGTATATGTTAAACATATTTATTACAAATATTTTGGTAACTTCGTTCAATATTGTTGTTATTTGTTGTTATTTGTGAATACCAGAAACACTTTTGTACGAAATAATTAGTTTTTTGATATTATATGATACCCTCCGTAAGAATATGAGTGTCGTCCGTCGGTCCATTTGTCCGTTCCTTGGTGGTTTCCAAATGATAACTTGAAAACGCGTCAACAAATTTTGGTTAAACTTTGCACACCTGTAAAATACTATTAAATCTGTAATTTTCGATATAGGCCAGTTCAAATTTTGTATAAAGAGTCAACAAATCATTGAATATTTCAGAAATTGTCTGATGGTACCTTATAGGAGTTGTTGCCGTACAAAGTTTTTGAAGAAATGTTTAGTTTGTTGCCTTTTATAAACTAGACTGAAATTGTAAATTGCACAATTTTAAAGATAGTTGAAGTTAAGTGTGTTAATGTTGAGCGATAACATGCTCCTGGGATTCACTAGTTATACCGTATCATTTGCCTTGACCGTGATGACTGGCTTTAAAACAGTCGTATGGCTTTCCCCTGGAATAACCTTCCTGTTGAGCATACTTTGTTTTAATACCGTTGGTATTTTTATATAAATGTTTGTTGAATCTTGTGGTAAATCAATGTAATTGTCTACATATAGGAATTAAATCTCTTTAATGAATTATTATAAACAATTCCTGTACATTCTGTATATACGCCTTGATTTCCAATGTGTAGAGTAAACCGTTACGCATCATGCTATGGGTATGCGTCACTAATTTAAACATCTTGGAAATTCATTTTCGGGTTTTGTTTTCAGGATCACGGGGGTGTTATTGTCAATATTACAGCGACATTACAAGTGAGAGGTACAGCTTTACAACTACATGCAGGGGCAGCAAAGGCTGCCATTGGTAAGTAAGAATTTTGTTTTTTTTTGCTGAATAAAAACGATGCAAAATGTAACAGAAGATTACGAGTACGAAAGAAAGTTCAAAAAGAATAATAAAGACTACAACACAAGTATACACATATTCTTTAAGATTCATTAACAACATGGTATAGAGAATTTTATATTTAAAATGCATAATTTGAATAAAATGTGTACCTATCATACATAGCAATATCACCTCTTTAAAATGTATTTCGCAACGTGCATAGAAATTTCTTGTTTGCATTCCATTGGGCATCAGTTGTTTTATGATCGGTTGGAATACAGGAATTTTTTAGTTTGATTACTGATTTAATTTTTTTAATGAAAAAAAAAATATATCAGTCATATTTGTATGTATTACAAGTATTAATAAGCAATTTCAATAAAACACTTAAACTCTTTTCTTTTTATTTCAAATATATTTCGTAGTATTGTATATTAGTTGCGTGTTAAACATTTTCATTAAATAAACATTTCAGAAACAATGACCAAGCATATGGCTGTCGAGTGGGGTCCAAACAATATTCGTGTTATGTGTGTGGCCCCAGGGCCTATTGGTGACACAGAAGGAATGAATAGATTAGGTAAGTAAGGGTTGTTGCACTACATTTAGTTTTTAATGCAATTGTACACTACTTTCAACTTTTTTTTTGTATTTATCATGGGTCCAGCTTTGTTTGGCGGGATTACATGTAACTAATCATATATTGAATTATTAAAGCAGAGCTATTCATATATAATAATTAATTGTACATCCACATTTACAAAGCACTCCAGTTCACTACTAAAATGTTCATGAAACAAAAAGCAATACACAAAAATTAAAGCGACATTTAGGACATAACATGTATTAGATTTCTTGTCTTGTAGAACTCTTCCATTGTTTATTTCTTCTTGGAGGTACAATGACAAGAGAATCGAACCAAATTCCATTTTTGTGTGCATTCCTATCAACAAGAAAAGACCCATTTATTATCAATTCATGTCACATATTTTCATTTAACAACATAAAAGCATTTCTTCTAATCAAGTGATATAAATGTAGCAATAATTTGTTGTCACCGGATTTTACATCAGCTTTAAATCATAATAAGGACATTGATATATTTAGGTTAATTATAACTTCTCAATGATATATATTAATGAAAATAGCTACCTTTTCATATATTATTGAAAGAGAGTCACAATCATGCAATTGTATATACATGTACTTGATTTGTAAAAGTAGTTATTTTGGATAAGAACAATGATTAGATAGATAGTTTTAAGGACAATGCTAGCTAAAAAAGCGAAATAGGGGTGACCAGTTTTATTATCAAACGAAAGTTAGAAGGTCCACAGGGATGCCTAAACCCTGATCAGTATAAAAGTAACGTATATCTGCAATCTAGAAGTGGTGCAAACTGCAAGGTTTGGTAAGCTAAATGAATTAGATTTTAGATTAATTTCCTGTTTTTCGCTGCCTACACATCATATGTTTTCTAGCAGTGTTTTTTTAGTAAATACAATTTGTGATTGGAGAAGGAATTCTGAAATAAAACTGGTTGAAAACTTTGTTATGGTCTAATTTATGGGCTGCCTGATGGTACGTAAAAACGAAAATGTATGGCAAGGAATTAATACTGGGATATTGCAATATTAGTTTCATTGTTTAATGACTTATAAATTTTAAAAGTTATCTTAATGCAAATTGCTTCGTGAAAATGCGGTTTTCTTTATATTTTTCTAAGGGCAACGAACAGTGTTATATTAGTTTCTTAAATATTTCAATAAATTTCCTATTACTTTTTAACTGCATTAGCCGTTAACATTTTGAAAGATTTAACTATTACCTTGTGCATATGTTAACAATTATTATTGAACAATGAAGCTACTCTTTTAAGCTATAGATTGTTCTCTATACACGCCAAACCTGAATTACATCCTTCTGTACTTTTAAGTTGGCGATTTTTGTCTCGCTTGCGACAAAAGTCCCTGGAGGCGAGACATATGTATGGGAATCCGGCGGCGACGGCGTAAACACTTGACATCTTGCTATCTTTGTAAGCCCAAGCCCTAGGTCCATCAAATATTGTCCAGAGGTAGCTTATGATGAGTACTTGCCAGTCAGTCACCTGTCACCTGACCTTGACCTCAATTTCACGGTCCAGCGACTACGTTAAAGTTTTTGGGTTACGACAGTTCCCCTGTAACTACGCATGGTAGGATGACAATATTTGGTGTATAGGTTGCTGATGACTAGTACATGACTGTCTGGTAGGTGTCACCTGACCTTGACCTCAATTTCACGGTCCAGCGACTACGTTCAAGTTTTTGGGTTACGACAGTTCCTCTGTAACTACGCATGGTAGGATGACAATATTTGGTGTATAGGTTGCTGATGACTAGTACATGACTGTCTGGTAGGTGTCACCTGACATTGACCTCAATTTCACGGTCCAGCGACTACGTTAAAGTTTTTGGGTTACGACAGTTCCTCTGTAACTATGCATGGTAGGATGACAATATTTGCTGTATAGGTTGCTGATGACTAGTACATGACTGTCTGGTAGGTGTCACCTGACCTTGACCTCAATTTCACGGTCCAGCGACTACGTTAAAGTTTTTGGGTTACGACAGTTCCTCTGTAACTACGCATGGTAGGATGACAATTTTTGGTGTATAGGTTGCTGATGACTAGTACATGACTGTCTGGTAGGTGTCACCTGACCTTGACCTCAATTTCACGGTCCAGCGACTACGTTAAAGTTTTTGGGTTACGACAGTTCCTCTGTAACTACGCATGGTAGGATGACAATATTTGGTGTATAGGTTGCTGATGACTAGTATATGACTGTCTGGTAGGTGTCACCTGACCTTGACCTCAATTTCACGGTCCAGCGACTACATTACAGTTTTTGGGTTATGACAGTTCCTCTGTAACTATGCAGGGTATGGTGACAATATTTTGTATACAGGCCGCTTCTGATATTTAATGCTATTTATGTAATGCTTATGACGAAATTTATTTTCCTTACTAATGCGGAATGCAGGCGAGACGGTTTTCTGTGTCCACACTTGTTTTATCTTTTGTATTATATTTCATTGTTGGTTTTGTTTTTAAAATTGTTCTGCCATATTTTTAGAATGTAATGGCGATGTTATAATGCACTTACATGGCATGTTAGTAGTGCACAAGTTAGTATACAACATCTGTAAACTATTGACAATCAGTATAATATCCATAATTAATTACAAATAGTATTTATACCTTCGCTTCGAAGAAGATGGGAATACTGTTTTACCATAGCCTCTCCGTCTGTCCGTTCCTAACAAAAAAAATCTGTCATAGTTTTATATAGGACTATAGGATGCAGAAGCCTGATATTTTGCATATTGCTTTTATCCTATAGTACCATATGGTGTATAGAGATTTTATGCTAATGGTCATCTACTTCCTGTTTACCGAATACTTAGATTTTTTACACATAGTTGTGTGAAAACTGCGTAATCACTAGTGAGCCTTAGCTCACAGTCAACACTTGTTGAATTTATAGTGATTAAATATGTGGTTTAAACTATAACGAATTGACACCAAAAATAAATGGTAAAATCTTAAAATAACAACACAAGCACACTGAACAATGGGGTAAACTCATGTGCTCCAAGAGGGTAAGCAATCAAGAGACACTTGTGGCACCCAAAAGTGCAGTAAAAAGAGTTGTAAAGGAGATAAAGTGGACAGAAAGAAATAACCAGAAAGCAATAAAAATCTCATTAAGGATTACAAGGTTATACAATTTACTACGCCAGACGCACGTCAAATCCTCAAATCAAGAATAATCAGTGCCGCTGAAAACCCAAAATATTTAAAATCAAAATCATTAAGCCGTTAGAAATAATAAATTTAAAGTTTTTATGTCATATGTGTGTTAAATAATTTTTATCTAAACAAATCGACAAACTGTTAGAAAATTATTTGATTAAGATAATATTAATTTTTACTGCTTCTGATAAATTATCTTTTTACGATTACATAATAGAGACTCATAGAATAATAGATCATGTTTATTTGGTGTGTCCATGGATTATCATTTACCCCTGGCGCACTTTAGCCCTTTAAAAGAATTGGATTTTGGATTTTAATGTTTAAAATTCTGAAGTTGTATAAAACCTGTCTGAATCATTTGAAAGTTTATTTGAATTTTTCATGATTTATAAAAAGTGATCTTGGAGAAATATGGCTTTATGCAGTAGTTGACTATGAATAATACATTATTGAAATAAGCTGGATGCAAATCGTATGTTTTATATTGTAGGTGGAAAAGTTTTAACCAAAGAAATGGAAATGGCTATTCCAATCATGCGTATAGGGACCAGGCAAGACATAGCAGATACAGTATTGTATGTAGTAAGTGACGCAGCCCAACTTCTTACAGGAACAACAGTAATAGCTGATGGAGGAAGTTGGTTGACAGATAACAATGATTATCATGCTAGAAGCAAACTGATGAAAAAGTTTGCGAAATTATAATAATTGACTCATGTAGTGTGAATTTTGAATAGTTGTATTTTGTTGATTTTGAGGACTTTTTGGTTCTGTTGTGTAATATATAAAATTGAAGAAAGGTAATTTTATGTTGACTGTGATAGTGTTTTAGAGACCATTATTTAATTCCTGTGGTTTTATTTCTGTCTATCTGTAATTCAATAGAAAAACATGGTGCAAGTATTCAAGTTGTACAAATATACATAAAGATATACAGTGTTGATTGATGGATTAATTTTGTGTTTAGATTATTTCCTCTTTGTTTATATTTAATTGGATGATTAATATTTTGTTGATTTCTTTGTATAATACTATGTATTTTAAATGATGTAAAAAAACAAGAAATTGCGCAGGGAATTGTTTTAAACTTTTTTTTAAATAAGATTGTTTGTTTGCGTATAAAAGCATTGATCGAATTTGTAGTAAAATCACAATTTTAGTTGTGGGTGTGTCTCTCCAATCATCTAATTATTAATCAATTGATCGCTTGTCCAAAACATCTATTTAGAAACACATGTTTGTGTGCTGTCTCCTACAGACGTATCATTATATGTGATCTTGAACTTTTTTCCTAAGTGGAGTTCGGTGCATAACTTTGATCTATTTGTGTAGCCACCAGATCTACAACAGCCTCAGGTATAAAGATTTAACTAAAAATGTTAGTTTTGTATATTTTAATAAAGAATGTTAAATAAATCGCCTTATTATGTTTTTAAATAATAATACAACAAAACCTGCGTGTAATGCGCCCTGAATTAATACCCCTGCTCCCAAAATTTATGGCTTATAAAAATGTTAATTATCAGGTGCACAGTGGCACTTTGTGACAAAGATTCTGTGAAAGTTTCATTAAATTCCATTCAGTGGTGAAGGTAGTGTTGCGAATAGGAGATGAGTATCCCCTATGTCAAGATGAAAAAGTCTGTGTTTTGCTGTGGCCTCTGAAAATTATCAGAAATCACCAATTTAGAGATTTGAGCTTTTCATTATATAAAAGGAGGAAAAATATTTTTACCATGTTTCAGACAAAACCTATGAATAGTCTGCTTGCAAGCTAAACAATTGCACTCAAAATAGTAACTATTTTACCATTTATAGAATATCTCTATTTACAACATGAAAAAGAATATGCATCAAATTCACTTTTTCGCAAGTTGTATACCAAGATTCTTAACGAACGCCAATTTCTAATTTTCGTATTATATAAACTTTGTAGAGTCAAGATAATAAGAGTCGATAGTATTATAAATCTCGTTCTACATGTTCTTTACGCGGTATGTCAAAGAGAAACACCGAAAAACGTATCTTATATGGTCCTTTTAAACTGGTTCTCATCTATAATTTGAGATAATATCATTGTTTAATTCGCGAATTATGAAATTCCTGCTCTCGAAACAGTGACATTAACTTGGGCTTATTTTAAAAAAAAGTTATGGACGATGCAAAACGTGCTGGCCTGGTCAAAAGTTGACTAAGAACATTTACTTCTTGGGTAAATAAAACTGTCTATATAATGTTCGTTTCATCGTCAAAACTTTTTTTTACCTAGGATTGTGATATTTGTGATAGATCATCACCATGCAACAATCACTGTCCACCTTTGAACCAAGACATTCTAATATTAAATGTCCAATCCCGACCTTTTACCTCAATGTCAATTTTTTTCTTTTCTTTAATGTTGGATGTTTATCTCTAGTTAAATGTTGTTTGCCATATGACCTTGATATTTGACCAAGGTTACGTTAGTGATATTTTTGGTACATATGAACGTCGGTTTTCTTTCGGCATAAGCTTGTGATAATTGAAATTTTAGCACTTCATAAGAATAGGACGGGTAATGCTTTTCTTTGCCCTTGAGAATTTTTCTAGTTATGTACACCTAGACTTAAGTGTTAAATAATTTGTTAATATGAAAATATGATGTATTGTTGCAATCGATGTACGGTGTAAGATTCTCTTATTTTTTTGTTAAGCACAGTCGTCGCTAAATATTACTGTTGACTATTTTTAAATTAAATGGAAATCCAAATGAATTCGATTATAATTTTATTTTCAGGTTTATTGTATTTAACACATTTTGAGGAATTTGTAAAGGAAATTCCAATCCAGCGTATAGGTTCGAGACGTGAAATTGGAGAAACAGTTCTTTATGTAATTAGTGATGCAGCTCGACTTCTAACAGGAACAACTGTCATTGCTGATGGCGGACGATGGCTGGCGAGCAAAAATAATTTTCATGAAAAGATGGAACAGTTTAAAAAAAGACAGATGAGGTCAAAACCCAAGTTATAATTTATAAAATCCAAAATAGAAGTTTTTTAATGAAAAATGAATGAATTGAGTTGCTTATTATGGCGATGTGACATCACCTTCAAATTGTATAGATACATAATCCGTTAGTCATTTAGATTTTTTAATTAAAAAAATTCGTCAAACAAACCTTTTTTTTATATAATTATTATTATTGTTCATTTGAGACAAAGTATGTATTATTTCCAGGTGAATATTTCGTGTGTATTATGTTGGTTATTTTGGATGTGGACGGTTTATACATTCTTTTATCCCCATCTTTTAAGACATTTTTACACGGCATTTACTAGTTTGATATATAAAAGATGTGTTTACGATCATATCCCACGTAATATGTTTAGTTCTTTGATTAAAAATGTTATGACACGTCTCTAACAGTCTAAACATACATAATGAAACGTGTTCAATAAGTAAACAATAAAAGTGCCATTTGTAAAGTCACACCTTATATGACACACAAGTTTACTGTTGTTTGGCTATATATGACGATCATAAAACAAGGGACTGGCTAATTCTTGTGTTTGACAATATATTGACTGGTTCCCTAATGAACCATATGGAAAAACAATATTGATTTTGTTCTGTTATTAATACTTTAATTTAAAAAAACTCACTGGCCAACAGTAAAAATTTGTATCGACATGATTCATCAATTTAGTTTCTTAATTGAAATCTTTAGGGACATGTTAAGTTAATGATCTGTTTCAGTACTGTGGTAAAATCACTTCTTTTAATAGTTTAATTCGAACATTAGAAGCACTTAATGATACATATATATAAGAACACCCGTTTATTTAATTAAGACAAATAAGGATGTATGGAGGTTAATTAACTTTCTATTTTGTTGTTCGTTAAAAGAAATACTACATAAATCAGGAAGTGGAGTTAGTTGATTGATGATTGTTCTTGTAATTTCTCTTTTAAGATTTATCTCTAATAATTTCTGACAGTAAACGACTAACAAATAATAGGCTTACCGGTAATACTGTAAATGCACTTAAAATTAATTTACATTTCAGTCTATTAATCTGTTCTCCATTGTATGTTTGATATTTGACCAAGGTTACGTTAGTGATATTTTTGGTACATATGAACGTCGGTTTTCTTTCGGCATTAGCTTGTGATAAGAATCACTTAAGGAATTTGTCGTAAAAATGGCATAAAGCTTTAAACCAATGTCAGCATAGACAAATAAAGTTGAGGAATTTGCAATGAATTAAGGTGATTTTTGTGGGCATATGGTCCTGTCTCACACGCTGTTAAAAAGTATAGATTGTCATAGTACAAACAGTATCTATTACCTTTGTTCCATATTCGGCTGAATAGTTATTTTAGTACACAAATTAAAATCTCATCTCTGTTGCCTTGACTACAGTTCTGACACGGAAACATTTTTATACAACTAACACCTCAAAAGTCAACTGACACTGTCATATTCATACTTGAATCCATTTTCTATCATACAACGGAAACGGACCACTGATTCAAAACTTTAAGTCATATGGATCACAATCCACTACTTCATTTTGACAGACGGCGCAAAACTCTCCCTAACTAATCCAAACATATGTCATCATTGACCAAAAACATACAGGTTTCATAGCCAGCGTCACCGTTCTTTCAATTTACCGATGTTAATGTAGAAGTTCGATTGGTTAATTCAATTGTTATCAGAACAATACCCCTAAAGCATCCTCGGATACCCAGGGATGTAGCGAGCGGAATCACCCCTGGGTATCCGAGGATGCCCCTAAAGCAACCCTAGTCAAATCCGACTATCATGATGTAAAATTGTACAAAATATTACGAAATATCATTTGAAAGATTATTAGATAATTTATATTTGTGACTTATTAATTTTCAAATTACCAGATTATAAGATTATGCTGACCTTAATTTTCTTTTAGTTTTAGCTTATAATCTGTTTTTGTATCTAATTGACAAGTCTCGATACGACAGAACGTGTTTTGAAATTATGAGTTTACAGAAATATTTGTTGGACAATTCGGATCACCGAAATTTTGATGCGCGGCAGTCGTAACGAATCTTGAAATGAATATTACAATTATTCTGGGATTTTTTCGAAGTGCAATAATACTATATATTCAGTTTGAATTCGGACTGCTTTGTTTACTGTGTTTTCTGTTGTTTATTTTATTAGTTTAATATAAAAGTTAAATTATACTATCTCAGTTATCTCTCGCATTTATGTGCTGGTTTCCCCAACACGTAACGACGACCAAATAGAGGTGAGGCGGATTTTAATCGTAGACAGATACCTCAAGTAAATACTACTTATGATCTATCAAACAAACAATAAGTATTTGATAATCATGTTCGATTCTGTATCATCACAAAGAATTAGGAGTGCTAAATCTACCGGAATTCCTTATTGAGAACGATGTTTTACAGTATCGTGCTAGTTTTATATAAACTTCTATCTATTATCTAAACTTCGTACTCCAATGCTCACAGCAGAAGGGCTTTAAAAATATCTTTTTCCCTGCCTTTTCAAGTTATGGCGTAAATCAAATGTTCTAAAAAATTTGTGTGATTTGTGTATATTGTAATCATTAACTACACTTATGTGCAACGTTTACATAAAAAACTATGGACGATGCATTTTATTCCTAGCATGTTTATATGTTTAAAATGTTAGTGAAAATATATTACAGATACCATTATAATTATTATAAACGCTTTTTCCTTTAAAAACAGTATAAGAAAAATAGCAAGGAAACCAACAAAACAACAAGAACGGAAAGTCGAGTCGGTGAGTAACCCGAACCAAATAAAAAGCCATGGGTGCACTCGGGTGCTTCGGAAAAGCAATCCCTTCCTCTAATCAGACACCGGTCGAGTTACTAATTGTCATGTATATGATAAATTCAAATCCAGAAATAGGAAAGATTCTATGACTGGTAGCACATTTTCGATCATATTTGAGAGATTTATTTCCTATAACGATTAATTAAGTTATTGTGACGACCATAGAACTTCTGAAGGCATACCATCAACATAGAAACAACAAACCATTGTTTGAGTAGCTTAGTCAACGGCAGTGAGCAGTCTGGAAAATCGAAATACCCATCGCATGATCTGTTTGTTGTTTGTTTGATGCTGTTTAACGCCACTTTCAGCAATTTTTCAGCTATATCATGGCGTCCAGTTTTTATTGGGGGAGGAAGCCGGAGTACCCGGAGAAAACCCCCGACCTGCGGTAGGAAAACTGGCAATCCTTGTCAATTAAGATTGGAGTCGAGTACACCCTGCCCGCAGTGAGAATCGAACCCGCAATCCCAGTGTTGACAGACCACGTGATCAATAGTAGACGAACTACCTTGACCACTCGGCCACCGAGGCCCCTCGCAAGATCTAGTTTAACGTATAATAAGTTGTAAAATGTACACACCATAAGCAGAAGCTGCAGGAATGTTGTTATCAATGTAAGGGGTTGACAATTGCAAAGTTGCATTCAAAAGTTGGTGGTTTACTCAAGTCTATTTCTATAAGAAGGTCTAAGTTATATTACGACCTATTTGAATTGGTGGGGTCTTTATAATTTCAATCTCGCTATTGAATGAAAATAATCACCAAATTGAGTATTTGTTAAGGCTAAAACATGCTGAACATCTCAAAACAAGCGGGATGTGACATTAACGGTCTGAGCCAGTTTTCTTTCTCCTTCAGCAGGCCTTTTAGAAACTTAGCCTCATAAGAGTACAAAAACAGGTCGTCGAGGAGAGTAGCACAATTAATACAAGTAGGAATACAAACAGTCTTTTGAAAAACATGTCCTCCATACTTGACAAATATGTTGTCAATAAAAAAATCTCACATTTGAGAGATTTGGTCTTAACAATATTTATTATTTTAGGAATCTGGCTTCATAAGAGTACAAAAACAGGTCGCCGAGGAGAGGAGCACAATTAGTACTAGAAGGTATATCAACAGTCTGTTGAGATATGTCCTCCATACATGCAAAATATGTTGTCAATAAAAAATCTCACATTTGAATGATTTGGTCCTGCGTTTTAATTGACATTTGGCTTTGAATATATAGATAGAAAAGGATTGACAAACTTTACGGATTCAATTCTATTAGATGTAAAGTGTTTAGCCTGATTTTTTGAATTTATTTTATTTTCAAAATACAACCATGTATAATCAAACATTCTGGTTAAATCAGGTTAATACGATAAATAGATAAGATATTCGAATAATGGTTCTAGAAGCATTATACATTACAAGATCCATTTCTAGAAAATATGTCAATTATTTTCACATAGCTTATTAAAAACTGGCTTTATCGACTTCTACATCACAGATGATCCTACATAATGTTTTAAGTTGTTTATACATTGTTTTATCATAAAATGATTAGTAAGTGAATGTTATCCGACTAATGGTGTCATGACATCAAACCATTCAGCGAGTTTAATTAGTTACTGATATTAGATTAGTGGTGTTTAAATGAAAATGGTTCTGTTTCGTGCTACGAACATTTTAAGAACATAAGAACACTGAAAAATTTGATGGTGACGTTATCGTAAGACTGAATACATTGAGTAACTCATGAGTGGAAGTTTGAAAAAAAATTACTTGCTAGAAAGCACAAAATGATTTTTTACTCTTATACGCCACTCTTTCGGTTATATTGAAGGGAATATTTAATTGTTAGTCCACTGTTTGTATATGCTGCATATGTTTAGTCACCATATCTTAAAACGTTGTCCTTCTGGAGGTCGCGGTTTTCTCCGAGTACTCAGGTTTCCTCCCCCAATAAAAACTAGACGTCACGATAAAGCTGAAAATGAAAGTGGCGTTAAACATCATTCAAGCAAACAAAAAATATAGCATATTCGAAAATTCGAGAAGATATCATCGAATAAGCTTTGAGGATAGACCAGGCTCTTCGCTCAATTCTCAATAGACATTTAGGATACGAAGTGTCTGTGGAATTTTAAGGCTGATTTTTTAGCGGACAGGAGACAAATCTAAAGGTACCAATCAAGCACTTTGTGAATTTTGATCATGCGCGCGAGTTTAATCTTAGCTTGGGCATATTTATTTTAGTTTTAGTTAAACAACTAGGTAGAAAGATGGAAAGAAAGGCCAAATGAAAAGCAGATGTAGACATTAAACAATACCGTTTAGGAAAGATAGTATCATAACTGATATTGAACAATGATTTAAGCTAATGAAAAGCACTAAATAAAACAAACGTGAATATCAATCAATATGGAATTAAAAATACAAAATGAATTTCTTATACAATCAGCAAGCCTTATAAATGATATCACCTTTCACTAATTCTAACAAATAAATCCGGATGGCTAAGGATACTCAGTAACTGTGTAGTTAGTCGTGAAGCTAAAACAAACCAATTTGTTAGTAGAATTCTCAAAGAAAACTTTATATCATTGATGTCCAGTTTTGCGAATATATTATTTTCTTGTGTACGTTTTCTTGTATAGACTTGTAAGGATTACTGAGATTCGTCGTATTGTATATAAATATGCTCCAATACATTCGATTTCCATCCATTTAGCAACGCTTAATTTTCAAAACAAGAATTTGTCTAATGCATGCGAAATAAACTAAATATTTTATCACATACACCTCTACATTTCATGCTGACATAAAAAGTTGGTGTCGAAATAAAAATCACCATTGATTTATAAAACACGATTGCTGTAAGCATTCTGTCTGCAACACAATATCAGTGGAGGAATGGTGCATACGTTGGGGCGTAAAAACGTAGCAAACACATTACACTTCTTAATCTGCGAGTTGTTATTAAGGCAAATCATTAGAAGAGTTTGAAATCGCATTAATTTTTTTTGTTTTAATGGTTTTTAACGGCATTTTCAGCAATTGTCCACCTATATTATGGCGTCCAGTGTTCACTGGGGAGGACGCCAGGGTACCTGGAAAAAAACTGGCAATCCTTGTCAACTACGATCACACTCTGTTTTGACAAGGAAATTACTTTAAAATATCAATGCATAATTATTTTCTGTAACCTTTCAGCAGAAATCATAGTCATAAAAATTGCATCGGTTTGTAAATTTCAGTCTATACACCTTCCCAAAAATGTCATTTAACTAACCTACTGTAAATATACCGTTCG
The DNA here is from genome assembly GCA_944474755.1 of Limnoperna fortunei. Classification (NCBI taxonomy): domain Eukaryota; kingdom Metazoa; phylum Mollusca; class Bivalvia; order Mytilida; family Modiolidae; genus Limnoperna; species Limnoperna fortunei. The sequence continues at coordinate 33,519,681 of OX104117.1, read as the reverse complement.
CAAAGTTTGCAATGTTGCTAAACATTCTACCAAATGGTTTGAATTACGAACTGACAAAATAAGAATAGAACACTACTGCATGCATCAATATGTTGTTCGGTCGGTTTTCTTTGCTATTTCTTATAGCTTATGATCATTATATTGTCATATTGTCACATTAACGACCATTCCATATTTTGAAACTTTAACTTTTGATAAATATGCTATCTGTTTCGTTTAATTGCAGCTTCTCACCTTAAATCTAAACAATACCATCATTACTTTGCAGAATATTAATACAGTTCCCGGCACAACAGAAAAGATAGTGAAAACGTTTTAACTAAAGAGTTAATGTATACAATAAAATTTATACTTGACCTACGAGTTACAAAATTTTACAGTGCTCTATTGGGTGTTTGATAACACTGGTAGGTACTCATAATCATTAAAAATAAAATATCTATAACAGGATGCAAGAAATCAAGAGATATTTCACCACAAATATATTACTACTTTTTGCAGTGATTTAATTTCGCTATATTCGCGGTAAAAATTATAACGCGAAAATAAAACACGAGAAATATATTAGGAAAAACTAAAGAACTATTCATTCTAATTAAGGACTACGAAAATTACATTACCAAAAAAAACTCACACAGTTCTTTTTTTAACAAAAAACGCTGTCTTTTCCCCACGCTGAAAGACATTTATACGGTATTAAAAACTAGCTTTTTTTGCTTTGAAGTAAATATTCAGTTTTCACATATCATTTTACAACATTGTTTGCTTTTCACTGCATCAAGTGCCTCAAGTGCAATGTCTTCTGTATATTAAAACATTGAACTTTATAAAGTCTACTTGAGTTTTATGGCTTCTTTTAAATCTTAAGACAAAATCCTTTGCATGCATACAACTTGTTTATATCTAAGAATAAATTAATTAAGTCGATAAGAAGTGTATAATGTAACAACAAATGCTACAGACAAAACCGTTTTAAAATTGTTCACACCAGCTTACTAATTGACCTTTCATTTACATGAATCCAATTTTAAAAATCGTCACTGTAAACTTGTATGGTTAACAGTTTGTATTTTCAGGGTTAAATGGTTTCTTTCATAAAAACATATAACATGTCTTTCTTGATATCTTGATAGATTATCTAGAACATTTATATGGTACACACAGCTTATACCTCTTAAAAACTATTTTCTTCTTCATATAAAATTTCATTATCGCCAAGGATAATATTTCCAAATGTCAGCATATTTTACAAGAGATTGATAAAACAGCTGTACCTCTATGTGACGTTGGGTCAAATTTACTATTATTCGTGCAATAACTTTATTATTATTATTATTATTATTATTATTATTATTATTATTATTATTATTATTATTATTATTATTATTATTATTATTATTATTATTATTATTATTGTTATTATTATAGTAGTTAAAATTAGATAGATAAGACATTCTTAATGTAACAAGGGATTGTTCAGTTATCTTAAAGTTTCTATTTCATTGAGATATTGACCGGTTTTAGCGCTTTTATTTGTAACATTGGTTATAGTGATAATTCACGTAAAAGTATGTAATACGATATCTAAGCTGTAGATGTTTGCTACAATAGACATACAGATGTCTACAGTTGCAATTTTGCATGTTTTTTCTGGCGTCCATACAGATTACGGATAATCTATCAACTATTTGCTGGAAAATTACGTCACTTTTTACTGACAGTCTAGTGACTATTGACTACAGAATTTTTGGCGTGATTTTTTTATTTTCGCCTGATTTTACTGTTAAACTATTGAGGTATTAAACTTTGTTTTTTATATCAGACTATTCACAGCTTCGGTCATTTTTTACCCTTTGTAGTTAAATAACCTAAAGATTTAAATTAACACGAAAAAACGTGTTAAAGAGTCATGCTGCTAAATTACTATAAATAGTTGATTATCAGTGGATTTTTGTTATTTTGCTACATAATGATCAAAGGTTACAACTGGTATATGTATATCGATGTATTTTTTCTTCTAATTAGTACCGACCAGAATTACTATTTATTACCGAACAAACCGATGTTCGTTTACTACTTTGCGTGTTAAAATAGTTTGTTTTTATTTAAGTTGACATAGAAACGGCTGTGAAAAATCTATGACACGTGTATGATCTACTTGACAACCTTATATAAAACAGTTACATAAAATTTTATTCTAATTTATAGCAAGATGTATTACTTGTGTGTAGCTAGTATAAACTTTGATGACTGAATACAAATGAGAAATTTCATTGAAAATAGACCAGACGATTGTAAACTTGTGTTAAAACTGCAATTTCCGAATGCGAAACGGGTGCTTACGAACAGACTCCATACCAGGTGAACCTTCAAATTGTTTATTCTTGCTATTGTCTTCCCTAGGTCTAATTGTTTTATTACACTACAAATACATATTTTAATAAAAGACTGATGTTTCTATAAGCCGACCAAATCTGGGTTTTCTTGCCATTTTTCTCTAAATGCCAAGCAGGGAACAAATTAATTTCCGGGTTTAAAAATATAATCGTTTCAGAACAAATCTCCGGTAAGAAAAGAGACAGCTGATTGTCGACCGGCCGACAATAGTATTTTAGATGTTCAACCCCTAACCAAATGTTGTCTGCTTTTATAGAAAATTTTTGAAAACATCCTAATTGTTTTATTAAAGAATATATTGGTACCTCTGGATATAATGAAAACAATTGTTGACCAGTGAACAACGGTGTTGTTTCCACATTTACTTTATGTCTTACATATATAGAAAGGTACAATAAAATTAAATTGTTTACCACTTGCACAGAGGAGCTATATAAACTGTCATCAACGATACCAATAGAATTAGATAAAACTGACGCGCTTTTCGCCTTATGAAGACTCATCAATGCCGCTCTTACCAAAAAATTTTTTAAATCCAAACGGTTAATTTTTAAGATGCTGTACATAGATCTTTAATCACCAAATTTCCAAAACCTTGTACCAAACCAAACTAAGGCTATCTACACCATGGAAATAGAAAAACCTAAGAATAATTTGTTGTCGAAATTTTAGGGCAGTAAATTAAGACAATATCACTGAACGATATTCTTGTCAGCATCGAACTGTGACAACTGGGCTGTTGATACCCTATGAGACTAACAGTCCACCAAAAGAGGTATCAACCCAGTAGTTTCAGAAAAATGTAATGTTTGTTGTGTTTGTTGTATTTTGTTTAAATATATTTTAAGTGCCATATTTCTCTGAACCGTGGCTTCACAATTTAATTAGTTCCTAAGAACTTCTGATTTAACCCTTTCTTATTTAATTATAAATAGTTCTCAGTAATTGTAGCGACAATATTTTATAACAAATAACTTTCTTTGAAATAGATGACTTGATTTAAAGCTTAAATGGCATATTGATTGTTGATATATGAGGGTGGCAGCATTTTGTTCAGCAAACCGTTGTTATCATAACAATTAACAAATCATTTTAAAGATTTCATCCTAGTCTTGTTTTTAACTTTACCTCGTATTTTTTAAACATTTCGTTAGCATCTTCACAGCGTGTTCATTATTGTGATTTTCTATATACAAGATTGTTGTTGATAGCCAAACGCCTTTAACAGGTGCTTATATTTAATTGTAAGATCAAGTACAATAAACCAGCAAACTGCTTTTAAGTTACCCTCATTTTGGACCCCTTTTTTATCTTAGTTTGTACTTTCATAAACATTGTTGGCAAGCCTGCGCCAGTATACAATTTCGGATTGAATGTAGACATAGCATAAATAATTGTTAATGATTGTTACGAGAGTCAAAAAGTTCTTTTGTCAAACAGTGTCACATAATTGTTTTCTGATTTTAAAGGCGTGGTGGAGCTTTACGCTAGTAAAATCTTTCTATTTTAATTAGTGCCGCATCTTTTTTAATCTAGGCATAAAACAAGGTGTCGAGGTGGCGTTTTATCTGTTTACGTATGTCATGTATATTTAATGAACTTAAAATGTAGATATATATCTTAAATGTTATTTTATACTTTATCCTTAATCTCTCGCGAGAGAGACTTCTTTAAATATTGCCACATCGATTAAAACGAAACATTAATTGTGTATTACTAAAACTCGAAAATCTGTCAACTGTTGTACCTAAGGCCGTTGTTTTTGCTGTTAGATATACGGTAGCATTTTAAACATGGACTTGAAATTATCGATGTAACCTGATATGTGCAAAAGCTCAATAGTACTTTATCTGTCAGTTACAGGTAGCCATAATGAAACTAAATTTTATCAATGCTATGTAATCTAAACTATAACTATCTATCCTATTGAATATTTCTATGTCTTGTTTTCTTATTTTTTTCGACACAGACGTTAGTATTATGTAATATAAGAATGAATTCTGGTTTTAAAAAAATGGTATTCATAACACGGAATGCAATTTTTTAACCGGAATTACACTTCCGCTTTTTAATCTTGTCAACAATGACACGATTAAGAATAAGTGTTAAAATCAATTTATTAGGCATTGTAAAAATGTTTCTGTAGCTTCGCAAAGATAAACGAGGAAGCTAAAGCTAATTATAACCTGTCAATTCTTAGGATTTCAACCTTTTACAAGGGCTACCGGATTGATAGACAATGGACAATAGACAATATTTATTTGCGCAAACACATTTACAATAAATGGTTAAGGCATGAAACAAGACTGTCACTTTTACAATAAACATATAGTTATATATACAAGTTATAATCTATATGATATTCATGGTGTGACAGTGGCAATACAGTTAAAAAAAAAGAATCATTCTGATCTTATGTTTAAGCAACTTTTAATAAATCTGGCTGTTAATTTGAAAATTTCAGTTTTGCTATTAAGCAGAAAAGAGATTTCCTTGATATTAAATTTACAGTTAGAAAGGAATGGCAGTTTTAATTTAATTTTATTGTAGTATTCATTTCTTAGTGATGAATAGCGGGGGGCACACAGAGAAGAAGTGATATTCATCCTCAATGTGGCCCCCGTCACATGACAGGCAAACACGATTAGTTCGTTCAATATTTTTATATCTACCCTTTTCAATGGCTAGTGTATGAGCACTTAATTTTAGTTTACTTATTATGGATCTTTCAGTTTTATCCTTACAAATATCAATATAGGGAGGTCTAGTTGATGGGACAAATACTTGGCGAAAGAAGGACAGTTTTTCATATGATGTAAGAGAACAGTTAAGATTTTGTTTAAATTGGTCTTTCAGCCGTTGTTCAATTTTGGGTAAATGAAATTTTATACCGTTAAAATCTTGATTGATGTTGCCAAAACCTATAGTATTAAACAAGTGTTTGACTTGTGTAAGCCAGGTATTTTTGTGTTTGGTTTGTTCCAGTATTTCACAGACCAATGTATTAGGGGAACTTATGATATGATCCAAAAATTTTATAATACCAAGTTTAACTTTGATGTGTAGAGAAGTACGATTTGTTTCTGCTAAGCAAGCTATGTTAGTGGTTTTACAATGAACGCCTAACATTTCTTTTATGAATTTAATATGTAAATTTTCATATGGGTCTGAGTCGTTGTATGTTTTTTTACTGCCCCAGACCTTACTACCATATAGAATTATAGGTACAACTAGTGTATCAAATAATTTTTCTAATAAAATGCAAGGGTTGTTTAGTGTTAAAACTTTCTTTATTTTATACCAGGCTTTCCTGCCTTTATCCATCAAATTGGTTTTGGACAGATTTAAATTACCATTAAACTTTATAGTGATTCCCAAGTAACAGTAGGATTTCACTGTTTCAAGGGTATTATCTCCTATTTTAAATTGATTAAGGAAAGTTTTGCCATTTGAATTGAAAACTATTACTTTAGATTTTTGTGTGTTTATTTCAAGTTTCCATGATGTACAAAAAATTTGTAGTATGTCTAGTGCATTTTGTAGTCCTTCGGTTTCAGAAAGCAATATTATGTAATCTGCATAAAATAATGAAGTTATCTTTAGATTACCAATGTGAATTGGATCAGTATTATTTTTTATTAGCTCATTAGTGATTTTATATATATATAAATTAAAGAGTGTAGGGCTGAGGACATCTCCTTGCTCGACACCACAAATGGAGGGAAAATATTCACTGAGTCCACATGGAAATTTAATTCTACATTTTGTATTTTGGTACATTGAATAAATGATGTTAAAAATCTTTTCTGGAAATTTATTTTTTGCTAAGGTATAAAATAACCCTTCTCGCCAAACTGTATCAAAAGCCTTTCTCAAATCTATGAAGGCTGCAAAAACTTTCTTCTTTTTCGATTTATGGTTTTCAATAATTGACTGATATGAATAATCTCAGGGACTGATTTCCACTTTTCTTAGCAGTTTACAACTCCTGCTTAAGTAATTTTTTCCGAAATTGTTTATGTCATTCAACAAGTTTCCTCCTCCGCCCCTACCCCCCCCCCCAAATGGATATCGATTCAAAAAGCACACTCAAAATACTTAATAATCGTCCCTTCATCCACTGAAGTAACAAGACCCCTCGAAACTTTTAAAATGGTTTTTTAACAAGTTGAAATGATTATCACGATTGACCGTGAGGCAAGGTCACCTTAATGCAGTACAAGAGCACAAGATGCTAAGTAATTACCAAGTATACATTCATGTCAAATTTCTTGAACAATCGTGTATAGTTTCTGAATATCTGTAATGATAAACGTTATAAAAACAAAATCAACCCTACACATTTACTGCAAATACTTATGTTAAGGATCATTTATAAAACAAAGAGACAGTAAAATATTCCGAATAAGTAAATACCCTGTTTTTTTTTGGAATGCAAAGATACTTTCAAATTAAAATATTATCTTAACAGCAGGTATCTGGTACTGCCGCATTGATATCAGATAAAGCTTCAACTGTACAATCCAACGTGTCATTTGTTCCATATTCCCATAATCTAAGTTAAATATCAGATGGTGATTCTAAATTCAAAATTAGTAAACAAAGAGTGAACATGTTATAAAATTGCATAAAATGAGCCATTGGAGATCGAGAAGAGCATAAAGTTTAATTGAAAGGTTTTCACTTTATTTAAATTGATATGGTGAATAATCTTTTCCAACAACTGAGGCCACTTCTGTTGTAGCTAGTATATTCTGATTGAAGATGTGTTTTATAAGGTTTTTAGCGATAAATGAGATATTATACGTGCTGTCAAGGTGATCTGAACATCATTGACCATGAGAATCTCAGAACCATTATTTCGTGGTCCAAAATTAAGAGATCTTCGAACAGTAGACTGGAAATTTTGAATTTCAAAACTGTAATAAATGCAGTCGAAGACTCTGCCTTAGAGTGGATTAAGAGAGAAATGGAACAATACCCAAAACTAGATGCACTGTCAAACTGGATAAGGAAACAAAATATCTTTTGTACAATGTAGCATTAAGTATCTAAGACATTGCATTAATGAGCAACATAGATCCGCAAGGATGCTATGAGGTGCCTCACTTTCTTCCATGGCAATTATTTTGTTGTCTCTGCAGACAATAGCTTCTTACAACACTTTCAAAAAGATGAATCCTACACAAAAATACTTACAAGGAAAGATACATATCTATTTCATGTACGTGCTCTACAAAAGAGTTGTTCAAACTGTTTACGAAGATATTATTTCTAGTGAAAGAATGACAGCAAAAGTGCTAAGAAACTGTTTATTCGCGAAATAATATTAAACAGAGATGGATTATTAAAAATTCTAGATAACTTTTGGAAATTTTAAAATCAAGATCTATATCTTAACTTATAAACCAAGTAGACAAGAAAAAAGACTCGGTTTTAGTCCGCGCTTTTAAAAGTTTTACGTCAGAAACTCACTGATAACAATAATAAAAGCGGCTAGTTTTGCATATCATAAAATCTGGTTTAACCAGTCATGTCATTTAAAATGCCTGTACAAAGTCACGACTATTGCTGTAGTTGCTATATTATTAAATGTTGGTTGTATAGTTTGCCGATTTCAAGGATTTTGATTTGTGTATTGTCTGGTTTGACTATTTACTTGGCATTTAATTTTTTGTTATTTCCTTCGTTTATCTCAGTTATTTTTGCAATTACATTACACTCTCCCCCCTTTTTGTCGAGCACTACCTAGCATGTACCTCCATGGACATATCATCGCAACATGTCAGTCTCCAAAAACTGCGTCTCTAACCAACAGAGCAAACGAAGTGCTTCCCTAACACAACCTATTTAGGTGCGTTTATCTCTGCATTAATATCACATAAGAAAAAAGTGACACACAACGTGCTGGAGGCTGTATACCTTACTCGTTTCCTATACCTATTATGTCTATAGAAATGTGTACCCTAGAATCCCTTGAAAATCATCGAAGAGGTTCACCTAAAGTCATTCATCTCCATCCCCTGAAGTCAGGGGGTTCTTTTTCCACTTTTGTTCCCTCGTTATGATGAAGGAGCGGAAGTTAAATCAGTGTCTTAAATACGATCTGACATTTTCGGTGAGTCATAGTTAGTGTTTCTAATTCATGGATTTGACTTTTCCATAGATAAGATAGGTAAGTAACTCGATGGGCGTCTTATTAGAGACAGGCACTGCTTACTCGTCCGAAGCACCCGAGTGCACACGTGGTTTTTTTGATTGGGTTCGGATTACTCTCTGTGTTTTATGTTTTAAGTTTTTGTGTTGTGTTTGTTTATATCCGGATTGGTAACTGTCCCTTGACTTTTGCTCTTGTAGTTCGGTCGGGTTTCTTTGCTATTTTCATAACACCTGAATTGGTACATGTCGTGATGTAGTATTCCATTTTTGTGTATCGGTCATCATATATTAATGTCTGTCGATTTCGTAGGTTTAGTTGAGATGAGCAATATTTGCAAATAATATGTACGACAAAAACACCATTTACAAATGTAGTTAGCAACACAGAGGAATTTATAGAACTTTGAGACATTCATATATAATCATATAACTTAGTTTTGAATAGGACGGAAACTGAGAGTGACGTCTGTTTGATGTTCATACAAGCTGTTTGTCTTCAAGAGATTGAACCTGATGAGGTATTTATTGCCTATACGAAATATACATATGTTCATATGTTTCATGCTTATAATATCGCAATATGATGTTGTCACATTTCTTCTGTTGATGCAATTCATGCGTCATTTAATATCTTTAACAAGTTGTTATTCGATGCGATTCAAAATTCAATCTTACTATTTGCGTATGTACCACACGCAAACGTTCTAGACCTAGACTTAACAATACGTTTGTCTTGATAGTGTCCAGTAATATACTACAGAATCTTGTTAAAGAATTATTCAATCATTAATCAACATTAGCATAATGTACAGGAAATAAAACTCGATTGGAAATTTTTAAAAAAAACTTGTGGCCATTTATGCATTGTTTGGTAAGTACTGCTCTTAAAAAAATGGTCGACGCAATTAACTCATAGAGCTGTCTGTAAAGTAGAGCAGAAACTGAACAAACAACAATAAGAAAAAAAAATTTTCAAATTTATGCCATCAAAATTGTATTAGACTATAATATAAGAAGGTTGCTCCAATCTTAAACTACTTTTCAAACATGTTTTAAAACAATCAGGTATTATCAAAAAGAGTCTTTGCAATTAACGACGACGGTACACATGTATGGTGTATTACCTATTAACCTTTTAACTTGCAAATATAAGTTACTTACCCTTTTAAAATTTTAAAACAGCACCAGTCAGCTTAACATATAAGTTTTTTTTTTATTTCAAAAGTATTTTTTAAATAATTATTACAATTTGCTATTTTATCAATTTAAATATCTTTTAAAAATAAAAAAATTATGGTTTGGGAGCCCCTATATAAACATTGCATGGGCAATTGAGATCCCAATAAATAAATGTAAATTTGGAGTAAATACGTCACTGGCTTTAAGACTGTTTACATTTAAGTTGGTCAACTAAGCAAATATTCTTCTTCTTTTGTGTTATAAGGGCAATGAAACGACGGACGAAATGCGCAAAATAACACAACGTATGCTTTTATCATTTAATTATATCAATTCAAGATGGCATTATTTGGCATAGAAAAATAATTTTCTACAATTTAATTCAGACCATCAATTACTTTAAAACACTAATCTGTTGGAATAATAATTGAGAAATGCAAATAGGTATGCTTTTCCTAGCATAACGAAGTTAGTTATTCGAATCTAGAATTTTTCACTATCTTTTGTCCAAAAAGAAGTTTGTCTTCATTAATCATTTTTACCATGGATTAGCGTTTTTTAGTTTAAAGGTCGCAATTCGAAAATGTACCGACTACGTCGGAATAAATTTGGATTAATAGCGAGCATCGAGCTAAATAATGCCATCGCAGATGCGAGCTATAGGGTTACATGCGTGTGTGTAAAAAAAAGTCACGTGATCCATATGAACAAATCCATTTCAGATGGTAGCTGAGTTATCCGAAGAAAATATTGTAGACTAACGAAAAAATATATAATTTAAAAGTAGACAAAAATAATTTTAACATTGATAAAATTAAAGTGTTTATTTTTTAAATAACTACAAAAATGCCAGACAATTTTTTTCAATCTGAAACGCTGTATTTGAAATTAAGTTTTGTGACGTCACCAACACATTAGATACGACGTCACGTCATCAATGGAATGTAGAGGCACTGTTAGGGGGCTCTGAAGTAACGACATGAACAATGTGAGATGCTCACATTAAGGCTGCGCCTACATTCATATTATCGTCAAAACAGGTAACTTTACAACATAAGCCAGTGAACGTAGATGCTTCAATGGGGCGATAGTTAGGAAGTAATAACACTTTTATCCATTCAAAAGGTCTATTGAATGTTTAATTGTATACGAGACTCGAATAAAGACTCTTCATTGGCGTTCAAACCGAACCTATTGAAAAGCAAACAATTAAATTGGTGGTAAGCTTTTACTACCAGAAGTTAAAAAAGGTTATGCAAAATTCACAAGAGTAACCCAGCAACACTTTGCGAATAGAATTTATAAAATTTTCGCGATTTAAGTGAAAAATAACTGAATATATTACAATTATTTTATGTTATGTTACACACATGTGTCACATAATGTAATACTACTAACTATCTTAAATAAAAAAGCTTATAAAACAACATAGTAATTATTTTTTGTAATCAGACATGCTACCGTAAAGGGGTATATAAGAATATAAAATATAACAATATCAGGGATACGCAGCGGACAATCTTAGATCGGGAAATTAAAAAGGACTGTTTATTATTTTTTCATTTTAGTACAAAACGTTTGATATGTAATAACGTTGAAATCGATTGGTTTCGTATGGTATAATTACAATACCTCGATTTCACTTTATTCTTTATTAACAGAATTTCAGTGACACTGATTTTGTTACATTAATCCCTACATAAAGAATCATTTTTCCCTATTGCAGTAATGGTAATATTGTTTCATGTACTATCGTGCAGGCTAATTCAACATTACATCCACTTAAATGTGCGCAATAAATATTATTTGCTGAGAATATTTTTATTCTCAATTTTATCTATCTAAAACGTTCGCGTTCCTTTGTTGTCCTGGTAATTGAGAAAATTCTATTTACTCAAAACATATTTTAAGAGGTCTACACTCAAATAAATATAGGTATTTTCAACAGACAAATTGGTTGAAATAAGTTCATAATTTTCTTTTTAAAAACATGTCAAAATCATTTGTAAGTTAATTTAGTTTTGAAAGAAAAATAAAAATATATACAAAAAAGGAGCAGCTTTTAATGACTATTTTTATTTAATTATATATTTATAATGTAAATCTATGTGTGGCCTCTTTCAAAATTGAAACTTTCGCGGGATTTTTGCTTTGAATATTAAGGCAAAGAATAAATTGAACCTTAATGTCTAATTGAATACACAGACTGATCTGACATGATAGAGTGAACAGCAGAAAGCTAAAATTACTAGATGTAACACCAAAAAATATAAAATCGTATTATACAAATATGGATAAAATTACCCTATATCATACATGTATTTATTCAATATACAGTCACTTAAGTCGCTCGGATCGCTCGATTACCCGGGATTTCAAGAAGACCTATAAAAGTACGGTGTTCGAGAAATTAGCAGTCACTATTGTAAAAATCTATTGTTAAAAACCACAAATATCTGGAACAAAAATTATCAACGGCTTTTTGATTATTTGGTCGTAATAGGTGTGAAGCCATACCTGTAAAATACGAAGCCATCGGAGTTCGACTGTAGGTATGTGTAAGATTCTTAGAAAAAGGAGTAAATCTACCGAACATTTTTTACTGGTTTGCAGCGAATTAATGTATTCAAACAGTCGACACTCTGTTTGCAACTAAAAACAGCAATTGTGTTTTATGATAAATTGCCATCGTATTATTTTATATATAATAATATTATTTGAAAATAAAAATATATAAATTATTATATTACCCTTTAAAGGACTTTTGTACAATTTCAAATCAAGATCTATATATAAAATTTCATCTGTTATAACCTTTGACTTTTCAACTTTTTATACTACCTTGCCTCACGAGACACTAAAATCACGTCTTAGAAAAGTAAACATTAAGCCCTCTCTTCTACATATGTCTACAAATATGTAGTCCTTTAGATTGCAACAATACCTTTTGTTCTACAAAACAACTAAAAGGCGACTTTTGCTACAGCGAGGAACATGTTTATAGTATGCTAGATTTTCAGATCGACAACATATTTGTAACTTTTGGAGAAAATATTGTTCATCATGCAATCGGAATTCCATTCGGATTTGGCTCAGTAGTCTTATCAAAAAATAATTTCTTTAGCGTCTTTTTAAAGACTAGCAGATAGCAGAAGCTAGGTCCTTTAATTTTGCATATAGATATATTGATGATGTTCTTTAAATTAACAACCCTTAATTTGTGTAGTGGTTACCAATAATATGTCCTTCAGAACTGGAATTTGTTAAAGAAACTACGGAAACAGCTTATCTACCTCATTTTTAGAGTACACCTCGAATATGACACCATCGCTCATCTTAGCACAAGAATAACGACAAATGAAACGATTTTAATTTCAAAATTATAAATTGTCCTCAATTATGCAACAATATTCCAGTTTATCCTGCATATTGTGTCTATATTTCTCAATTGATCAGATATGCAAAAGCTTACAATGAGTATACTCTTTTTCAAATGCTACTAATTTCTTCGGGATAAACTTATAGAGCAAGGTTACAAAAAAAAACGACACGTCCGCGCTATTAAGTTAAACTATAGATACCATTTCCTTGTTTAAAATTTTCGTTTGAAATTATAGTTGCAGTTTTTGAATCATTACACAGTGATTGTGCTCCGATGATTATTGGATACACATATAACTGACTAGTGGAATATGATACTCATCCATTTTCATCAATGAACCCAACTAATATTCGACAGTAATGAAAGCCGGAAATTTGTCATGCCATAAAACCTGGTTTAATCCACCATTTCTTTTAAATTGCTTGAACCAAGTCAGGTTTGCTGTAGTTTCGGTTGTTGATTCTAAATATTGAAGGTTTCTGGGACTTTGATTTGTGGATTGTCTTTTTGACAGTTTATTGGTGTTCTGTATTTTGTCATAACCTTTATTACTGTCTGCATTTACACTACACGTTTCCTCCTTTTTCTATCTGGAAATCTGGAAAGAGCAGCACACGGTATCGTTATTGTAGAACCCTACCAACCACTAAAATCTCCATGGCCATATCCTCGCAACACCCCAGTTGCCCATCGCCGCATGTACATGTGCATCGCCATCATTTACCGTAATTAGTCCCAACCCCTTTTTTTATTCTAAACACCATTTCCAGATAAAGTAGTTGTTGCTCTTGGTGCCATCATCAAATCATCAATTGTACAGGCGTGATTTGAAACTCTAAACTCTGCGTCTGAGGTCAATGCTCTAACCGATTGAGAAAAAGTGCCTCGTAAACACAACCGATTAAGGCTGCATTTACACTAAATAAAACATGGAATGACACCAACCTTGCTGGCGATATCGATCATACTAGTTTCCTGTCCCTTTAATGTCTAGAGGTAGGTACATCTTTTTTTTGCTGCACATTTCTAGTTGAAAATATATTGTATGTGGTTGTCGTCCTAAAAATCGGCACTTATATTTTACCGTATCGAATGCTGCTCCAAAGTTGTGTACTCTCTAAAGCAGTAAGGAATGCATTCTACTTGTACCCGGTGAGATGTTTTTAAAGTGATTTATCCATACATATCCATATGTGTTGCAGACGACTCAAGACATTTTCCGTTCTGTAATTAAAGCTAACAGGTCCTTGAAAAACATCGCAGGGGTTCGCCTAAGCGTACGCTTTATCTTCATCCGGCCCAGTCAGATTTCCCGTTCGCTCCCGCATCATTTGTATTCTCTCATTAAGGATTATCGTTAAAATGCTGTCGGATTCATTCGTTTAGTTGAGATAAGCAGTATTGCCAAATCAAATTAAGACAAAAACACAATTTGCAAACGTAGGTAGCAACACTGAGCAATTTATACAGTTTTGCGACATTTATATAACTCAAAGTTGACTACAACAGAAAACTGAAAGTTACGTCTATCTAATGTGCTCATACAAGCTGTGTACTGCAAGATATTGAACCTTCTGAGGTGTTTTTAGCAAATACATATGTTTATATGATGTATGATTATAGTATCGAAATATGATGAATTCACATTTCTTCTGTTGATTGAGTACATGTGTCTTTAAGGTGTTGATTTTCGATGCGAGTTAAAATTCAACCGTAAAATTTATGTATATACCACACGCAAACGCCTTCAGACCTCCTCTTTACAATAAGTTTGGGGGCCTCGGTGGCCGAGTGGTCAAGGTAGTTCGTTTACTATTGATCACGTGGTCTGTCAACACTGAGATTGCGGGTTCGATTCTCACTGCAGGCACGGTGTACTCGACTCCAATCTTAATTGACAAGGATTGCCAGTTTTCCTACCGCAGGTCGGGGGTTCTCTCCGGGTACTCCGGCTTCCTCCCCCAATAAAAACTGGACGCCATGAAATAGCTGAAAAATTGCTGAAAGTGGCGTTAAAACACCATTCAAACAAACAAACAAACAATAAGTTTGTCTTGATCGTGTTCAGTAATATAATACAGAATCTTGCTATACAATAATTCAATTATTAATCAATATTGGAATTATAATGTACTGGAAATAAAACTCTATTGGAAATTTGAAAAGGAAAAAACTTGTGGCAATTGTTTGGTATTTTAACTGAGAAATTAGCAGTCACTATTGTAAAAATCTATTGAAAAAAACCACAAATATCTGGAACAAAAATTATTTGTGTGATTATTTGATCGTAATAGGTGTGAAGCCATACCTGTAAAATACCAAGCCATCGAAGTTCGACTGTAGCTATGTTTAAGATTCTTAGAAAAAGGAGTAAATCTACCGAACATTTTTGACTGGTTTGTAGCGAATTGATGTATTCAAACAGTCGACACTCTGTTTGCAACTAAAAACAGCAATTGTGTTTTATGATAAATTGTCACCGTATTATCTTATATATATTAATATTATTTGAAAATGAAAATATATAAATTATTATATAATCTTCTAAAGAACATGTTTATAGTATGCTAGATTTTCAGATCGACGACATATTTGTAATTTTTGGAGAAAATGGTTTTCATCAGGCAATCGAAATTCCATTCGGATTTGGCTCTGTAGTCTTATGAAAAATAATTTCTTAAGCGTCTTTTTAAAGACAAGCAGATAGCAGAAGCTAGGTCCTTTAATTTTGCATGTAGATATATTGATGATGTTCTTTAAATTAACAACCCTTAATTTGTGTAGTGGTTACCAATAATATGTCCTTCAGAACTGGAATTTGTTAAAGAAACTACGGAAACAGCTTATCTACATCATTTTTAGAGTACACCTCGAATATGACACCATCGCTCATCTTAGCACAAGAATAACGACAAATGAAACGATTTTAATTTCAAAATTATAAATTGTCCTCAATTATGCAACAATATTCCAGTTTATCCTGCATATTGTGTCTATATTTCTCAATTGATCAGGTATGCAAAAGCTTACAATGAGTATACTCTTTTTCAAATGCTACTAATTTCTTCGGGATAAACTTATAGAGCAAGGTTACAAAAAAAAACGACACGTCCGCGCTATTAAGTTAAACTATAGATACCATTTCCTTGTTTAAAATTTTCGTTTGAAATTATAGTTGCAGTTTTTGAATCATTACACAGTGATTGTGCTCCGATGATTATTGGATACACATATAACTGACTAGTGGAATATGATACTCATCCATTTTCATCAATGAACCCAACTAATATTCGACAGTAATGAAAGCCGGAAATTTGTCATGCCATAAAACCTGGTTTAATCCACCATTTCTTTTAAATTGCTTGAACCAAGTCAGGTTTGCTGTAGTTTCGGTTGTTGATTCTAAATATTGAAGGTTTCTGGGACTTTGATTTGTGGATTGTCTTTTTGACAGTTTATTGGTGTTCTGTATTTTGTCATAACCTTTATTACTGTCTGCATTTACACTACACGTTTCCTCCTTTTTCTATCTGGAAATCTGGAAAGAGCAGCACACGGTATCGTTATTGTAGAACCCTACCAACCACTAAAATCTCCATGGCCATATCCTCGCAACACCCCAGTTGCCCATCGCCGCATGTACATGTGCATCGCCATCATTTACCGTAATTAGTCCCAACCCCTTTTTTTATTCTAAACACCATTTCCAGATAAAGTAGTTGTTGCTCTTGGTGCCATCATCAAATCATCAATTGTACAGGCGTGATTTGAAACTCTAAACTCTGCGTCTGAGGTCAATGCTCTAACCGATTGAGAAAAAGTGCCTCGTAAACACAACCGATTAGGGCTGCATTTACACTAAATAAAACATTGAATGACACCAACCTTGCTGGCGATATCGATCATACTAGTTTCCTGTCCCTTTAATGTCTAGAGGTAGGTACATCTTTTTTTTTGCTGCACATTTCTAGTTGAAAATATATTGTATGTGGCTGTCGTCCTAAAAATCGGCACTTATATTTTACCGTATCGAATGCTGCTCCAAAGTTGTGTACTCTCTAAAGCAGTAAGGAATGCATTCTACTTGTACCCGGTGAGATGTTTTTAAAGTGATTTATCCATACATATCCATATGTGGTGCAGACGACTCAAGACCTTTTCCGTTCTGTAATTAAAGCTAACAGGTCCTTGAAAAACATCGCAGGGGTTCGCCTAAGCGCACGCTTTATCTTCATCCGGCCCAGTCAGATTTCCCGTTCGCTCCCACATCATTTTTATTCTCTCATTAAGGATTATTGTTAAAATGCTGTCGGATTCATTCGTTTAGTTGAGATAAGCAGTATTGCCAAATCAAATTAAGGCAAAAACACAATTTGCAAATGTAGGTAGCAACACTGAGCAATTTATACAGTTTTGTGACATTTATATAACTCAAAGTTGACTACAACAGCAAACTGAAAGTAACGTCTCTCTAATGTGCTCATACAAGCTGTGTACAGCAAGATATTAAACCTTCTGAGGTGTTTTTAGCAAATACATATGTTTATATGTTGTATGATTATAGTATCGAAATATGATGAATTCACATTTCTTCTGTTGATTTAGTACATGTGTCTTTAAGGTGTTGATTTTCGATGCGAGTTAAAATTCAACCGTAAAATTTATGCATATACCACACGCAAACGCCTTCAGACCTCCTCTTTACAATAAGTTTGTCTTGATCGTGTTCAGTAATATAATACAGAATCTTGCTATACAATAATTCAATTAATAATCAATATTGGAATAATAATTTACAAGAAATAAAACTCCATTGGAAATTTGAAAAGAAAAAAACTTGTGGCAATTGTTTGGTATTTTAAAAAAAGTATCTTCAAAAGATAGTTGACGCATTGAACTCTTAGGGATGTCTATAAAGGAGAGCGGAAACTGAAAAAAACAACAATAACAAAAAACTGTTAAAAATGTATGGTAATTCAAGTACACATTGCTAATTGAATTTATATTTACGATATTTATAATCAAATTATCTTTAAAAGATAGTCGACGCATTTCACTCTTAGAGATATCTGTAAAGTAGAACGGAAACTGAACAAACAACAATAAGTAAAACCTTTAAAAAAATGTCTGAAAAAAAGAAAGTAGAAACAAGTTGACGCTTTCCTTCATTAATGTTGGGGAAGGTAAATAATTAAAGTGTTGAAAAGTGTCCAATCAAAACAGTTTAAGACTATAACATAAGCAGGTTACTGCAACCTTGAACTAATTGTTGATTTTATCATGGTCTTTTCAAACATGTTTTTTTAAACAATCAGGTATTATCAAAAAGGTCACAATTCGAAAATATACCGAGAGCATCGAAATAAGTTTTGTTAGCTGCTTCAATGGGGCGATAGTTAGGGAGTTATAACACTTTAATCTATTCAAAAGGTCTATTGAAAATTTAATTGTATACGAGACTCGAATCGAGACTTTTTATTGCCGCTCATACCGAACGTATTGAAAAGCCAAACAATCAAATTGATGGAAAGCTTTTACAACCAGAAGTTTAAAAAGGTTATGCAAAATGTATAAGGGTAATTCAGCCACACATTGCAAATAGAATTTATCATATTTTCGCGATTTCAGTGTCATATCACTGAATAAATCACAAATTATGTTATGTTACACGCATGTGTCACATAATGTAATATTATACAATTACTGCACTTGAACGAGATCAATATGAGGTTTTATGGAGCAGAGTAGAATAATATTGAACAAGGCGAGTTTCAATATTATTCTACCCTGCTCCTTAAAACATCATATTGATCAAGTTCAAGTGTAGTAATTGTTTTATTACATAATTTATTGAGTCATGAATGGAATATACACGATTTTTTATTCCCGAAAGTGACTGTCTTTCATAATGGTTATTTCTTTAAAATCGATAAAATATCGACATAATCCATGACGAAATGTTTGCAGTGATTATTTCTTGTATAATGTCCCATCCTCGGTCCTTGCTTCTGCATACAATTTACATAGATTTGAGTACAATTCCCGAGGGTCTGCCATTTGCAAACTAACTGACATCTTCTTTTCACGTAAGTATTTCGTAAAATAACTCATCGCTTGATTTTTCGATTTCCGAGTGTTTACAGCATCTCTTTTCTTAATGATTTCATTAATTTCCAAGTTAGTAATATCTGCAAATCTTCGCTTATTAGCACCAGAACTATCCGTAATACCTTCACTCAATGACTTTACCATGTTAACAAACAACAACATAATCCGAACATCAGTCAGAACGACAATTTTGATTGGTTAAGGGGATTAAAGAAGGACGATTTGATTGGCTATCGTATTTTCTATGGGGGAAACAGCACGTGCTTGGTATTTTCATTCATAAATTTCTCACGAGAGTGCAATATGGTTTTTTATTGAGTAGAATGAGTGTTTTGCAAACCAATATGATAGGAAATGGAAAGTCACGTGTATTGTTTTAGGCCAATAGGAAAAAGGCAAACATATATATCGTGTAATAATATTCAATATTCTTAATAAACAAGCTTATAAACAACAAAGTAATTATTTTTTGTAATCAGACACGCTACCGAAAAGTCGTACATTAGAATATAAAATATAAGAATATCAGTGAATTGCAGCGACAATGTTAGATCGGAAATTAAAAGGACTGTTTACTAATTTTCCATTTTTGTACAAACATTGTGATATGTAATAACATGGAAATCGAATAGGTTTCTTGTGGTATTATTACAATAACTTTTTTTTACTTTTCTCTTTATGAACAGTAAAGAATTTCAGTGACACCGATTTTGTTACATTAATCCTTAAATAAAGAATCATTCCTCTACTGCAGCAATGGTAATATAGTTTCCAGTACTATAATGCAGTCTAATTCAACATGACATCCACGAAAAATGTGCGCAGAAATATTATTTGCTGAGAATACTTTTATTCTCAATGTTATCTATAAAAAACTTGAGATTTCCTTTGTTGTCCTGGTAAGTGAGAAAATTCGCGAGCTTTTTTACTGAAATAAATATATGAATTTTCAGCAGACACATTGGTTGATATAAGGTCATAATTGTCTTTTGAAAAACTTGTCAAAATTTATTTTGGAAAACCTTTTTATTTAAGAACCTGTCTACTACAAGATAAAAGTTCCTTTTATTTTGTACAATGGCGAATATTTAAATGTGTTTTGCAAGTATTTAAACAAATATACATGTATAATAGAAGAGGAACATTCTTTTAATAAAAATTTTGATTTAATAACATAATTAAAATGTAAATCTATATGTCCTTTAAAATTTTTAAACATTCGCGGAGTTTTCGCTTTTAACATTAAGGCAAATGAATAAGTTGAACCTCAATGTGTAATTGAATACACAGATTGATCTGATATGATAAAGAATGAATAACATAAAGCTAAGATTTCTAGATGTAACACCAAAATCGAATTATACAAATATGGATAGATGTAAATTTCCCTGTATCATACAAATATGTTTTGCATTCAAGAAGGCGGCACAGTTCTCAATTAAAACAAAACGCAATGGTGTTTTACGATACATTGTAGCCACATTATCTTAAATACAATAATATAAGATAAAGCATAACACTCGATTTGAAATTCTCGATCTTTAACAACAGTCAATGGCTGCTGAAACAGCAATACCACATTATTGTTTTTGATGTCAAGCTAATTTTATTAACAATGTTAACGAACTCGTAATTTTAGACAATAACCACTTTAAACTATATTACAGATGATTTTCTTTATTAATATAAAGTAGCATGAAAACGATAAATGACAAATGTTCAAACTTTAGTACATCACTTGAAACACGGGTATATAGTAATGCGGATTTCTGTCCGTCGGTTACACTTATCCACTACTCGACTGAATGGTGCTGCGCGTTCTGGAAGGTCAAATCAGGAAGGAAAGCATGACTGCAAATCATAAAAGGTGACGTGTTTCCCAGTCCTTGAACAATACATCGTTTGTAGATTTAAAAAAGATTAGACACACTGTAGCCTCTACAAAGAGCTACATACTTTGTCTTCCGACCTCTTTATATCTTTATAGTGGCAGTCTACTTTTTCCTTGGTCTGTCATATTTCCACAATAAATCTGTTTGTGTTCAAAATACACATAAATAATTGCTTGCTGATCAATCAATTAATCAGTAAGTCAGTCATTTCATTAATCAATATGTCAATCAGACTTGGGGTATACAGATTGTGTTAATTTTTGGGTGCATGATATGGCCTTTTTTCTAACGAGTCCTATTATATCGGCCAGTCTTCTTTTGACCTATAACTGTAAACAGTTATAACTTAGTAATATTGTATGTCTTTGATGTATAAACCCAGTGAGATTTAAAGTAAAGGTTACAGGCTAGTTTTTTTTATAACTTACACTTCAACTACCATAAACAGCCAGCATCTGCACACGAAGCATTAAGTTCACAGCGTCTAACACGAATGTGCGTGTTCATTATTGTGATTTTCTATATAAAATGATTATTGCTGAGAGCCAAACAGCTTTCACAGGTGCTTGTATTAAATTATAAGATCAAGCCCAATAAACCATGTAAAACTAGTAAACTGCTGGTAATCGCTTCTTCAGAAAGAAGATAATATAAGTCATAATTGTCCAAGTTTAAGAAACGCTGTCAGAAATTGGTTTGATTTATGAAGCGTTTCTTCATTAGTGATAGTGATTGTTTTTGTCGTAAGTATTCTCTGGCACAGCATTTTCGCCGAATGCGACTGCAGACTCGAAGTGCGAGAACGGTTTACGCTTCCAAAGTAATGCCATTACCGTTTGATGTTTTTAATTTATTGTGGCCATAAAGGCTTTTGGCAAATTACAGATTATAATTCGTCAAATTTGACGCAAATGTCCTGCGACCTTGCTTTTTGTACAACAGAAACTTTATGAGGTAATAAACCAGATCTTTTTATAACGAACTTAAAATATACTTTGAAACATTTGAAAAACATTGGCATACTTGGCAAGCACGTTATTATGTTTTAACTGCTAGAATAATGCAAACAACGTAGAATCAACACTAAACATTTTAAATGATCTCAAACAATTCCCATTTTCCCTAGTTTATAAGGATATTATCATCTGTTTCTTTATGAATAAATCACCACTACGACTCGATCTTGTAAATGAAGATAAGGATTATCATTGTCTAACATATACTTAGAACTATAAAGACATAAGTTTAATAAGGCCTTGGTTGCTGAGTGGTTGAGGTAGTTCGTCTACTATTGATCAAGTAGTCTGTCAACACTGCTAATGCGGGTTCGATTCTCATTGCAGGCAGGGTGTACTCGACTCCAAACTTAATTGACAAGGATTGCCAGTTTTCCTACCGCAGGTCCGGGATTCTCTCCGGGTACGCCGGTTTCCTCCCCGAATAAAAACTGGACGCCGTGATATAGCTGAAAAACTGCTGAAAGTGGCGTTAAAGCACTTTTCAGACAAATCAAACGAATTCATTGGTTTAATTAAACAAACAATGACGTCAAATGTTGGTGGAAATACTTTCATCCGGATAATGTTAGTTGTTTTAAGTAACCACATAACTGCGAAAGATTAAAAAGTTCAATTTGTCCACTGATTATGTTTTACCGTCACGAAAAGAAAGTTTTGGATTTGACCACATGAGGACATGACTTCGTTACGTCATAAACCGCACGGTTCTGTATAAGGAAAAACATAACAGCAGTATAGGCAAATGTTAAAATCTGGACGGGGCACAATGCCAGGTTTCTAACACGGCACCTGGGTGTGCCTGTAAACTTTCTACATAAAATCACCGAAAGAATTCAACGTCCACGTGTCCAGGATCAATGCGAGGTACCGGTTATTCGGCTGTGTTGGGATAGTGTCAAACCTTTAAAGCCCTAGATATTACAACAATTTTAAATTTTATATGTATTGGTCGTTGCCAGGTGAAAGGACCGCGCTTTCCCTTTAGCACCGTGCCAGAAATAATATCTCTTTCGGCACATGAAATGTACAAACGTAGAAAATGCCTCGCAGTCTATACGAAATAACACGATAGTTTAGACAGCTAGAGAAAACTTTAGAGAGACATCAACATGGCATAGGTCACTCACTATATTTTATCTATAACACCGTTATGGCATGCCGATTAACCTTCAACGGGTTAATCTTATGCAGTCACATTTATAATTACCTTCGTTGATGTGTATACGTTAAAAACAGAACCTAAAGGCAGATAAAACTTTTATTAATCAACTGCAATAAGTCTTATATCAAATTTCTCTAGCATGGTAAAAAGGCGCTTCTAGACCAGTTTTTACCTCGCAATGACGAAGCCTTTTAGAAGCAGACATTGGATGGTATCACGACTTAGTGTGGTACCCTTCGTTTCTACCAGTCTCAGCCTGTAGGTCAGCAAACAGGCTTTTATAAGCATTAAGTTTGACCAAAGGAAACTAAAAGACATAAAGATAGCGAAAGTTTTTCATAAATTAATAGAAAAAACATTTATACCAATGACCTTTTTTGTAGCTGCCAGCACAGACATTGAAACACTGAACAGCACATTTAACAGAGAAATGACATCAACAGCTTTAGAGATCCATGGCAAACATCTTTCAGCGATAAAACCTGGAACACCGCAATTCAAGAGTCAACGAAAAGAAGTCTGAGAAAAGACGAACAAGCAGTATAGACAATGTAGATCTGTCAATCAAGAACTCAAGAACATCTCCTGAACCAAGTGAAACCTGGTTTATTGACAAATGTCAACATCAAGAAGACTTTCTCAAGAAATTCAACAAAAATAACTAGTGAAAGACCTGACCAATACAAAATAAGAACGTGTATTTACCACACAGGATAATGATTTGAACTCTTTTACAAAAGACTAAAATACCGGTAGTTTGCAGAGGCTGGCAGAGTAACACATGCATGCTAAATGTCTTTTTGATATTATAGGTATTTTTTACAGGAAGAAATCATTTCACAGAGTTTGGCAAGATGACCTTTTGTAGATTATGCAGCAGTAAGAGATCAAAGCCTGTATAAGGCCACCAGTTCACTCTTTTTTTTAAAAGTCACAACTGACGCTCTAGTCTAATATGAAAATGTGTCAGCATCGAAGGTAGAAAGAACACAAATTGCTGACGACATTGATAGCCCTGCAGGAAAAGAAGAGCTTGTTCACTTGATGTAACCCCGTGGATAAGACAGCATGAATATTTATGCCGAATAGACCAAGCGTTTGACCAACAACACTTATTGCATCATCATTGACATAATGGCCAAATGCCAGTAAATAGAAGCCGAAAACTTCGGATACCACAGCGGAACTGGCAATATTTGAGACATCTGCAATGACCAAAAAACTCAGCCCAAAGATAAGATTATTGCCGACTTTGTAGTAGTAATGTATGTTTTCGATTCGTCGATTTGCCAAGGCATTAGACGTTATGAAGACGTACAGTACTTGAAATAAAAACTGAAATAGATCATTAGGGCTTGTCAAGAAAGACATGCAAGGTTCTTTTCAAGACGGAAGAAGAAGAGGCAGACAAACAAAAATGTGGAAGGTTGACATTTCAGACTATTAGTCAGTTAGCCAATCAATCAATCAATAAATCGAGAAAGAGAGAGAGAAAGAGAGATACTATCCGAATGGGTCAAAACTTTATTTGTATTTATTTGTATGTCTTTGTGTCGTACTTTGAAAAACTAATAAATCGTGCAGATGTAGATACGTTCTCATTCGCTGTTGTCATTGACTATAACTGATTGTTTGGAGTGACATACAAGAGGCCTATGAAAATGTTATCAAGCCGCCTAAAATGCTATTTTGTCCGGTTGTAAATAACTTCTGTAGAGGTTTACTTTTATCACAAGTGTAAAATTGCAGCTATGGGAACTAAAGATGAAACTAATTACAAATAACTTAACAGCTTGGTGGCGGATATGGTTGCCATCTCTCGGAAAGGAAAACTGAGGAGGATGCTGGATTACATTACAAAATACCTGGCCGTGAATTACAGTGGTTTACAAATCTTTCTACCGGATGCAGTATCAGACGGGTCATCAGTCCGCCTATTTGCAGATGAATCCGCATTATACAGGAGAATCAAGTCTGAAAAAGATACTCAAATGCTTCAGAAAGATCTTGTCCAACTGCATAAGAGGAAAATGACTGGCTCATGGAATTCCATCCTAACATTACCAACAAAAGAAAAATCATTCGCCATCCCTATGTCATCCATGGCCACACACTGGATGTTGTTGATTCAGCGAAATACTTATGGGAAACCATCCAAAAAACCTAAAATGGAACCAACATATCAACCAGGTGACGAGTAAGGCAAACAGCACCATAGCATTCCTGTGGAGTAATCTTCACCACTGCTCAAAAACAACCAAGTCACTTTTATACGACACGTGGGACCACTGACCGAATATGCATCAGTAGTCTGGGACAGTGGACAACATCAGCAAGCAGATGGTCCAACGAAGGGCAGCTCTAATGGTATACACAAATTATCAAACGACAAGCAGCGTCTCTGCCGTGCTGAACCAGCTTCAATGTATGTCCCTGCAAGAGCGAAGAGCCCAGGCAAAAGCAATCATGATGTATAGAATTGTTCACCAGTTGATTGCAATTCCATCACAGATCCCGTTACCAAACGTATCACACAGAGGCAATCACAGCAGCCCTGTGCCCTACACCAGAACAGTGACATATCAGATCAGAAGTCCTTCTTCCGTGACTCAATTCGGATCTGGAACCTTTTACCACCTGAGGTAGTCAATGCTTCAACTGTCGACTACTTCAAGACCAGGCTCCAGTCCATCACTATCAGGGAGTAGCCTATACCGGTTGTTTTTAACTGCACACTGTAAATACTTCTTTTGTAATCACCTGTACATAGTTATCCTTGCACCACCACATGCGCTAGTACGAGTATCCAATGTATTTGGTATGTACCTGACACGGAAGAAGAAGAAATATAGGATCGAACACCGGAAAATCTCAGACAACCAAGTGAAAAGATTTCTGCCGAGTTGGAGGCCAAAAGAAATCTTTCACGCGGGTGTCTGAGTTGTCCCGCCTTGCCCTACCACCGGAGTTTGATTCTATTTCTCACTAATTCGTAAAAAAAATCCGGTGTTGTTATGTTTTGAGTTGTCAACAAATTGAGTTATCTACCCTGAACGTAATCTCCAGTATAACTTGTTGCGTCAAACTGTTTGTTTTAATGTGTTCCGCTATCAGATTGCGGCATAAATTGGTTCATGGAAGCTTAGATATCTTGTTTTCATGTTTATATTGTACTTTTAAATGACTAGTAAACCAACACAACAGTAGCATATATTGTATAATTTTTCTAACTGAACCCACAGTTGATGTCACACTACATTTTTACGGGAAAAGAAGCGTGAAATTCTAATCTCACCCACTTTTTTGTCCGTAAGTTTTTAGCTCGTGTAAATTGCTATTTGCTGTTTGCCAGCTATGATGCTGTTCCAAGCCAATTTATTTATTGTATCATTTTTGGCTAGTGGCAATCAATATTATTATTTCTAACTTGTTCTCATTATGAATACAGCTAAAATATTACTTTCTATAGCAGATCACACATTTGGCATGCAATGAATGTAAATTTGATAATTATATAACAGCATATGTATAAATACATATATATTTTTTCTCTCATACAGAGAGAGTGACAAAATTTAAACCAAAATTACACACGCCGTTTCAGGTTTCAGACAAAACCGACAAAATATCCAAATGTACGGTATTATATTGTCGATCCATCAATAACAAAAGAACGTGTATGTCATATCTCCATTTTAAGTCCTATCATACGTGTACTTATGTTAAATGAAAATAATGATGTTTTCGGGCAAGAAACATATAAATTATACAAATATCTAAGTAATTTATTGCTGACCATTTTCTTTTGAGCTTTTAATATCGAATTACATAATTTCTATGAAAAACACATGTAATTAAAAACACTTTTCATGAATTTTTGCACAGTTTAAGTATTTGTAAGAATGAAACATAGTTATATATAAACTAGTGCTGATTGTGTTGGGATGGCAACAACAAAATGTCTCCCAAACGAACCCCCAATACCACTATATATCCCCCCCCCAAAAAAAAAACCAAAAAAAGCACGATAATCTTATTTTGTGCAGTAAATTCTACCTACATATCAAATTTCGTTGCAATCGGACTAAGGTGACGTTTAGGGGTAGTGTGGTGAAACGGTTGCCATTACAAAATGGTGTCGTTCGCGTCCAATTTGTATCGCAAAAATGCAAAAATGCTCAGGATAGTTAGCTGTATCAGTATACCAATTTTCATTGAAATTGCTCAGGCCATTAATGAGATCTAAGAACTGCAATTTTTTATTCAACGGCAGCAATTTTGACAATGGCGACCATTTAGAAAATTCCAAAAATGGATTACAAACCTTCAGGTCACCCTAAACATATTCCCAAAGTTTCTTATTGATTACTCATTGCATCTCAGACAAGATTGAACGGAAAAAATTAAAAAGAAAAAAAGAAGAAAGAAGAAGGAATATTAAGAAACCGGACAAAAACAATATGTCTCCAATAGAAATTAGAACGATGTTACTATAGCAAATAACTCCATTGTAAATAAAAAGTTCAGTTTCATCTGCCAGTTTATTTTCTTAAGAAATATATTATGGCATGGCATATTGTGTTTTATAGTCATGAAATACTCAGATGAATTGTGAAAAACGTAGGCGAAAGACATATATATATGACTTTATAGTTATTTTTATTACAGTGATATGTTTTTCATTGACATAGGTTGAAATAACATCGCTATAATATACTTAGTTTAAACGAATTTTCAAACCAAATATATACAAATATTTCATTACAATGAATATTGTAACCACGGCGTTTTTAAGCGAATCGACAAATTCCCGAAGAGTTACTAATGCTAACTTCTGTATTACTTGATCAGAAAAAAAAATATTATAATGTATTTTGATGGTAAGTTGCCAAACTGTTCTACTAATTGCACGTGCAAAAGAGAAATGTGAAGTAATGAGCTATAACAAATGTAAGCTCGAATATTTGAGGATAACACTATTTATAAAATATATATATTCCTCGCATGCTACCATAAATTATTAAAATAATAATCTTTCCGTTAATCAAATCTCGTTAAATATGTCAAAAGAGACAATTTGTGATACATTTTTGATATTATTAACTCTATTCTACTTTTATTTCAATTTATAAATATTTTATGTAATTTCCCTGTTGCAAAATGAGAAAATCGTGATAGGAATATATTAACGTCAGTTTCTAGGGGAAGCATGATTTCACACTGCTACAAATCAGCGATAAACAGATTATTTTTTAATTTATTTCCTCGATATAATTATCCATCTTGCTGCAAGTGGCTCGATTGATAATTTCGATCTTAAAAATAAAAACCAATATTTATATATAATATATAAACAGAATTGTGTGACAGTCAATGCAATCACACTACAATTGTAGATATTTTGTCTACTGATTTAATACGATCAACTGCTGTAACCCCTGTGCTGGGCTGTAGTACATTTGTCTTTTGTTCGAAAGAATCAGCTGACTCCACTTTATTTCCTTTGGGGCATCTTAGCATCGATTTAAAGGCATCGCGAAACATCGGGTTGAATGTGATATAAAGAACGACGTTGTATGATGTACTGAAAGCAGCCAAGGATATCTGTAACAAGGATAACCATGTAGCAATATTTTCACTTCCATTCGTTCCGGTGATTTTCTGCAAGAGATTAAATTAGTATTAAACGTATCTAGGCACTTCCTGTCCTATGTTTATTAGTGCACTGTTTTATATCGTTGTTATTCTGAATAAAATCTGTGATGCTTTTTGTAAGAGTCTGCGTGATTTTGGTCCTTATTAGTAGTCTTAATGTAATCTGTGGTGCCGTTGTTATTTTGTGGCCTATGGTGATGTTTTTAATTGGAATGTGGTTTGTGATACTCATTGCTAGTTCAGTTGTGGATCTTTTGGTCAATTGGTATATGATATGGTATCCTTGGCAGTTCAATGTGGTATATATTGCCCTTCTGTAGTTTGCTTCTGGCCTGAATGATCATTGTTTGTTAGCATTTAGTTTTTGTGTACTGTGTTACTTTAATTGTGATCTGAATTGCCCTCTGCTATGAAGATAGTCCGTGTTGCCCTTAAATAACTAATTTGGTTGTTTATTGTTAGTTTGAATATGACGTGTGTTTCTATTTTAGTTGTTGTTTCAATATTTGATTTTTTTTGTATTTTGTCAGTTTTCCTGTTATTTTTTTTTTTTCGTCACTTGCTATATAGCGCTGTAAGCCCATTGTTCTGATCAACACCCTTTCATAAAATTAGTTAATCTTGTTTGACACCTGTTAACAAAAAGATAACAGACATACTGTATAACTAACTACTAGAAGTGATGTAAATCAGATGTTTATTATTATTGATATGAACCAAAAGTCATTAAAATTGTTTCCATTTTTTAAGGCACTTGCTTTGCCAGCGGGCACTTTCAGACTTTTTCGATTTTTTGAAAAATAGAACTGTTCAATACATAACTGTTACGATATTTTTCAAGATCTACTTCAATAGCCCGCTGCAACCATTCGATGCACCAATAAGAATATATTAATATATATTATGCACAATGCCGTCAGAGAGATAAAAATGGAAGCCAACAATCAAGTGAGTCTCAAAAATAAAATGACCAGCAACGATATTTACTCTAAAATTGTGTTTTGATAACGATGTTAAGCGTCGACGTATAAGTAGTTGTTTTTTCCTCTCAACTGAATTGGTAAGTACAATAGTTTATTGCATACGATTCGTTTTTGTATATTTGATAAATTGGACCCGTTTTTGACATGGTGCTGAATGTAGTTCTTTTGACAAAGTTAGTTGAAGAAGAAATCGCCAATAAGAAATTTGATAACTGATCTTGTTAAAATAATGCTCATTCCTATGAATAGCGTAAAAAAGCGGGAAACCAACACAATACTTACCCCTATAATAAGTGTAACGAAGTAGGGGATCCAACTGACGGC
This sequence comes from Limnoperna fortunei, assembly GCA_944474755.1. NCBI lineage: Eukaryota > Metazoa > Mollusca > Bivalvia > Mytilida > Modiolidae > Limnoperna > Limnoperna fortunei. The sequence goes on along the minus strand of OX104117.1, from coordinate 33,489,421 downwards.
AAACACCGCTGCAACTATTACTAACATCTTTATAATCTTCAACCTTTTTTTCAGTATGGTGGTTTTTGCGACTGAAGCTGCCGTTGATTGTCCGCCTTCCAGATCCTTTTGGTGGAAAACATAATGTACTATTATTGAATAGTTGTATAAAATAATGCATAAAGGTACAACGTATGCCACGACAAGTATTAAGAATCCATTGCTGATGACAAAAGCACGCGGAACATATTTGCTGTCACAAACTAAAATTGTTTCTGTAATGTTGCCATCAACTTTTGTGTCCGTTGAAACATTAAATTCTATAACCGTAGGAGTAGCCGACAGCATTGCTATCATCCAGACGATTGGAATGATAATTTTACAATGCTTAACAGTAACTTGTGTCGAGAAGCTGTTTACAATGCAATTCCGTCTTTCAAATGACATTACGGCCAGTGTGTATGAAGCTGTGGTGATACACATGATTGGTAAAGCGAAGACTGTCTTACACAGAAACTCACCTGCAAAAGTGTATAAAGAGATAATGAAAGAATTGAAAGAATGTCCAAACGTGATACCTTAAGGAATTTGGTAAATACTATTATTTACTTTTCTGATTTGTACCAAATAATATTAAATGTATTTTTGTTGTTTTAAATCGTTTACACAGCGACGTTTTACCAAAATATAGGCTATTCTTTATATGTGAAACCGGATCATTTATTAATGGAAGTAGAAATAGTTGTGATCCCAGTAGCGTGGCTCTATATGCGTAAAAATAATTTGCTTGGTATTTCTCATTCTCTCTCTCAAAACAGAAAAAAAATTAACAAAAATATCACCGCATAAATAAGTAAAACATAATCGTCATTCTCTGCAAACTCTAATTATTTAAGCTACTATATATTAGTGTCGCCAACAAAAATTCTGTGAAATTGTAAGGAATAATGTAATGATTCCCATTGCTATTTTCGGAATACAAATTTATTTCCCATTTGCAAAAGTTGCTTTCATACTAGCAGGTATCTAGTTTTAAACAGATAAAGAAAAAGTATGTTTTATTTTGTCTACAAATTATTATGAGGCTGATATTTTATAAATTTTAACAGACATGACAGAGGCTTAGCTAATGTAAATAATAAAGACAAACAACTATTTGCCCACAATAGGTAATATAAAATACCTGATTGTGGTAACATTTTATTTTTATTTAAATTAACTGGCTATAAAACGCACTATTTATGTTGAAATTGTTTCATTTTCGCTATTCATTATTTATATTCGCGTAGCTCTTGGGCTAGTGGTTGCGACCCTCCAGAAACCTACCAGGGTGCTCTCCTGAACCAGATCTCTAGTCGAGTAAATCTTCAGCTACGCCCTGATATCTTCTGTGTTGATAGACAGAGATCGGGTGATTCCAAACTGTTGGTAAAATTCGAAGTTGGGTTATGGTTGAGGACATGTAAACTTAAAAATATTCTTTAAAAAGTTGTGTTCTTGTTTTTTTTCAAATTGTAAGCAAGTTAAGAAATTAACCTGTATCGGGGCAAACATATTGTTTGTTTATTTGAATGTTGTTTAACGTGTCAAACAAACAAACAATCTGTAACTCTCTATTTGCGTTACACAACATTCAAACAAACAAACAATCTGTAACACTGTATTTTTTGCCCCGATAGAGGTTAATTTCTTAACTTGCAAGTTCAGCAATTTTTCAGCTAAATCATGGCGTCCAGTTTTTTTTTTTGGTTGAGGAAGCCAGAGTACCCGGAGAAAACCCACGACTTTAGGTAGGAAAACTGCGAATCCGTGTTTATTCAGTTTAGAGTCTAAAGCACACTTCCCGCAGTGAAACTCGAACCCGCATTCTCAGTGTGGACAGACCACTGATCAATAGTAGATGAAATACCTTAACAACTCGACCACCGAGGCCCCAATATTATTAAAAATGATGTATAATGCATAACGACCTAACATGAATACTACATTGTACCCAAACAAATTCGGCCAATGCGGCCCCTCGTTTAAAAGACTACTTCACGTCATGGATTTTTTTTTGTGATCGAATTTTTTTATGGACAGAGAATTGGGGTTTAAAAATTCCTCTATATTACTAAATAATAACGCAGAATCATTTGCGTTCAACATTTAAGCCCTACCAATGAAACCTACTTGCTTCAATAAATTTATAAATAAATTCCTTCATGAACAATACCGTAAAATAGTAACGACGTTGTATACATTGATTGTACGTTTTATAATCTCTTTTTCTCGAGTTTTCTACTCTTTTATTGCAAATTTCTATAGGATTTATAAGAAAACAATAGATCATTTAAGCTATAAGTCCTCATAGGTATTCAAATCATTTTAATAATAAGTGATATTAATAATTTTGCTAATATAAAGAAAACTAAAAGTCGCAACAACAATTGAATAAAACAAAACCTCGCTTTTGAAGAATAAATCAATTGTTTTAGAATACGGACTTTTGATTTGCTATGAAATATTTTCTATCGGAGAACGGAATAAAAAAAAACCTGTCATGAAATATATTACCGGTTCTCTGTGTAACACTTATACAGTTTGTGTTTTGATTGTTTTCAAACGTTAAATTATACATTAATTGGCTATGTTCATTCTATTAATGTGTGCACAACGGAAATTTTTCTTTCCTTCGACGGAGAAAATATTCTAAGTTATTAATTATTTAATCAAATACTATAAGTTGATAATAAGTCTAGATATTTCAGGAGTACCGCACAATATTTTTTCTCTTTCACCTTTATACATTTTTCCTATGTTTAATGTATTCATATAAGTATCTATAACTCACAACCCTTATACAGAAAATCCGTCGTTGTATCACGTGATCGTATAAACACCAGCAATGTAAGCTTGCGATCGCTATACTAAAAGAGAACAAATATCACTATCAATCTTAATCGTTTTGTTTAACTTGAAATGTGAAGCAATTGTTTTAAATTTTGCCAAATTTTTTATTAACCGAATATTTATTGAACTGTTGGCTCTATTCGTTTTCAGCTGTATATTTTCCAAAAAAACGAATGAAAAATAATCCATGAAAAATGATGCATAATAACGAATGTAGTACATTCCGAAGTGACTACATAAACCGGCATACTAATGAGCAGGTAGTACGTTAGAGTAAAGGGGCCTTCGTCTACTATTGATCACGTGGTCTGTCAACACTGAGATTGCGGCTTCGATTCTCACTGCAAGCAGGGTGTACTCGACTCCAATCTTAATTGACATGGATTGCCAGTTTTCGTACCGCAGGTCGGGTACTCCGGCTTCCTCCCAAGTAACAACTGGAAGCCATGATATAGCTGAAAAATTGCTGAAAGTGGCGTTAAACAATATCAAACAAACAAACAAACGTTACAGTAAAATTTCTAAATTTTTAATCAATGCGGAAACTCCCACAACAACGTGTTCTGCAATCTTCCACATTCCTGAATTTCCCCTCCCTCTTTATTGAATATTATACAAACAAATTTTACGTTAAAGTTAAGTCTACCTCTATTAATATTTATCAAAATGACACAATATAAACCATTGAACCATACAATAAGTTGCCGCAAACAGATCAGTCATTTGTAGGTAGGATTCATACAGTGAAATAGTAAAAAATGTTTTGTCATATTATCATGATTATCGTATTATCATAGTCATTATTATACATGTATTTATCATAGTTCTGTATTATAGCATGGTGATGAGGTCGATCTACGATTTTAATTCAGATTCTTGGTATATTTTTTTAGATATTCATTAAGTAATTCATCTACTTCCTGTTTTTTTAAAATTCAAAACGACCTTCTTAACTTCTTCATCAGTTACAGGGCCATTAAGAATATCATTAATACGACGGTTATTTGTGGCAAAATTGTCGAGGTCATTACTATTAATTTCATATTTGTTAGATGTATCATCATTCAGATCTCGGAAATATTCAAAAAGTTTTTAATTTTATATCAGGCTCGACTTTTTGAAATTATTTAATATACTTAAAATATTGCAGAATTGTTTCAATGCATTTGTTTTGATACTTTTTATGACTCATGTTCATTTGTTTGTTGTAATTACGCACTATTCAAGTCGGTTCTTCTAAGTCTTCTAGTGCGTGGAACCAGACTTCTATGTGTTGGGCTAGAACAAGTGGGAGTGCTGCTGCGCGTTTCACTAACTGTCATATGTCGTCATTGACCTTGTAGTGGATTTGTAAACCTGTTGACTGTGCATTGCGCCACTTAAAGTTCAACTGTGCCATAGCCATTATTTACTTTGAATGATGCTAAAAGTATTCAGTAGGGGTATACCAATAACCCAAAGCTCGTTAATTTACTGCTTGAAGAACTCATATTTCGAAATGACATTTCATGAAAGGGTAAGCAGTAGTCGCAGTTTAGTTTTCATGAATAAAGCTGCTTGGTATACTTACTTACTATACTTACTTCACATTTTTAAAATAATTAAGTGCGATGCTTAAAATATTCATTAATTTTTTTTATTATTCATTTTTACGTAAATAACATAATTAAAATAAGTTCTATACACGTGTAATTTTACAATATTAAAATTCAACATTTTCTGTAAAAAAAGTTATTTTACCTATGATTTTGCCTACACCCCTTTTTGTACCTCTTTGTAACCGCTAAAACAACAAAACTTAATTATGTGATTTTAAAAATGTTGGCATTCCGGGAACACCCCCTATTTAAAGATCTCTTAATATCACGTTCTTAATTAGTACTATAATCTTCTATAATTGTATGGTATGAGTCTTTTTTTTCTTGCAATCTAAACCGAACCAAGGTTAAATTTATGAATGTTTAGTTTTCCTTTCCTTTGGGGATAAATGTACCCATGAATAAGAATATTAACCAAGGCCGAAAGATTATTTTTAGAATACAATATATTCAAACAAAAAACTAATGTTCATATTTCTTTTTTATTTTAACTTTTATCGATGGAAATCCCCTTCGCAACAATTCTTATACATGGAAACAAACACGCAAAATCGAAGAAACTATGAATATTTGATTAAAAAATCACAATATTTATTTTCCCGGTATTTATCACGTAAATGTACACAAAAAAGTGGATTCTCCACTTAATAAGATCTTCATATACCTTAATGATGCATCGCAAGCGACAAGGGACTTAATAATTGTCTTGATTTATATCCAAAATCCGAACGAAAAAATGGTACAATTTTTATACATGATACTAAACACGCAAAATCGAAGAAACTAGAAATCCTTTCATTTAAAAATCACAATATTTATTTTCCCGATATTTATAGTTTAATGCACACAACAAAGAGGATTCTCCACTGAATAAGATCATGATATACCTTTATGACCATCGCAAACTTCAAGGGACTAAACAACTGTCGTTTGTTTGTTTGTTTGTTTGAATGGTGTCTTAACGCCACTTTCAGCAATTTTTCAGCTATTTCATGGCGTCCAGTTTTTATTGGGGGAGGAAGCCGGAGTACCCGGAGAGAACCCCCGACCTGCGGTAGGAAAACTGGCAATCCTTGTCAATTAAGATTGGAGTCGAGTACACCCTACCTGCAGTGAGAATCGAACCCGCAATCTCAGTGTTGACAGACCACGTGATCAATAGTAGACGAACTACCTTGACCACTCGGCCACCGAGGCCCCAACAACTGTCGTGATTATGTCCCAAATTCGAACGAAAAGAATGCAACTATTGAACATACAAGGTGATGGTACAGAATTTTCGTCCTGTCGTCAGATCAGTTTTTGCTGGTTATTTTTAATTACATATATTTTTTTATTTTATGTCAAAATAATAATAACCTTCTGAGTTTAGATGATTTTGTTTGTTTGATGGTGTTTAACGCCACTTTCAGCAATTTTCCAGCTATATCATGGCGTCCAGTTTTTATTGGGGGAGGAAGCCGGAGTACCCGGAGAAAACCCCCGACCTGCGGTAGGAAAACTGGCAATCCTTGTCAATTAAGATTGGAGTCGAGTACACCCTGCCTGCAGTGAGAATCGAACCCGCAATCTCAGTGTTGACAGACCACGTGATCAATAGTAGACGAACTACCTTTACCACTCGGCCACCGAGTTTAGAGATTGTATCCAATATTTATTACTAATAAACAGTATTTCTGTATATTCAATAAATAATGGTTCATCGTTTGTATCACACCCGCAGATATCAACCTGATTTACCCTGTATTGCATTCGCCATATAGTAGACCTAAATCTGTATTGCATACCCCATATCACATAACTAAACCTATATCTTACACCTCTCGGAAAGTCTCTGGTTTGAGTATTCAAATTAGTTTTTTATACATGGATAAATAGTACACAATATGGCAATAACGGAATCGCATGCTGTATCCTCACTCGACCAAGCTCTCGAGGTTCGTGGTGATACAGCATGCAATAGTATACGAATTTTTGCCACTTTTCATTAGTATATTTATATTTTTCCAATTGTGTAAGCCAGTGCATATGTAAATGATAAAATTTCTGTTAGAGTTATTAAGAAAATATCTCAATCGAGTGGTTGGTTTTCTTTATGGCGTTAACATGCCCTATGTAAGTTTTAGACAATATAAGTCTATAAGTAGGCGTATATTAATTAATGCACTAAATGGTTGATTCTATCTAAATGTGCACAAACATGAAAACGTTATCAAGTATTAATTAGTACAGGAAAAGTTATTCCAAAGATAAAATGTAGCAGAAAATTTCCCTAGTCAGACAATTACCACTATTGGAATAAATTGTCAAGAGAGGAAATACACCAATTATGATTAACTCTTAGTCATGCTCAAAACGTTGACTGCAAATTAATGTGAAAAATTTCAGTGTTATTGCTGTATTAGCCTGTGTGTTTACATGTTGAACTTACAATCTGTTTGTACTAATTTTACGAAATAGCAAGTCTTTCGGTAGCATATTATAGTACTCCTACAGCTGAGGCTGATGCCATTAATATTCCTCACTCCAAATTTTCGGTAACCCACACGTATGGCTGATTCCATTAATATTGCCTACTCAAAATCGTCGGTAACCCCCACCTACGGCTAATTCCATTAATGTTCCCTACTCAAAATCGTCGGTATAACCACCCAGTGCTGAGTCATTTAATGTTCCCTACTCAAAATCGTCCGTCACCCACACCTAAAGCTAATCCCATTTTGTTCCTCAGTCGAAATATATACTATGATGTTTATTGACATGATATAAAACTACATGTATATAAGAATGAAGCTTAAAATGAGAAAATGCGAGGCTGTGCCGAACCTTTTCCCCGTTTTCTGCCGAGTCATTAAATATTGAATATGTCAGGTAATGTTTTGTGCAACATTTACCCACTCGGTGCATAATTTTGTAGGTGGCCTCGGTGGCCGAGTGGTTAAGGTAGTTCGTCTTCTATTGATCACGTGGTCTATCCTCACATGACGCAGGAACCTATAAATACTAGTCCCAGCAGGACATTCAAAAAGTCAATTAACAATACACAATATATATAATTATACCCCCCCCCCGCAAACTTGTTTGGGGGTATATAGGAATCACCCTGTCTGTCTGTCCGTCTGTCCGCATCGCTTGTAAGCGCTTCTCCTCCTAAACCGCTTGACAGATTTTGATGAAACTTTACATGAAGGAAGAACATCATATGTTGATGTGCATGAAGAATTTTCGTCGCTGTCGAATATTATTCAGGGGAGATAATTGGAATTGAAGCGAAGCAGGGGGTATCCCTTTGTGAGTGTGCTCACAGTCCACGCTTGTTTGTGGATTGTCTTTTTTGACCGCTTCTTCCGCGTTTGATATTTTGTTATTACCTTCATCATAAACAAATCAGATAAATGTAACATCTTGATGTAATAGAATCATTTAAAATAAAAATAGTTCTAAATGGAGATCGTGAGAATTACCGTAAGATGTTCTGATTGTTAACTCCGAGGTCACGTTTGTTTTTCCCCGTGTAAATAATGAGACGTCATTGGTCACTTACTGAATATCATAAAAGATATACAGTCAATGCATTGAGCTGCTTCATTGGGAAGATTGCTGGATACATCACAGTAACCCAAGGCTGATACCATTACAATCGTCACTCAAGCGAATGCAAATAAACTCGACATACGAATACTAAAACATAACGGACAAATCTGTTAATTTATTACGATACGAGGCAAATTATTTCTTGACATGAATTATGTTTTCGGCTACATTTCTTAAATTTCACTTTCGTATATATATAAAGGGGATCCATTTACAGGTTATTTTTATGTTTTTCTCAAAAGCAAATTACAGTAAACTTAAAATGACAATAACAGATATCAGCAATTTACATTTGCACAGTATGGGGATAGACGTGTACATTAATAAGCAGATATTATATAATCTTATGTAAGATATTTAAGAAAAGGGATCCATAAAAGGAATGAACAGCTAACAGTGAAAAATGTAAAGTTTCCCCCAAAATTAACAGAATATATCCTGCCTCACACCACAAACAAACAAAAACCGTTATGAAAAAACTGTGTTCTTTGCCTTTGAGTTTTAATACATATTGCTTTCAATTATGGGTATTGTTGCGATTGAAATCGTTATTTTTAACGAATAACAGTTTCATTTCGTTATATTGTGCTTTTCGTGATAGCTTAATATTAATTAAAATAGACTCATTTATATTGTTATTCAAATGATTCATTGCCATTTCTTTCAGAGTGCCTGTATGCGGGATGAGCAACAGTTTTCAGCAATAACATTTCTAGAACAAGGATTTGTATATTGTGTATGTTATTTATTTTTCCGTCCTGTAACTATATAATGGTACAGCAGCCTATTGTTAGCACATTGTCGTGCTGTCAACAGTAAAAATTAAATATCATATTTGTCATTTAGGTCTAGCTTTGTTATTACTTGTTTTGAGTAGAAGTAGCACCTGTCAATATTAATGGATTTTATACAATTCAAATTTTGGTTCGTGTTTGTTTCCTAAATTGGTTCACCTTTATATTCGTGTATGTTTCATAAAATATTATTTACCTGCTATCTAATTGGTCAATATTTGCGTTGAGGCTAAGTTGTGAAAATCGTCTTAATTAGTATTTTAATTAAACCCGGGGAATCGCCGGTTATTGCATCCACGCTTTCTCAGCTCCATGACGGCATGCTGACAAATAGTAAAAATTTCAAGTACATTTTTTATCTGATTTAACGAATAATTTTTTATTTGTTACAATTCAGTAAACGATAACAGAAACAGCATGTACTAACAACATTACATTTTCTGCTGTACAATTCTCTTAAGAAAGAAATCATTTAATTAAGTTTCTTCATTCGATAACGAGGAAAATATGTCACAACTTTTGGTTAATTTAAGATTTTCTTACAAAGGGTTAGCATTGCTATAGATTTGAAATGTAAAAACATGTTGTAGAGGAAATAGGTTGGATGTGAGTGTCTGCTGTGTATCCAGCTCTACTACAGAGAAAATTAGACTTATGTCATGACATATGCTGTGTACTCAGCTAGTACCCTGGGAGCGTTTTTTACTGTAACAACATTTGATTATAAAACATCTCAAAACAATTCTTGGACACTTAAGTCTGAGTCTAGTAATTTATTTTTTTTCGGATTTAAGGAATGGAAAAAAATTACTTTCTATGAACAATCTACATCAGACAAAAACAACACCAAGAAAGAAGTAACATTAACATTTATATTAGGCCTGCAGTGGATGCGAATGGGCACCTATTATTATGTATTATTGGCGAGAAGAAAATGGCAATGAGTCAATGTACAGGAAATAACGGCAAATAACTTGCCAGTACCAAAAATGCTTGGTACAGTTTTGTAGTAGAAATTTTATGTACTGGAAACGAAATAGTGCAGATAAAATAGCACATTTTCAGATTACAGAATAATGACTCATTGCTGTAACAATACAGCTACGCAAAGCTTCTTAGTATAATTGACCAAAAGAGATAATATATTAAATCTCATCCTGCTAAAATGTATGTTTAACTAGATATTGTACACCCATGTAGAATAAATAAATAAATAAATAAATAAATAAATAAATAAATAAATAAATAAATAAATAAATAAATAAATAAATAAATAAATAAATAAATAAATAAATAAATAAATAAATAAATAAATAAATAAATAAATAAATAAATAAATAAATAAATAAATAAATAAATAAATAAATAAATAAACAGTATATTTGCTAGGCAAATTTTTCTCACCTTCGTAAAAATCTTCATCGTGGGACATATCATGGAGCTGTTGGGGAAGCATGATCCCTGCAAGCATTATATCACTTACAGATAAGTTACATATGAGAACATTCGTTACATTTCTCATTTTCTTATTCCTGCAGACGATATAAATAACCATGAAATTGCCTATCACAGCAAACAGTAACACGACTCCAGTGAAGAAAATATAAGCGGCATCACCGTCACTGATTGCCATTTGGATTGTCTTTAATTTCAAGTTTAATATACATCACAATATATATATTATATACACCTGAGATCTTACCTATGGATCAATAGCTTTCTCTGCGTTCACCATTTTGTCATTGGCTTAAGCAAATAATAAACCGTAGGAAGGAATGAGTATTATAAATAAGTTAAGTACGCATTAATGTATTTTTTTTGCTTTTGACTATTGGAAGTAACTTCTTATTGATTTTAAATATTGTCATTCGGAATAAAATCCTAAACTCATTTAATTCAATTTACTAAACGAAGAAGAAGATTCAATAGATGGAAGTAATCTATATTAACATTAAATATATCTAGTATTTAATTATGAATTCCCCGTGGAGGTTTCATTTCTAAATTGAATGACATCTCTTCCAAGAATCAATTTCTAATTGTTCCAGTAAACGTATAACAGCGTGAATATTTGTTATATTCTAACGCTTTTATGACGTTTTCTTTAATTTAAAGATGCAACTCAGTGGCAGAAGTAGGATAATTTATACTTATACACAATAATTGATTACGAATTAATTCCATTGTCAGTCCGGAGGCGGGTTCGAAACACACAATTGTGCATATACCCATCAATAAGCAGTGATTATATACACCAATGTTATTTAAAAAAAAACAAAGAGGGAAACCGAAACACCAATAAGAGCGGAAACCCTAATAGTAATAACAAATCTAAAAAGAAGCCAAAATCATAAACATTAAATGAGTAGTTCGAACCCAATTATAAAACCCAATGCTGCTCTAAGGGTGCTCCTGACAAGCAAGCTCAAATGATTTAGCTTATTGTCAATTAAGTCATATAAACGTATGGTTTAAAAAAGTCGGAATGGATAACATGTAGAAGAAACCTCTGTTTGAGTAGCTTAAGAATCAACAAAAGTGTCCGTTTTACGAATCAGAATACTGATCGCAAAACAAAGTTATCGTAAGGTGTTTCAGTTTTTTATTTACATACACACAAGATACAAAAAAACCACTAACCTATTAAATTATGACCTTGACCATGATAGTCAACATTTTGTTCAAGGTTTTATTATTTATCTTTTTTTTAGGGAGAGATATGAACAAACAAAATTTTAAAAGTAGAATATGACCTTGACCTTTGATCTTGTGACAATTTCAAAGTCAAAGTCAATAATGACCAATATTAAGAAGTTTTTTAACACATTTGGTTCATTAGTTACAATGGAACAAATCCACGTGCAATAAATATAATGAACTACGACGAAGCGAATCGTAGTGTCTAATATTGCAAAACAATTGTATTGTGCGAAAAGCAATCTAACGGAAAAAAGGAGCAGTGAACTGACTTATAACAGGAATTCTTTCCACTCAGAAAGTGGAAAGCCCTAATAAACTTAAAACTAAGCAGCAGGATAACGTCTCTTTATGGAAATAGTAGCAAACATTCAACAATAGACGGGAAGTTTTCATGTTATCAATATTCAAAGTAGATTCGTAGGAATATTTGTCATTCCTGTTGTTTAAGGTGAACACAGTTGTGTTTGGTTTGTACTTTTTTAAACTGTACTTTACAATTTCTTCTTGAGATAAAATGTGTTTGGTAAAGAAGATTTGAAGATGCAGATATGATTTAAAGGGCATTATTTCTTGCTATTATCCCTATTAATTGGTGTACTATCCTTTCATTATCATTAACAACTTTTCAAACTAACGTTTAAAAACTAGGCATTTATAGAAACATATCAACGTAAGATTGTCCTCAAACTCTTTTGTTTTTCTCTCATACTGGAACTTGTCATTTATTTAGTGGGGTAGGAACAACTAATTTTATTTATTTAAGTAAAAATAACAATTTTGGAAAAAAAGGTGCAAGCATACTTGAAACAGACAAGTGTCCTGCCACTAAACCTAGACTAAACGACTATTGGTCAATCACGAAAATTTAAATAACTTGATTGAATGTTTGCTTTTGTCCAGCGAGCAATATTTCAGCTATATTCAGGATGATTTAGTAAGTTAACAGACAATAAGTAACGGACAAATGGGTGAAACATGGGGAAACTAATTTTTGTTTACAACTGGAAAGAAGATAAGGGTAAATTTACAGAGAATTACACTTTTTGTACCGGTTACAAAAAACCTATTGTTTTCGAAATCTACACTCGGGGTCATCGTTGTGCAAAAAAAGCGTGACATTCTCTAAACAAGGGTTCGCGGTCAGGCTTTCCGTATTGTAATTTGACTAACACCAACGACAAACTCGGCAGCTCTGTCTAGCACTGGAAACCTTCTCGGAAATGTAAAAATTGTATGCATACGGAAAATGAAAAAAATGCATGCCTACCATTGATCATTTGTCTAAATATGTTTATTCAACATTGCACTGCTAGACTTATGTAAGATATCCAAAGACGAATACATCTTATTTTGTACTATTACACTAATGCAAAAGAGAAAACAATACGATTTAAAAAAAAATAAAGAAAGAAAACTATTTGAGTAAACATATTGACGAATCTAGATTCAATATCAATCGATATCATGTATGTACCAACAATATGTTTGATGGTGACTGTCGATCTAATAATGAACTATTATAATATAATAATTGACATGATTCAACAAAATCTGTAATTTCACAAAAACGATCAAATAACATAGTTATCAGTGACGTCAATTGTCAACAATTCGCTTTGTCTTGAGTCACGTAATACTGTGACTTAAATGGGGTATTCAGTAGGGACGGATAATTAAGCCTTCAGAACTAGCTGCGATGGGCCTACTCCTACTTGAGATCACCAAATTGGTCTTGACCGGATTCACATGAACTGTTGCAATTTCGACTATTAATTTAAATATGAATAAATTTTGCGTGTTTTTGTTTGGTCTAAAGCAACTTTCGGGTCACGATAAATAGCAACAGTACTAAAAATACAATCAATTTTAGATTTTTTAGTCCGCTGCACGATTCCGAATCACAGAGGTCAAGTGGAATTCAATATCGACCTTGTTTTTCTATAAAAATAGATCAAAAAATATAACTGTGTGGTAACTATAGTGCCTGTTTTTAAGACTGATCCAATATAACTATAAATTTTAATTTTAGTGGTAATTGAATTTGATCATCTGTTATTATAAAATATACTGTTAAATATGTAAGAATAAAATTGTTGATTTATTTATTGTTATTCTCAATATTTGAAATGTGACGAAATTGAAATTTCAGGACTATCAGAAAATCAATATTGAAATGCAGTAAATTAAAAATATTAAAGGTAACCAGCGTTACAACAATTACAACATATAAGCATCCTTTGTTTTTCTGATCAAGGAAGATATTTTATTCATGTAATAAAACAATTACTGACTTTGATATTCGGTCGCTATCAGAATTTCTCAGCCCTCAAAATTGTATATTCACCTCGCCGACTGGCGACTTACATTTTTCTGGCTGATAAATCCTTTTTTTACTTTTGCCCCTTCTTTTAGCTGGCTTTATCTTTCAACTATGACACTAAATTATGAATTCCAGTTGGAAACCGAAAAAGGAATAAAGGAATGACAGTGTCCCCGGGAAGGAACCGGTTTATTCGACGCGCTTACTCGTTTTCTCATTCCTCTTTTTCCTATTCTCTCGTTTTACCCTCTCGTTCTCTCTTTTTTAGGGGGGGGGGGATATGCTCAGTACGCCTTCCCTGGATCCGCGTCTGCTTGCTATTCTACTATTATGTTTTTTTTATCTACATTCAGTTGTATCATACGTACATGAACAAAGAAGATAATGCTAATTTAATATACATGTAGTATAAATAATTGATAGATTTTCTATGAAGTCTTGGGATTGCTGACATGAACCATTAAAACATGTAAGGTAAGCTACCAGCATTTTTATAACGCCGAATGATGTTAGTTGCATGCGACGATACACAAATTTTTGAAAACCGACCACTTACTAAACTGAAAAAATCTTCATCAGTAGGGATAAGCATTTCACATGTTAAACTCGAGATCAAATTTAGCGGACTAGACGTATAAGATTATGACAGATTTCAAAGAATAAGAGTTTACTTATTAATTCATTTTAATAAGTCGTAACTTGATCGTAAAATGCTAAAAAACTGACTGCAACAAGATCTTTCCTCATTTGTTGTATATATCATTCGATTTGTTATAATAAACGTACCAAATTTTCTATGTAGTGTCATCATGTGATGTTTTAATATGTTACGAGTGGTTTCGCACAACAAATATTAATAAAATATTGTCGGTTTATGGATAATGCTAAAATTATTGAAAACGCACGAATTTGATTTGAAATGCAATACGCAATTTTCCAATAACTTGAAAGAAACAAAGTTAAGTGTATGAAGATAACACGACTTATGTGTTGCACAGACAATAAATAGGTTAATGTGTTAATTAGACAATTACAAAGATAAGGCAATACTTTTAAATAACAACACACTAGCTTTCTGTTTTGTCAACAAATTTTATAAACCACTCGAATGATTTTTCGTTCCATTACAACGAATTTTGCATTTGTAAAACACACTTGATTTTAATAAAAGCATCAAGCTGTGATTGAGTTGATTAATTTGTCGTTGTGAATTGTTTTCGTTTGTCTGTTTATGTTTGTAACTGGGACAATTTCCACAACAACATTTTAGCCTTAAAATTAAGGCCTTTTAAAATTTGAAGAATAACTGATTGAATATCTCGTCTTGCCAATAACTACACGAAATACATTTCCAACGCACTTAAGATTTATGACAAATAATCTAACTATTTGTACAGTTTGTTTTCTTGTACATGCAACTAACGAATGTGTCTGTAGTCTTTGTTTCAAATCGAAATGTACAAACTTAAAAGATATAAACAGACGAGAAAGAACGTATGTTGATTGATTGATTGATTGATTGATTGGATGTTTGCTTTACGTCCAGCGAGCAGTATTTCAGCTGTAGTCAGAACGAGAACAAGATAACAATACAACAAATCAACGGAAAATACGGCGGCAAGGGATCAGGGGATAGACAATTTTGACTGCCACTGGAAACCTATAGTCTTGTGGTTGTTAGTTGGACATAGAAAACGTTCCTATTAGCAAATAAAACATGTTGCGCCATAGAACGAAACGGGCAGTGAATCAGGTAATTAACCTGAGACGACAAACATCCAGTGAACCTTTGATTAATACGCCCAAAACTAAAACTGTTGTATTAAATGGATTAATTTTTTGCCAAGAGAATTTTTAAATTGATATCTAACTAATATTAAGATTAAACTGTTTGATGGGCTTCAGGCATAATCGATCAAGTTATTCTTAAAATATGCAACTGCATTGCTATCTTCTTTTACCTGAGTAAAAACAGTAGCAATAATGTATTCAACTATTCCTACACAAAACAGGTTTACTCTCAGTGGTGTTTGTTTGGAATAGCAAACTGCTTGTCGGTAATAAAATCTTTACTATGCAAAATAATATTCAATAATGATAATTTTACTATTCGCGCTGTATTTAGAAGAATTCGTTTTCTGATTGAATTGACAAGGATTGTCAGTTTTCCTACCAAACATCCGGGTTTTCTACGGGTACTTCGTCTTTCTCCACAATTAAAACATGATACAGTTGAAAAAATTCCTGAAAGTGGCATTGAACAACATTCAAACAAACAAACCAATCTTTTGATTGAGCCTTTTGTAACGGCTACAACGACTCTTACAGATAGCTACAAAATGGGTTTTGAGCGTGCATGTAGCTGGGCTCTCTCCACACACGTCACATACAATGATCAGTGGCCAGGCTTTTTTGTTTGATCTGACAAATCTCCAAAATCTCCAACGAGAGGGCGTTCCTTTTCCGCCACCTGTTAAACGCGCTAGACAAGTCAGGGTGTAGAGCAAACGGCTGCATGCCCGTATGGTTCCAGAGTTAAAAACGTAGAAAAGGTTACTTTCCAAAGCTCATGTAGAACAAGTTATTAATGAACCATGAGAGGAACATGGCGGATTTCTTTTTACACTATAACAAAACCGGTTTGTTTTAAATCTTCAAATAGCATATGGGAAAAGAGGGGTTTTGAAACAGTATAATCATATGTCATGTATGTGGCGAAACCAAAAACAAACAGACCCTGCCAAAAACATGAAAATAACTGGTCCCTTTCAATTAATTGACTGCATATCTCTTGTTAGTTTTGGTTTATCGAAGCAAAATCTGCTAAAATGCACTTTGTTTTGTTTTGTTTTTTTTTTTTTGCTCCAGACATACTAGTTCGATATACAACAGTTATATGCTTACAGTCATTACTTTTCATAAAAATAAAATTTATAAGATAACCATTATATAATTCTAATGTATTAGATGAGGTATCTGTAAGAACATAGGAATTGACACGCATCAATCTATGTAATAACAATATCGCAAAAAGTTGTGCGTTTAATCGCAAAAATTATTGCGTTTAAACGCAATAAAAGTATTTTTTCTAGCAAAGTGGTCGAATAAGCTTCCGTTGATCTTAAGTTTCAATGTACAGAATAAATGTGAAAACATCTAATAAAAATTTCTTTTAAACCAGATAAGCTTGTTGTGAATTTGTTTTTCTTTGATTGTAATTTTACCATAGCAACAATTTGAGACATCAAAACAAATAAAATCTTTGATTTAATCCTTCGACTGACCGGTAAAGAAATGCTGATGATTAATTATCGTATTATTGGCAAACGCACAACTGCTTAAAATACAGTTCCTGATATAGTATATTGTGGATATTAGCTGAATAATTAAGCTAAAAAAGTAAACATTGCGCCTATAAGACATAAAGCGGGTAAATCGACCGAACAACAAGAGCTTAAAGTCAAGGGTTGATTGCACAACACAAAAACCAAAACTTGAATAATCTGAACCTAATAAAAACCACGGGTGACACTCAGTTGTTCCGAATGATTAAGCAGTGCCTGCCTATAATTAGACACCGTCGGGTTACTCATTGTCATGTCTAAGAAGGAATAGGAAAGGCTACCTATGACTCGGCGAAAGTGTCGCACATCACGATCAATTTGGTCATGGTGACGGCCATAGAACTTCTGAAGGGAAACATCAACCTAGGTAGAACAAACCATTGTTTGAATAGCTTCGAAATCAACAACAGGGACCGGTCAGATTTTTTGAAAGTCTAATTCATATGCAGGTTAAAATCGTCGATATGCTTCAATTTTTTAAGAGAAATTGATTAAGGTTATTCTAAGCATGAAAATGGATTGTTAACTTGTTTAATTCCACCGACATACAACGGACTAATTTATTCAAATTTTTTTTCGACAGTTACATGTTTACTACCTGATGTTCTCTTGGAATAAAAAAATAAAAAATGCCTTTATTAATAAAATAATTCTGTAATAATGCGTAAACATTTTTTTTATTGTTCTGAGTATATTCAGAATTTGTCATGGAATGCACGTATACCTGTTATTTTTACCTGGTTTTATTGGATAATTATTGGCAACTACTTATTAATAATCTTCAACTACAGGTGTGGATTGCAGGATTTCAATATTGAGGACTTCAACCGTCTGAACGTGTGTAAATTCCATGTACATTCATATATAATTCCGCGGGCCACATTACTGATAACACTTATGGAAGAAATGTGTAAGCTAAATGGCCAAAATATCGTGAGCACACATCCATAAACTGAAACAAAATTTTAAAATCTTTACGGCCTGAGTCAAGCATTATACTGGGACCATATTGGGAGGGTTACCAGTGCTCGACCCACAGATCATCCCAGCGCGTCCCCGGGTGGGGGATAAGGGAGACCCTCTCGTTGGGGGTTGTCATGTCATAATACGGAAAGCCTGACCGCGGACCATAGTGGGTAACGTGTTTGGAGAGCGCCACGCTCCTTGCACGATAAAGACCCCTTTTGTAGATTTCGAAAAAGAGTAGGCTCATTGTAGCCGCTACAAGAAGCTAAATTTTCCGCCCCTACCCAAAACTCCGAACTTTTCCAGAGGCAGTCAAAATTATATTCCCTGTGAACCATCCCATCCCTATTTTTCGTTGATTTATTGTTTGTTAACTTGTTCCCGTCCTGAATATAGCTGAAATACTGCTCGCTGGACGTAAAACAGACATCAAATCAATGAATCAATCAATCAATCAAGCATTATACGTGACAATGGCCAAAACGGTAATTTTGCCCACGGGATTATATTTGAATGTGGAAACAGGTCGATACTACATAGAAGAATACAAACACTCACTGTGTCTTTTTGTGGTCTCTCATACTAAATATGTCTTTAGAGACTCATATGCATGTCGTAAAGGAATTCCTCACTTAAATGACAAAAACGTTTTTATTATGACCGAGAAGGGCCCTAATAATATTTGTATTTGTGTGTAAAACGCATTATATTAAGAGCCAGTCTACGAGAAAACCACGAAAAGTGGTCCAGGTGAAATTTTTGAAATCTGTCAAAAACTTATGTGTTCTCCTCAAAGGTATGAGCATAGAAAGTTGTTTAACACCAATAACAAATTTCTGCATTGTTTCTATTTTGGAAACAAGGAAAATAGCAAAGAAAACCGACCTAACAACAAAGCCAAAAGCCAAGAGACAGTTACAAATCTGGATATAGACAAACACAACACAAAAACAAAAACCATAAAACACAGAAAAAGAGCAACATGAACCCAATAAAAAGCATGGGTGCACTCAGGTGCTCCGGAAGAGTAAGCACAGAAACATTTGGTGAACAAAGTAAAATTATAGAAATTGGCACTTTGCCAAGAATTTAAAAAACATTCAAAATCATGCATATAGCTTGACTACTTATATTCGATAAAAGTGAACTCAGAAATAGAATTAAATTCATTTATTCCTTGTTGTGCTTAAAGAAATAAATAATATAAGAATTGGCTAGATTTGCAAATAACAGGTTAAGATTTTACAGCGTTTGACATTGCATAGTTTGGTAAAGATTTGCGTGATTTTACCAGATAAAGTGATGTGTATTTGCATTTCATTCTTTCTATTGTCAACATCTATAGATAAATGTTGGTCACACATTAGTCTAAACACCCAATAAATTCAACGATTTGTTATTCGAGGTTAAATTGCAAGTAAATATTTTTAAAATCCTTCACATTATAACTAGAAGCTCCTAGGTAGAAATTAAAAGTTGTTTTTTAAATAATTCATTTTATAGCTTGAAAGAGAATGCAAAAAAGAAACATTTTGAGCTTTTATTGATGAAAATCAGTCAAAAGATTCAAAAGCTATGAAGATTTAAAATTTTCCATGTCATGCTAATATTTTTCCAAGATGGCTGCTTTAACAAAATGTGTGAATGTTTTAAGTGGTATATTTAACTTAATATATCTCAGATTACTACAGTGCCATTTTACATGTATCTCCAGTATTAACAGCAATATCACCATGGCGGTATGCAGGAAAAAATATAACGTCTAAATGTGTCCAACAATCGTAGAAATTATGCAAATTAAACATGACGATTTTAGATTTAATATGTATTAGTACTGTGCCATGTAGTTAATAAAACAACAAAACAAATTACAATTATTGTAACTTATTTCTTTTTATTGTGTATACAAGTACAGTGTCACTGAATACAATTTGACCCCCCCCCCCAAACACACACCCCATGAAACTTTGCTGAGCTGAGATAATCAAAAGCGATATCTGTTTTCAATCAAGTTTTTAATCAAATACCACATTTGGGAATGAATATACCTTGTAATCTTTTTATTAGACAGCAAGGAATTATAATAAGACATCTATACAGAGTAAAAGAAAAAGAAATGTCATGTAAAAAAATGCAAAATTTTATCTGCAGCAAAAATTAAAAATTATAATTTGGGTTGCATGATTTTGTATTTTATTCTCAAATATATGTTTATATAGCAGTAAAGTGATAACTGTTTAAATTTTCCCAGTCAGTCATCTTTTGTCATTTGTTTCAAGTTCAAAACCAGATGTAGCAATAATTTCACATTTCTCGCTGGTTAATTATACCCTCATTTCACCCTAATGCGTTTTATTTGTTGTTTTAACAATTAACCAAAATACCAGCAATTTATATATACAACAGCTACTACTGTATCTTTATTTTAAAAAATAAGATATTGAAAAAATCAGTTGGCAACCTAACTTATATCCCAAAGACACTTACATAACAGTATTCAGGGTCCTCGGTGGCTCAGTGGTTAAATTGGTCTACTATTTATCTCATGGGTTTCGGGTTCGAGTCTCAATTGCTGGCTCCAATCTTTATTGACAAGAATTGCCAGTTTTCCTACCGAAGGTCGGGGTTTCCTCTGGGCGCTACGGCTTCGTTAACCAATAAAGACTGGACGCCATTATATATCGAAACGTGACGTTAAACACCAATCAAACAAACAAACATAACAGTTCATCCTAGAAAATCATCGACGCGTTTTTATTCCTTAGGCCAAAGATAAAGAACTGGATTTTGTGTACTCTGCTGGATTCTTAAGTTAGACAAGTGTTTTTATATTGTTTGATTTGCTTATTGCTTCAATAAACATATTTCTGAACAGTTAACGTCTATTTTTCAACAGTTACAAGCTGGCAACCTGCAGTCTTGGTGTATGTCTTCATACAATTGCGTTAGAACGTTTGATATTAATAAGCTAAAAGAAACATGAAAAAACAGACAGCAAAGAAAATACCAACAGTAAGAGCCAAAAGTCAAGGGACAGTTGCTAATTCGGATATAGACAAACATATAAAACAACAAGTGTGGACACAGAAAAACGTCTCGCCTGCATTCCGCATCAGTAACGAAAATAAATTTCGTCATAAGCATTACGTAAATAGCATTAAAAATCAGCAGCGGCCTGTATACCAAATATTGTCACCATACCATGAATAGTTACAGAGGAACTGTCCTAATACAAAAACTTTAACGTAGTCGCTGGACAGTGAAATTGAGGTCAAGGTCAGGTGACACCTACCAGACAGTCATGTACTATTCATCAGCAACCTACATACCAAATATTGTCATCCTACCATGCTTGGTTACAGGGGAATAGCAGTAACCCAAAACTTTAACGTAGTCGCTGGACCGTGAAATTGAGGTCAAGGTCAGGTGGCACCTACCAGACAGTCATGTACTATTCATCAGCAGCCTATATACCAAATATTGTCATCCTACCATGCATAGTTACAGAGAAACTGCAGTAACACAAAAACTTTAACGTAGTCGCTGGACCGTGCAATTGAGGTCAAGGTCAGGTGACACCTACCAGACAGTCATGTACTAGTCATCAGCAACCTATATACCAAATATTGTCATCCTACCATGCTTGGTTACAGGGGAACAGCAGTAACCCAAAAACTTTAACGTAGTCACTGGACCGTGAAATTGAGGTCAAGGTCAGGTGACAACTACCAGACAGTCATGTACTATTCATCAGCAACCTATATACCAAATATTGTCATCCTACCATGCATAGTTACAGTGAAACTGCAGTAACACAAAAACTTTAACGTAGTCGCTGGACCGTGAAATTGAGGTCAAGGTCAGGGGACACCTACCAGACAGTCATGTACTAGTCATCAGCAACTTATATACCAAATATTGTCATCCTATCGTGCGTAGTTACAGAGGAACTGTCGTAACCCAAAAACTTTAACGTAGTCGCTGGACCGTGCATTGAGGTCAAGGTCAGGTGACACCTACCAGACAGTCATGTACTAGTCATTAGCAACCTATATACCAAATATTGTCATCCTACCATGCTTGGTTACAGGGGAACAGCAGTAACCCAAAAACTTTAACGTAGTCACTGGACCGTGAAATTGAGGTCAAAGTCAGGTGACAACTACCAGACAGTCATGTACTATTCATCAGCAAACCTATATACCAAATATTGTCATCCTACCATGCATAGTTACAGAGAAACTGCAGTAACACAAAAACTTTAACGTAGTCGCTGGACCGTGAAATTGAGGTCAAGGTCAGGTGAAACCTACCAGACAGTCATGTACTAGTCATCAGCAACTTATATACCAAATATTGTCATCCTATCGTGCGTAGTTACAGAGGAACTGTCGTAACCCAAAAACTTTAACGTAGTCGCTGGACCGTGAAATTGAGGTTAAGGTCAGGTGACACCTACCAGACAGTCATGTAATAGTCATCAGCAACCTATATTCTAAATATTGTCATCCTACCATGCGTGGTAACAGAGGAACTGCCGTAACCCCAAAACTTCAACGTAGTCACTGGACCGTGAAATTGAGGTCAAGGTCAGGTGACAACTACCAGACAGTCATGTACTAGTCATCAGCAACCTATATACCAAATATTGTCATCCTACCATGCGTGGTTACAGAGGAACTGTCGTAACCCAAAAACTTTAACGTAGTCAATTGACCGTGAAATTGAGGTCAAGGTCAGGTAACACCTACCAGACAGTCATGTACTAGTCATAAGCAACCTATACACCAAATATTGTCATCCTACTATGCGTAGTTACAGAGGAACTGCCGTAACCCAAAAACTTTAACGTAGCCGCTGGACCGTGAAATTGAGGTCAAGGTCAGGTGACAGGTGACTGACTGGCAAGTACTCATCATAAGCTACCAATATACCAAATTTAATGGACCTAGGGCTTGGGCTTACAAATATATGAAGCAAGATGTCAAGTGTTTACGCCGCCGCCGCAGCCGGATTCCCATACATATGTCTCGCCTCCAGCGACTTTCGTCGCAGGCGAGACAAAAACTAAAAACATAAAACCAGAGAGTGAGTAGACCGAACCCAATAAAAATCATAGCTGCACTCAGTTGCTCCGGACGAGTAAGCAGTGCCTGAATTTAAGTAGACATCCATCGAATTACTCATCGTAATGTCTGGGAAAATGTCAAGTAAGTGGTCTATAGAGTCGAAGGATCTGGAATAACGTATAAGATGTGAGATGTACACACCATACGGTGTTGCTGTTGGGATGTTGATGAGCATTTGTTTGTAATTTTCCCTTGTCTATTTTTAGGAGTAGGTCTAAGCAAGCGGCCGACCTAATTGTATTAGTGGCGTTTTATATGTTAAGTTCCCTGGGCTATATTGAATGCTAATAGTCACTAAATTTAGCATTATTGATTTACAAAATATCATCAATATAGCGGAATGTGAAATTAAAGGTCTGGATTAGTGTCTTTTCTTTCGTCTTCAGCTGGCCTCTTAAGAACTAAACCTCATAAAAGTACAAAAACAGATCGGCAACCATTTGAATACTAAAAGTCTGTTAAAAAAACATGTCTTCCACACATAACAAATATGTTGTAAATGAGAAAATCTAACATTTGTCAGATTTGGTCTTCAGTATATTTATTATTTGATTTAGGCTCATTGATTACTAACTAAGTTGTGGCATGCTAAATACCGGGTATTTATATCGTCTTATTTCCATTTCTTGAAAAAGCAGCGTTTAATAAGATCTATAATCTTGGTCCTAAGCTGCATATGAGGGATGGCCGTGTAGAGTCTAAAAAATCAAAGGTTTTAATGCTATTACATCAGAGAAGAGATCCAGACCTCAAGGTGCCTATCAGATCTTTTTAGTATCCACATTTCATTTATGCCACAATGGTGTACCAAGTGTCAATGTATTTTGGAAACCGTTTTTAATGTTGTTAAAATAATGGTCAGAAGTTTCAATAGTGATATGATGGCACACTTCGGCGTTCTGGTATGAAACGCTGTTTGTATGGATTTTTGTGCAGTTTTGGTAGACAAAACAAGAAGGAAAAATAACAATCTTCGACTTTGATATGGAGACCTGAGGATGCCAACTCTTTTCAAAGCGTAATGGATGTGAACTCTCCATGACTTATTCATTTATAAATTACTTAATATAATGTTTTTTTTCAGATACAAAAAATGGTGTTGGGGTGATAGTCAGACCTAGATGTCTCTGTGGGGTCCTTAATTTCAAGTTTTATGGGATAGATGCGATAAACACAGTCTGACACATCAATGGCAAGAGTGAACTTATCCCTATGAATCATTGTCCATTTCTTGGCGTATTTCAAGGTATACTATTGTGGCATTTAGTTTTAATTTAAGTTAAATTATTTTTATGTTAGTTTTACTTCCTTGCCACATTGATATACCTCACTACCACTACCATTTTGTAGTAAGTTATTATCACAAGTCTAGAGTATGTTTGTTCTAATGTGGAGCGGACTCTTATTGTAATAGGGTGGAGCTGCTATAGAATAAAGCTACTCTAAACTTTTCAACAGTAATAGCTGTTTGTGATATCTGGTCTCGTAATAAATTGCTCTTTAATAGTTCTGCTGACCATTTATGAACGCATATTTTCGCACCAAACTGTGCATGATGATATGTACTGTGGCTGTTCAGTTACTTACAAATAGAATTACGTACTAATTACGGGGTACTACGATATAACAATAACTTCAGTCGTAATTCACCAAAACACGTCACGCAAATGCTTTTGAATATGTTTGATTCAGTCAAATCAATAGAATTAAATTCTGGTGTTTTCTTATTGTTGAATTGTTTTCGTTTAAACACAAAAGATTCAGAATGGCCATAATGACTTCTTCAAAAACAAGTATTTTCTATACAAAACAATTCAGTGTATATAAATTTTTTTGTATTTTTTATTTAGAATATGTAACAAAGCTACAATATTATCTTGTTTGTATTTTGGAAAGCATTATTTGGAATCCATTACAAAATACTTGAACTAGTCGACTTTCCAGCGTTAAGCTTTGATTGTCTTCTTTTTGAACTTGACAGTTAAAAAACTCCGATGTTGATAACCCATGTAAAACAATTTTCTTGAAATAAATGTAATTTCAAGGGACACACAAAAATATTCAACATTGTGTCTATTGACCACTGACCCAATCATAAAAGAAAAATGCATACTTTCTATCCCTGTCCATTATTTAATACCACAGCTATAATTAATTGACTGTGTGTTCCATGTACTTGTCCGTAATATTGCTGGACTCGTTGGGTGTGCAAGCAATCACTGATGCACAACATCAAACCTATATTTATGCTATGTTGTTACACTGCTTTGTCGAAGGTAGCTTTCATGCAAACGTTCGTTTACAAAGTACGGAAAAGAAATATAAATATTTACAAGGTTAACATCAGACAATTAAGTTATTATCACAGGTCTAGAGTGTCTGTTCTAATGTGAGCCTTATCCACAAAACAATAACGATTAAGAAGAATCTTAGGGGCATACCAAGCTTCAAGACACGATAAAGAAGAAAAGATCATCAATTGTATGTAAACAAATAAATGAAGCATAGTTTTGTACCTGAAGCAAAATGACATCAACATCTGTTTGAGTTGTTTTAATAAAGCAAAGATTAACATGGTTAAAACAATTTGTACATGTTTTAGTATTATAATGAGGCGATGTCATGTTGTTTTAATGCAGGTTGATGTTGAGCAACAGGTACATCCACTGTCTTCCATATCATAAGTAGTATGGTTACAGCTTATTAAAAGTTTAGATCTGGCTTTATCGTCCTGGAGGTAATGTTTGGAATGGTTATTGCTTTTAAATGTATCTACAAAATATATTATGTTGTCATTAAAAACCGTGTTCTAAACATTTTACTTAGCAGTATTGTAAAATGTCCGCTTGCATGATGTTTTCACAAAACAATTAAAAGTTTAATGTTTATACATATTTTTTTATAAATACCGGTACTGTGTTATAAAATGCGAATTCATCCGATGCACAATACAGTTACGTGTGAACACATCACTAGAACTTTGATCTTATTTTTTTTTTACATAAACATGTAGCTAAAAAAACTTACTATTAGTTGTTAATTCGTGATCTGTAGTCTTATCTTTTTCACTACAATAAGCATCAGAACTAATTTACATGCTTGCATTATCCACAAAACTATAAAGATTAAGAAGAATGTGCTAGCTTTGCAAATAACAGGTTAAGATTTTACAGCATTTGAAATATTGCCTATTTTGTTGAAGATTTGCGTGATTTTACCATTTTCAGAACCACAGCTGAATAAGAAAAACAATAAAGTTTAGTTTTAATTCAAAACAGCATATTTTTATATATGTTATTTATACTTTTTATTATTTGCAACCTATTTCCATTTATTTAATTAAACATAAATGTTTTAAATATTTGATGGCTTATATAAATAGAAAATGCAAAGGTTCTCACCTGTTTGTCGGTTTTGGAAAAGACTTCGGAGACTGACAGCGCATGTATACAAATAACACTATGACAACCACCATTAACACTGCATTCAGAGTAATACTGATGTACAGAAGGCGTGTGTTATCTGAAAATTAATTTTAAAATGACATAGCATATTGTTCAGCTGTAGGTTTGTTTATCTTGTTTGATTTATAAACACAAAACTGCTGGTTAGAAATCATGCGCGCTATTTTATTTTACCTTAATTGGAGCAGAAGTTGCTTACTCTTCCGGAACAACTGGATTTACCCCCGGTTTTGGTCTGTCATTAATTCGTTTTACTTAAAGCATTGTACAATTGGATTTATACTCACTAGCAAATACCAGTTTTAAATAGAATATTTAACTACCATAAACATACCATTGCTAATCCTTGGATAGTGCGTCTAAGAACAATTACTGTACATAGGTATATTGATATGTTTTTATGTGTGAATATAAAGTCATCAAAGTAGTATGTCAATCTTATAACCACGCAGAGAGTTATAAAGCACAAGTAATACTGTTTAAAACATTATCAAAACACATTTTATGTAACTAGATATGAATAGGACGACATAATGACATCATCTAATTAAAGTGTAAGTCATTTGTAATCATTTTAATCTTTAGATTCAGTATCAATGTTTCTACATTTTCAAACAAAAATCCTCTTTCTTAATCATTTTAATCATTACATTCTGTAGCAATCTTTCTACATTTTCAAACAGAAATCAGCAATATGAATCTTGTTAACTATACATGACAATGTTGTTTATATATTTACATAACTAGACTTAATTACCTCTATTCGTCGAAAGTTCAGTTGAATTTGACGCTTCTATAATTCCATTGCACAATTGTATCAATTTTGTTTCTGAGAAAAAAAAAATAAGAAAGTCATAAATCATAAATAAAATAACGCAATTTTTTTTATTTGTATCAAAATTATTCCGCATGTATGTGATAATGCTTATTTTTTTTACCGCACCATCAAAGCATTTTTATTTCCGTTTATGGTTTCTACAGGTCTTATGATATATATATGTTACGGCTGTAAAAATGTTGCATGTATAGTATATGCCCGTGCGTTTTCATGGTGTAATTGACATACATGGTTTGAATGCTTTATTTGGGTTATGAGCAAAGAACATGTTTTTGCATATCCCCCAATAAAAAAGATACCAATCTGGTATCAATTCGAGACATATAATCTGATTGTTTTAGATATTTTAATTTTTTTGATAAAAACGTGTCTGTGTGACAAGTAAAGAAAAAAGTAAACACATAGGCTCTCAAGAACCTGTATCACTCAAATGATTTATTTAGGCAATAGGGAAACCGTTTATCAAGCGTTGGGAGGTAACTTGAACATTAACTTTGTATAGCATCACTAAATAAACATTAATACAAGGTATAGCTCAATTAGCTCTGCAGTTTCTGAGAAGATGTGATTTGAACATTTTCCCACAGAGTACTTTGTTTAAGACAGTCCTGTTGTGGTAGATTTTAAAATTTCTGAATCGTTCCAACATTGTAGATGGCCGCACAATGAATATTGATGTATTTTTTTTTAATTTCTAATCTAATAACATACTATGTTAAATCACCGTCAGTGATTCCAGCAACAAGATTCTAAATTCTGTTATTTAAACTAGAGGCTCTCTGGAGCCTGTATCGCTCACCTGAACCTGAAACCAAACAACCCTTTTTTATCCAGCTTTCCTATGAAGAATTGCCCAACACTTCTGCATTAATTTTGACCTTTTAAGAGAAATAACTCCTATTAGCGTTTGATGCTTAGAGGGAGAAGGGAGGTTCACTTCAAATTTGGGGTCATCGTACAACTTCAATCCAATGGAATGTTTCGTAGAGCTTTCGAGCGATGAAGAAATATCTCTTCGGATTTCCTGTATCTGTTATACTCTTTGAACTATAAGCCAAAAACTGTATTTTGACCCCCCCCATTCCGTTCTATTTTAAGCCATGGCGGCCATGTAAGTTAATCTGCGGCCATGGTTAGTGCAATCTTGGTTGAGGACATTTGACCGATGATGTGTACAAAGTTTCAAAGCAGTACTTTCAGTGGTTTCTGATTTTTTTAAATCAATTAAAATTGATTAAAAAATGTTCAAGGAGAATAATTCCTAATTCGTTCATCAGACAATCTTGACCCTAAAGTCATTTTTGTATCCCTCCTAGAGCAGAACAATTAAACAATGCTAACTTTTTCTCTAGTTCTAATAATTTTCAAGATTTTGAGGCAAAAATGTCAAAATTAATTTCGACAATTTAAGGGCAATACGGGGTCATCATACAACTTCAACCCAATAGAATGTTTCGTAGAGCTTTCGAGCGATGAAGGAATATCTCTTCGGTTTTCCTGTATCTGTTATACTTTTTTAACTATAAGCCAAAAACTTATTTTGACCCCCCCCCCCAATTCCGTTCTATTTTAAGCCATGGCGGCCATGTTAGTTAATCCGCGGCCATGGTTGGTGCAATCTTGGTTGAGAAGATTTTAACAAAAAATCGATTAAAACCGATTAAAAAAACAGTTCAAGCAATTAAGCAATCCTAACTTTTTCTCTAGTTCTAATCATTTTCAAGATTTTGAGGGAAAAAAGGTAAAAATCATCAATTTCGACAATTATAGGTAATAACTCCAACAAGGAGTCATCAACAACTTCCAACCAATGGAGTGTTTGGTATAGCTTTTGATGCCGATGAAGGCATGTCTGTTTGGTGTTCCTGTATCTGTTATACTTTTTGAACTATAAGCAAAAAACGGTAACCCCCCCCGGTCCTATTTTTAGCCATGACGGCCATGTTGGTTAATCTGCGGCCATGGTTTGTGCAAACTTCGATGAGGACATATGATATGTGCAAAATTTCAAAGCAATCAAATTTTCACATCCCTTCCTTCAGTTGTTTTGGAGGAGAAGATTTTAAAAAAAGTTAACGACGACGACGACGGACGCCAAGTGATGGCAATAGTCGCAAACAAATGTCAAATATGTATTTTGCTATATGTTTAATATATATGTTTGTTTGTTTTTTGAATGGTGTTTTAACGCCACTTTCAGCAATTTTTCAGCTATTCCATGGCGTCCAGTTTTTATTGGGGGAGGAAGCCGGAGTACCCGGAGAGAACCCCCGACCTGCGGTAGGAAAACTGGCAATCCTTGTCAATTAAGATTGGAGTCGAGTACACCCTGCCTGCAGTGAGAATCGAACCCGCAATCTCAGTGTTGACAGACCACGTGATCAATGGTAGACGAACTACCTAGACCACTCGGCCACCGAGGCCCTGTTTAATATATAGGGACAAATCATCAGATAGTCGGTGATCAACAGAATCCTTTTCCTCGCACGGGATTCATGTTGTTTATTTGTTTGTTGTGTATTTTGAGGTGGTATCTGCTTGTTGTGTTCGTTAGTTTGCTGTATACCATAACTTTATACACACCGATCAACCGACTTATATCATTTTGGTGAGAAGATGTATGACAAGATGAAAAAAAATATAAACAAGTTAAGACCTATACGTATACAGATGACTTTTTCCAAATCGTTACGTTTAAAACTCACTGTATCAAATATAGTGTAGTAAAACATTATTTGGCATATATTTGTCCATTAACATATTCAATCGTTTTAACTAATGTTTTCATTTGTTATCTGAAAATAGGTTCCAAAGGTACTGGCATCACAAATTTGAACAAATAAATGCAAAATCTACTCTTCTGCTCAATATATTTCTGTATCCAGTGTTTTTGTTCAAAAGGACATATATCCAACGTTTTTTCTGACCCCAAAATTATTCTTTCAATTGCAATTTATTAGGAGTTTGAATCATTTTTCTTTACGCATTTACTGAAAAAATGATACGGAAAAAATCAGCTCATCTTTTTATAATGACACGATGTATAAAAGTTCCTCGACTTGATTGAAAACAGCCACGTATTTCTTAAGTGATTAGTTTTATACTTCCACATGGGGCATTTCAATAACATTTTACAACTAATGTCTGTATATCATTGAATATTATACAAAAAGTCTACAACTGTTAATACAATAGGACTATTATGTATACATTCTTGACACAAATCACTAGACATGGAAAAAGGTAACAAGCAGCGGAGCAGCTTTGTAATTCATCTTAAAACCATAGTCAGTGAGGAATTAAACATAGAGTCAATGCTCTCATTTAGACAATCCCAGAGCAGGGCTTAAGCGGAAATCAGTGTTATATGTCGATAACGCTCTACATATGAGTTCTCACCTATCAACAAATAACACATAACGAACAAGATTTTGTACAAATATTTCCTATAGTATAAATAGTATATAACGGATCCATCTACTTGGTAGGTCAATATATTGATGTCAAACTTTTTTTACAAATTATAAGGTATGAATTTAGGCAAACATTATCAAATGTGCTGCCTACAATCAGGAACCTATATACTAGTCCAGCTTCAATTTATAATAAAGACGAAGAGCGAGAAATTTAAGGTTAATTAGCGTACAAATGAGAGTTAAATCTCAAGAATTAATACATCATATATAACTGTAACACGAATACTGCCTATGTCTAATAATTTTTAACATTATCGGTTGCAAATATTTTGAGAATTCCACAGTAATCATTTACGTAAAAACAGAAAAGGAAAACGTGTAAGACATGTAGTTACTAAGGACAATATTATATCATTCAAACAGACCGCGAGATTTACCTTCATTGACCGAATCATACACAATTTTCATCGCGTATTACCCCTGCAGACACCTAAAGATACACAGAAAAGAATCTACCAAACTGGTTAGAGAATACTTACACAAATGTACACTGTTTTATTACAATTCTTTATATTTATGGTTTAATTACCCGTTTTATTTCATTATTAATTCTAATAAATGAAAAATAAATAATGATAAACAATCAAACAAACACAAATCAAAACACCCTGCCTTTAACGATGTCATATAATATTGTCTTTATTTTTATGTTAACGCCCCAAATGCGAAGGCCACCTTCGCCTTTAGACGGTGACATAAAAATTCAGTTTTGCAGAAAGTACGAACGTCGACATTTATTTTGTCACTCTTTTGGGTTTTCTTCAATCAAAATAGTTTGGTGATTGATATGGTGATTTGTGCAAACGAATAGTACGTTATAGGCTGTTATCCGACAGAACCCTACTTCTTGTTGGCCGATGTGCATTACAATGATTTTAGTTTAACATTTAACCCATTTTGGAAATTGGAATGGAACGGTCCAATATTTGGCGATTTGTACTAATAGGCAGTAAGTTCTGCACAAATCTCACTGTCGACCCTCTACTTTCTGCTTGCAGCTTATACGTATTGAACAATTTCGTCAAACGTTTCTCGTGTTTCGTTTATCGTACTGGTTGGATATTTCATATTATTGTTTATACTAATGGATTGTATACGATTTAAAACCCTGGTACTTATTTGTCAATCGAAACAAAGTGCGAACCGACTTGTCAAAGTTCAAAGTCTAAGGTCTACAACGATGATAGGAGACCTATTGTCTAGTAATTATCTACCCACATGGCATATATGAAAAGCTTAGCCTATATCAGCAAAAGTCGGGGTCTTCTCTGGGTACTCAGGCTTCCACTCCCATTAAAGACATCATACAGCTGATAAATTGCTGAAAGTCATTAAAAACCATTCATACAAACAAACAAACAGTCAAACAATTATTTAAAAGTTATACCGGGCGCGAAGCAATGACTAAAAAGGCATTGATGTTATCCTGGGGGGGGGGTCAAATTTCGAAGTTAAATATCCCGGACACGAAGCAGTCACTCAAAAGGAAATGATGTGACCTTGGGGGTCAAATTTTAAATTAAATATCAACACCTATGGCATGCGAAACATCGATAAGTTATAATCTACCCACATGCCAAATATCAAAAAGCCTACCTAAAAAAGTTATATCCCGGACATGATTTTTAATGGCTGCACGGACGAACACACAACAATATGTCGACCTTCTTTTGCCTCTTTTACCAAAAACCCAATATAAACCTCCTAAAAATGAAAAGTGTTATGTAACACTAGATAAAGCTATCTTACATATCCTAAACGTGTATTAGTATGCGATTTGCAGTGTCAAATAAATTTGGCTGAAAATATCAGTCTTAAAGGAGAAGAAAAGAAACTAGAGGCTCCCAGGAGCCTGTAATCGCTCACCTGGAATCCAAATGACTTAAACTATATTAAAATTTTTGAAATTAACAGTTTCAGTCTAGTTGTTATAGCTTTTAAGTTACTGTGCAAAAACTAAACATTTCTTCAAAAAATTTGTTAAATACAATAACTCCTATAAGGTGCCATCCACAATTTCTGAAAATTAAATGGTTTTTAGGCATTGTCCTTTAGGGTACTTTAGAAATTTACAGTTTTACTCTACTAATAGGTGTGTTATAGACTAATTTATAATTAAAAAACTGTTCATATGTCCAAATTCATAATGAAAGGGCAATAACTCCTATAAAGAGTCATCTTGCAATTTTTGGACTAAGCAATCATTTGTAGGGCTTCTATTGCTGATCATCTGTGCAATTTACAGTTTTAATCTAGCTACTATAGTTTTCAAGTTACAGGACAAAAATGGAAAATTTCTTAACAAAATTGTCATTTAAGGGCAATAACCCCTATAAGGAGTCATCTGACAATTTCAGACCAATTAAATGAATTGTAGGGCTTTTTTGCTGATCATTTTTGCAATTTATTATTTCACTCTAGCTGCTATGGTTTTTAAGTTACAGGACAAAAACTGAAAATTTCATAAAAAATTGCAATTTAAGGGCAATAACTCCTATAAGGAGTCATCTGACAATTTCAGACCAATCAAGTGAATTTTAGGGTCTTTATTGCTGATCATTTGTGCAATTTACAGTTTCAATCTAGCTGCTATAGTTTTCAAGTTACAGGACAAAAACGGAAAATTTCATAAAAAATTGCCATTTAAGGGCAATAACTCCTATAAGGAGTCATCTGACAATTTCAGACTAATACAGTGAATTGTAGGGCTTGTATTGTTGATCATTTTTGCTATTTACAGTTTTACTCTAGCTGTTATAGTTTTAAAGTTACAGGACAAAAACGGAAAATTTCATAAAAAATTACCATTTAAGGGCAATAACTCATATAAGGAGTCATCTGACAATTTCAGACCAATCAAGTGAATTGTAGGGTCTTTATTGCTGATCATTTGTGCAATTTACAGTTTCAATCTAGCTGCTATAGTTTTCAAGTTACAGGACAAAAACAGAAAATTTCAGAAAAAATTGCCATTTAAGGGCAATAACTCCTATAAGGAGTCATCTGACAATTTCAGATTAATACAGTGAATTGTAGGGCTTGTATTGTTGATCATTTTTGCTATTTACAGTTTTACTCTAGCTGTTATAGTTTTAAAGTTACAGGACAAAAACGGAAAATTTCATAAAAAATTACCATTTAAGGGCAATAACTCATATAAGGAGTCATCTGACAATTTCAGACCAATCAAGTGAATTGTAGGGTCTTTATTGCTGATCATTTGTGCAATTTACAGTTTCAATCTAGCTGCTATAGTTTTCAAGTTACAGGACAAAAACGGAAAATTTCATAAAAAATTGCCATTTAAGGGCAATAACTCCTATAAGGAGTCATCTGACAATTTCAGACTAATACAGTGAATTGTAGGGCTTGTATTGTTGATTATTTTTGCTATTTACAGTTTTACTCTAGCTGTTATAGTTTTAAAGTTACAGGACAAAAACGGAAAATTTCATAAAAAATTACCATTTAAGGGCAATAACTCATATAAAGAGTCATCTGACAATTTCAGACCAACCAAGTGAATTGTAGGGCTTTTATTGCTGATCATTTTTGCCATTTACAGTTTCACTCTACCTCGTATATTTTTCAGGTTATATTGTAAATACCAAAAATTTGGTCAAAAATCGTCAAAAAAGGGCAATAACTCCTACAAGAAGCCTATACACAACTTCGCACTAATAGCAACTATTGTAGAACTTAATGTGCTGATCAATTTGAAGTAACGGTTTTCTCTATAGCTATTATAGTTTTTTAGATAATGATCAAAAACCTGTGTTGACCCCCATGTTCTATTTTTAGTAACAGCGGCCATATTTGTCTGTTGATCAACACCCTGGGTACAAACTTGAAACTAGGAACCCTAAGGATGATTGTGGCCAAGTTTGAAAAAAATTGGCCCAGTGGTTTCAGAGGAGAAGATTTTTGAAAAAGTTTACGACGGACGACGGACGACAGACGACGGACGACGGACGACGGACGACAGACGACGGACGACGGACGACGGACGCCAAGTGATAGCAATAGCTCACATGGACCTTCGGTCCAGGTGAGCTAAAAAAGGAGATGATGTAAAATTACCAGACAAAAACAATATTTCTCCCATTTATCTTCGTTTGGTATACATAATAAAATAAGAGTTGCATACAAATACAAAGATAGTTTGAAAGCTTTTCTGCAAATGTTATTGTGTGCCGCAATTTGTTCATTTCATATTTTATACACAGTAATCAAAATTAATTTCCCCCATCCTCCTCTTCATGCTTGATATTGACAAGAAAATAAAAAATTACATATATTATTACGCTACCAACTCTTAAAGTGCATACTTATTCAATCGGTTAGCAGAATTTAATACCTTATACAAAGTCATATTTCTTGTTTTAATCATATCATTGAACTGATTTACATCGTATCGTAATTTCTCTGACAGTGCAATTAAAATCAAATTAATATTGTTAATGCATTATGTTAAAGATACATTTTTGGCATCAAGCGAAAGCCAAAGGAATATTCTTTATATTTAAACGGCCGATTTGAAATAATATTATATCATTAAAGATCGTTTTAGCATTTTAATAACTATATCTGCATTTTATCGTTTATTTTATAAGATAAGTAAGACAAAAATAAAAGGAAGAGCTTAAAGAACTGAATATATCTATTGCCAAATCTATGCTAAATCGTGTTTTAATATATTTTATTCGCTACAGTAAATTTAAAACATAAAAAAAATTGAAAAACTTAACTACGTTTTCATCGCTTCTAACTTGTTTATATCTTTTTTCATCGTGTCATACATCTTCTCACCAAAATGATATAAGTCGGTTGATCCGTGTGTTATATGTCGATCTTGGATTCTTTTTTATTTTGATTATTCCGCTGATATCTCTTATTTCTTCTTATAACAAAGCAATAAAAATTTCCTACAAAAAATTACGCGAACTCTAAATTTAGAATTGAAAAAAGTTTAATTAATACACACAAAGAGAGGTAAACATCTTGTTCGTAGATTACATAGGTCGTTAATTTTATTCTTATCAGTTTTTAGCGACTGAAGTAAACAAAATCCTAAAACTGACTTCATTTTACTGTCGCTACACGACACTGTAGTTTATAATTTATGCATGTGATATAAGGTTAATTAAAGTGAAGCGCACCTTTGCAAAGAATTCCAGAGATGAGGAGTCAAGCATACCCCTCCACTTCTTGACAAGGTCAAGCGAATACTGATCTCCCTACCCCAGTGTCGACAAAAGTAGTCTCGATCGCCCTGATGCTATGTAATTGAGTCTGGGATCAGATTGTTGTAATTTCGCCACCAATAGGTGGAGATAAAACAATTATTCTATTTTTAGTGCCCTATTTTTGTTTATACTTATAAAATGACGTCACAGTAATATTCTTAGTAAGATTAAAGTAATAGTTTATAAAAAATACTTAAATGTAAACTTTAGTACAATTTTTAAACACTTCTTGATATGTAATTTTTTAGACAACAAAATTACCATCCAATCAAAAACTCGCCCGGTTTTTGAACGTAGTACACCTTGTACGAAGTCAGCAAACTCTCTGCCCATTGACAAGGTCACCGAACCCCAACCACAGTTTTGACAAGAGGAGAACCTTTTGGACGAGGTCAGCGAAATCTCAACTACTGTGTTGAACCTGACAATATATCTATGACACAAATGCACTAACATCTGCTATGACCTTATGATACAGTTTAAGGTCAACCACAAAATGAATATACATGTCTAAGTTCTAAATCAAAGTCAAACTTATTATATAGAACAACACTGTCAATTCTAAAACAACATGACAAATAAATTTGCAGCTATTGATTTGTGTAGCTGTTAGGAGAATTGCAGTATAGCAGTTTTTATAATCTGTAATCGTAGATCTGGAACGATAGTTACATGTACTTGGCATCCGTCGCATGCACACCTAAACACGGCTTTAATACAGACTTTATATTCCCTTAATCAGAAGTAATCAGTTTCAAAGGAGTTGTTACAAACAACATAAAGAAAGATATTAGGTACAATAAGTGAAAGCACTGGTGACGACTATAAGGACTCGGCCCAGTATGATTCGTGTGGCGATAACATCTTCATGGAGGTTTGTGGTTACGGAAATAGAGTCAGGACGCGGATCATAACGAGTGCGTGGTTTTATTAAAACCGGTGTTGACAAGTGGAGGACCCCTTTTGGACGAAATCAGCGAACTCGCAAGTCAATTGTTGACGCGTAGAGAACACTTTGGACCAAGTGAGCGAAATCTCAAACCGACATGTGGAACACACCTTGGAGAAGGTCACGAAAGAAACAACCCGGATGTTGACTAGTAGAACACACTTTGTGGACGAGTTAAGCGAATTCACAACTCCAGTGTTGATAAGTGGAGAACACCTTGGACGAGGCCAGGGAACTTACATCCAGGTGCTGACAAGTGGACTTGAAAGAAGTCAGCAAACTAACAACACTGACGTTGGCACGCGGTGAACGTCTTTGACGAGGTCAGCAAACTCAAAACACAGGTGTCGAAACGTGAACACCCTTGAACGAGATCAGCGAACTCTCAACCTGCAGTGTTGACAAGTCAGTATACATTGGAGTTGATCAACAAACTAACAACTAAGGCGAAGACAAATGAAGAACACCTTAGACAAGGTCAGTGAACTTTCAACCCCAGTTTTGACAATTAGCAGCAAACTATGGACGAGTTCAGCGAACGCAAAACCCAGTGTTGAATATCGGAGTACACCTTGGACGAGGTCAGCGAACTCTCAATCCCGATGTTGACTCTGACATTAAATTTAGAACATAAATGCACTGACAGCTGTTATTACATTATTATGATATAGTAAAAGGTAAACCACAATATATATATACATGTCTAAGTTCAAAACCAAAGTCAAACGTATTATACAGAATAACACTCTCAATTCAAAAGCAACACGACAAATAAATTTGCAGATATTGATTTCTTTTCTTTTTGAGCTGTTAGTTGGGAGAATTGCTGTATGCAGTTATGTAGAATCTGTAATCGTAAATCTAGGACAAAAAAGTAACATGTACTGGGCATTCGTCGCATGCACACTTAAACACAGCTTTATTGCAGACTTAAATTCCCTAAGCACTAATTTCAAAGACGTTGTCACATAGAACATAAGAAGGGTCAAGGAGAGATATCGAATACAAAAAATAAAAGCACTGTTGACGGTTATAAGAACTCGGCTCAATTTAAAAAAAAATCTTTAAATTTCTTTGATTATCATAATATTAAGCTTAACTTTTTGGGGGTGATTTTAAAGCCAGATGATTTTAATAACATTAACATTTAAATTGGTTCAAATGTACATCAACGGAACAAAACGCTTGTCAGGAATTGGTCACATTCTTTTCTTTCTATCATTAAACTATTTTCCTTTTTTTGCACCCCCGAGTGTTCTGTCTCGAACCTTCTTTGAATATAGCAACCGTAAAGAACTGGCAAACTGTTTCCGATCTGGCAAGAATAAATATTTAAATTATTATTAAAAACATGTAGTAATTTCACGTTCATTGCATTGTATATTAATTAATTCATGCTTCCAAGTCCAACAATAAATAAACTAAAAGAAAATAAAGTAACCTCACAATTTTAATTAAACTGGTAAAAGAAAAAGAGTTATTCAATGGTATATTTTTCAAGCATATTTTAATGTTGAATATACTTGACTAGGCAAAAAGTGCTTATCGATGTATTTAAATAATTTATGCCAGAGCTTAAAGTGCCACATCCAGTTCTTTCTGAGTCCGCGTTCGCACCATCGGAACCCCTGACTTGGGAGGATGACAGTGCCAATATCTACATAATTACAACACTACACAAACTGTATTAACTATGATAAAGAAATATAGTTTAGTACATTATAAAAACATATATCAATATTTAAATTGCCAAACTAACAACGTAAATAAGAAACCATATATTTCTTAAAGATATAATAAGAAACCACATCACTTCAAGATAAACCAAATCCTTAGCATTACTCTGGCAGCCCATTACTCCGACAGCCCATTTCTCCGACAACCCATACCTCCAACAGCCCATTATTCCGACAGCCCATTAATCCGACAAACCATTACTGCGACAGCCCATTTATCCGACAAAAAATAAACGTATATATATATTTATCAAGACATGCTTATATAACAAACATCTGGATATGTATGTGATGTTGATGTAATAGACAGGCTGGGGTCATGTTGTACTTTTAGCAGGCATCGTTCTTTAAATTCTGACATGGCGATACCGACATCTTCGCGTGGATGATTATGGCCGTTTGGCTCATTCAGGACATTGATGTTTAGATTTCTGGCCTTCAAATCAAAGACATCAGTCTTAAGAGAGGCTCTGCAGCCTTCTCTCCGGCATCCCCAATAGATGATGCCCCGACGTTCTCTATTCTTCTGATACTTAAAACCCTGGTAAACTAAAACTCGACCACCGCGTTTTCCCTGATATCACCCTTGCATACCTTTTTTCTACTTTACAAAGTAAGCGTTTATTTGTACGGTATATATATATATATATCCGAATAAGATTTGGCATCTGCTAGTATTTATAGTGAACTGTTTTAAGATCATGCAGATTTTGACATTGTGACATGTCAACTTCAGCATATGTTTTCAAAGCAATCATAAAGATGAGTATTTTTGACATGTTATTCATGGGAATACAAGTTTGTCTTTTTCATGTCTGTCATTTTTTTAGATAATACATGTACAGATACATGTTAATACATCGCCTTCTATGTTTTTAAAGACGTAAAAGTCATATAAACATTAAATAAGTTAGTTAGTACTGTAAATATAGGTAATTTGAAGGTTGATCCGTTTTTTAGCTTTGACCAAACAATGCCCTCAAACCATTTATTTCTATACAAAGTAATGAGAGAAAAGGGAGGGTGCATATAAGGAATATATTAAAAGTTTTGTAACAGACTTTATTTTTAAATTTAGTAATCACATAAAATTGCATAATGGTTTACAATGTACCCCCTTTCCAGGTCTTCGTGACTTTCTGTTTATTTCGAAAAAAGGAGCGTACCTGCATCCTCTTGTTTCTCCGTTTATTAAACATTTCATATTATACCACAAGAAAAATAAAATGATATTAAGGAATAAAAGGTCTACACATAGCCACTTTTTCTGGATCCGTTAAAATCCTGCAATGATTAAAGTGCATTTTTGACCGGGTTACATAATGTGCAAACCCGGATTATAGTTATAAATATCGGGCGACGGTTGACGGAAGTACTATCACAGCCTATTTATTTAATACAAATACTTGTACGTTTTTGTTGTCGGAGTAATGGGTTGTCGGAATAATGGGTTGTCGGGGTAATGTGCTGTCGGAGTACTGGGCAGTCGGAATAATGAGTTGTCGGAATAATGATCTGTCCCTAAATGGACCACATAACGTACATGAAAATAAAAAGAAACATCACATAAGACAATGTTGACTTTCCATATTTATAGTTACATTTACATTCTTGATAAACCTTCGATGCAAAAACTCATGTCTGTCCAGAAGGATACGGGATGGGAGATTAGACACTCCTTTCTGGATTTTTTTCAGCTCAGAGTAATTATAGGTGAAATATCGTCCGATCCCTTAATTATGGTATATAAATATGGGTCTAATTTTGGAGTCCGAAACATCCGCCCCCGCCCCCTTTTTCTTGTGGGAAAATCA
This sequence comes from Limnoperna fortunei, assembly GCA_944474755.1. NCBI lineage: Eukaryota > Metazoa > Mollusca > Bivalvia > Mytilida > Modiolidae > Limnoperna > Limnoperna fortunei. The sequence continues at coordinate 33,448,582 of OX104117.1, read as the reverse complement.
GGATGCATTCATAGTTTTTTGTCAACATAAAAAGGGCAACACACATTTACAATAAATGGCGAAATATCTGGTGTACAAAGATTTAAATAAAAAAAACCCTATCTGCACTTTCCAGTTGCAGTTTCTTCACGGTATTATCATGACTATGAGTGTTATTTTTTATGTAAATTACTAGACGTATTTCGTTTTGTTGAATTCTGTTGAGAAATCGTATTACCACTTCGATTAGTTTAGAAGGGGAAGTCAACAACAATGATTTTGTATATACGTATACACACGTACGTCAGCAATTTAAATAACAATGAAATGAATTTAGAATTTACTCCAACGAAAATATGCAAGTCAACATAAAAAAGTACAGGACAAGTTATTTTCTCGTCGCGAGTCACAGGTCAAGGCAACTTACTATTAGTTGTTGCAAGTGATCGGTAATATTGCGCAAGACTTATTTATATAAAACAGTTGAATGGAACACTAAGCCAATCCCTGCTGGTGTTGTTCTATATATAGTACAAACAATTCCATGTTTAAACAATTATAATCAATCAAAGGTAACCAAATTAGATCCTATTACATACATGCACGTTCAAATTATATTAAAGTTACATGTAAGGGAGTCAAAATATATTTAAGAAAAGTACATGTAATGAATTCAAAATAATAATGATTTTCAAGACCTAGAATTATGATTTACGACTGTCTACATAATACTTTTTTTTAATTGGAAGGGTTGGGATAGGAGTGGGGCAATGATAATGTAGTAGTTGTCATTTCAGTATATTTTTACATACAGAGCTTATAAGTTATCGCCGTAAGCACTTAATGTTGTCATTTCTTTGTTCAGCAACCTTCCTCCCACCGACCCCCATCCCCCCCCCCACAAAATAAACCAACAAAAGAAAAAAAAAGAAAAAAGGACAACTGTTAATATCTATGTTTCATGTTTCATTTTGCATGTTTTATTTGTTGTAGTTCTTTTAAGTTAGAAATGTGTATTGGCTATGACTCGAAAAACTTTTAACTTATGTCTCATGTAATGCGACTAGATAATTCGATTTGAAAAGAAAAATCAAACTTTAATATTTTTCCCATTAAACTTTTCAGAAAAAACACTCTGGCCACAAACACCAATTATAGACTAGATTTTTTTTAATCTTACCTAAATTTGGTACTGTGTAAACTCCTTGCTCACAAAAAGCATAATTATCCCTCTCTCTGTTACATGTTTCATTTGGAAACAAACAGAAAACATCATCGCACTGGAATTTAAACTGCGGGAAAAGTTTAATTAAACTTCGGAAACTATTTTCAAGAACCATGTTTATGAGCGGATATGTAAATTGAATTCCTTTTTTGCTGGCGTTTGAAAGGAGTGTCCGGGAAGAACCATTGCTAAATATAGATTGTATACTTTATTTGATATTTTTACTAATATTAGAAAATTTTAAGTATTCTTCCTTTTTTTATTATTGTTGTGATATCTACACTTAATGTGAAACATTGTTTATTCAATTAAATGATTTATATATTTGATCATATTTGCGTCACATCACAATCTTTAAACTTCTCTTATCTGTTGAACACGGTAGAATTTGTCTCCCTTTTACCGATGTCGTCAAGAGCAATCGACGTTATACCAAATGTTGAGAATTCCAATCAAGAAAATCAAAATACCAATATTATGTTCAACTCGAAAAATCAGCAACTTTCACCCTATTTCTTCTGTTATATTTAACTAAATGCACTAAACGAGTTCATGCATCATGTAAACGTCGATGCATGATTTCTGTCGGTTATAATAATGTGGCTCAGTAAAGGGGCATTAGTATTGAACATATATTCCATAGAATCTACTATAAGAACACATGAGTACAGTACTCTCCGTGATATAATTGAAAAACACGCAGTCGCTCCATATTAACCTCTGATGTTATTATCCTCCATCTGGCAACACGTTTCAAATGGGCTAAGAGTTCATTTCCGTTTTGTATTGTCAGCGCAAGAGCCCTTTATTTGTATGTAGTTACCTCAATGTTGTTTAATGTCTATACTGTCATCAAAATTAAAACGTTCATTTTGATTGTAGTGTTAGTTCAGTCACTGAAGAAAAAAGGGGCAAGAAAACGAAATATATTGCTGTCGAAAATTGTTGTTCCAATGATGAGATCATCTGAACATGTATATCATCAGGTCGTTCAAGCTAAACAAAATTTCGATTAGAAACCAAAGGCTCTATATAGAGACTGTATCGAGGTGAGGTAGCCACGAGTCAAGAATTATCCAGGCTGACAGTCTTCGAAGTTGGCAAGAAATAAGAAGTTTTAGCTTCAACGGAGAATGAGAAATTTTAAATTTTCAGCCAATTAGAAGCAGGAATTTTTAAAGCATTGACATTTTTTGTCCAGTAAAATGAGGAGGAATCCGTACGGTAACGTTTAGTTAAATTTGTAAAAATTAGTTTTGAAGACTTAATGCTAAAAATAAATAGACGGACAAGAGACAAAAAAATAATAGCAATAACTCAATAGCTCATTCCGACTATTACACAGCAAAGTAAACAAAACGTCATGGTAAATGTATTTATTTGCGGAGGAATTTGTGTATTATACAAGTCATGGAAGTAAATGATTTTAGAAACTATAATTGAATTTAACAATTGATCAGTAAATCTAACATAACCCAAATATTGACACTTAAATTAAGCCAGAAAATGATACACTGGCACGTATATTTTATTTCCTTTCATTTTTATACAGATACAATATAAGCATATATGATCCAACAAAAATATATACGAGGAAAGCTTAACAATACATACAGTCGCATATAATAGCATTTGTAATGGCCGTTTGATTTTGACATTCTCCCAATTCATGGGTTGTAAGTCCGCTTACGTTCGATGATGTAGCGAACGCGGACTCGGAAACCTTTATTTGGGGGGGGGGGGGGTTAAATGATAGTCTCTAATACAGTGAACTTATTCAATTGTGTCCTGTGTTTATTGTTTATTCAAATGCAATACCAACAAAATAAAATTAACATAAAAAGAAATCTAAACAAAATAAATTTACCCACCGTGAAACTCTTTTTGAGCAAATAATTATATTCAATTAAAATTAAACTTCTATAATGAATAAAAATACAGGATAAAAAGACGTTGGAACCGCCTTAAAAATAGAAAAAATGACAATAAAAAAATAAGAATCTTTATTAATTCCATCGTCACAAATCAAGGTGTAGACACAGAAAGCCAGACTTGCGAAGATGCATTAGTTCATATTAACCACGCTCAAAGGCATAAAAAATATATAAATCTTCAACAAAAATTCTTCAATCTTAAAAAAACCATAATCTTAAAAATGTTTCAAAAACATTGCAATTCGCAAACAATATGTACTTGTACTTCCTCTTCCGTTGTATGTAACAAAGGCCGGAACGCTGTCATTCATACTAAGCTGATACAACTAATGAGAAATCAAACTTGATTCATCCTCTCTTGATGAATTTTCTGGATGGCAGACGAAATTAAAGAAATTAATTCACCGAATTGCATATTAAACTATTTTGTTTATTGATAAATTTGTTAAAAGAAACTAGTAGCATGGGCTCCATAGAAGCCAGAGCACGTATATTGGGCCCGCAGCCCTACATTCAAAACCATTAAGTAGCGATACACAAGGATGTTGTATAAGAGTCCTTCTTATGCCCCAAGAAAGCGTTTTCATGATATAATATAGCAAAACTGTATAAAAATATATGCAAGATTTGTAATCTTCACCACATATTTCCCAATTACTCGAACTCGTTTTTGTATAATACAGTTCAGTCAATTTTAAATCTGATTTAAAGTGGAAAAATAATAAATGCAGAAAAAAGATGGCAACTGGATTGGTTTATGTTTTTACTTGAATTCGAATGACTGTCTAAAAGTTTATACTAATAGGGACCTATAATACTGACAGATAATAGGTATCTGAAAATCACAATCGACCAAACGCATCCAGATGGACAAAAATTTAAAATTTAAACAAAAGGCTGAAGCATATACAATTAAACACATTTTAAGACAAAACAAGCAACAGCAAACAGACAACGATTTCTACATAACTATTGAACGAAGCAATAAATTGCTTTGAACACAGTTAATTCCATTAATACACAGACAAACGCAGAAAACGCAGAATGATCTGCAGTCCAAAGAACAGTTGAACGAATACAACCTACACGGTACACCATTCTGTCCAACACCTTTATCTAGAACTTTCAATGGGTCAGATGCATTCCTCAAGCACGCCCCGATTTTCACGGTTCAATGTTTTGTCTTCATGGACATTGCTGCAAAGCTCAACTTCATTGTGTCGACCAGACACCAGTAAAACATTGAAGGGATTGTCTCCATCTTGAGCAGCGTTAGTCAGAATACGTCTGGTGTTGAAGTCTTCTGAAATGTTTTTACAATTACAGTTAGTTGGTACTACAAATACCCTTAATATTATTGACTAAACTGTACGAATAAATAACCAGTGTATAAATTAAGTCAAAACCAACGCAGGTCTAATTTCCGAATGCAAAACAAGTTTGTAATTAGCACTGAAATTATATATTTTATTCATGGAATGCATGTTTCAGAGTTGGACCCAACAAAGACCACAGCAAGCTAGCGGACAAATAATATAATTACTACATAATTGCATGATCTTTAATTGCATTATATTCTGTATTTTTTACTTTATTTATTACTTTAATAAATGCATGTTATTTTGTACTGCAATGTTTTTAAAATTTGTTATATGGACATGCCTGTTACTTTGTGCTGCAATTCAATTAAATATATTTTATATTCTATATTCTTTGCTTATTACTTAACAAAGATTCATTTATACGTGTTTTACTGTAGTCTTAATTACAGGTAAAATTAATTAAGTTTTCCCACTACCTATTCACGTTTCTCCAACATACTTTTTACCTGAAATATCAAATGTTGGAGAAACGTGAACACACCGTATCTAGTTATGAGAACGTACTTATTTTTAGCAAGAATGTGTGTACGTCCACTACATGTATATATTCGTATATAAGTGTGTAAATGAAATTCCGACAGGTGAAATTACACCAGCCTTGACAGGTGATAAGTACTTGTGTACGAAGTAAGTAAATAAACTATTGTGTCAAGATAAAACTTCCTTTGGAAGGGGAACCGCCATGCACTATTGTGTCAAGAAAAAACTTCCTTAGTTGAGGTCTACCTAAAGACAGAGATCATCCAGTATACAGAAGGCCTGGCTACTGAAAATACAATGAACGGTAAACATTTTATTTTTCCAATACGCGGATTGTTCTTGGGAATCAAGTGAAAATTATGTCCCGTGGTCTGTGGTCGTTAGGTTTGAATATCAACATTAGTGTATTAGCACAACTAATGAATATTTCATTAGAAAAAAATGCGACTGAGTTTCAAATCCTGCAACTTGCGAAAAATATGGAGAAATAGGAAACCCACAAGGCACAACATCAATATATGTACATATACAAGTACAAACATTCTGCATTTAATAAATGTTCTAGTCTGAAAACTGTAGGAGAAGTGCCGAAAAAACTATATGTACCTGGCACGAGTAATCTCACAAACTGGACATAGTACTATCTGCACTTAGCAGAAAATAAAAATCCTGATAATATGCATATTTAATAAAGAATATGAAACTGTATACAAGTCAATCTAATAAAAATTAAATCTTTCACTTGCTCCCCCCTTTTTAGTCGCTGCGACCAATAACAAAAAAGGGGGAGCAAGTGAACGATTTAATTTTAAATAGAATGTATATAAGTTATCGGAACAACCGAATATCATAAAAGAAATTACAAATTTCGCCATTTTTTTTTATTTGCTGTGCTACAATTCTTAAATCTTGTATGATACAGAAACTGCAAAAGTGGTTAGCATGCAAACAATGCAACCCATGGGCATAATTTCATCCCAAAAAATGTTAAATGTCTGAAACGGCCGAGTTGTAAAGTATGTGTTTAAATGGGATGCAAGACACCATCTGTCTTTTTTGTGAAAATCTCAAAATACAAAGAACATAAATTTATACTTAGAAATCAATCTTATTATAATCTCTTAATTTCCATAAAATTAAAAAATAATTATAAATGCTGTAAACCAATCCAATTACATATATTTATTAATGGTTTAAATACAAAAGTTTTCGTTTAAACCAGTTCCTAAAAGCAAAATAATGTCAATACATTTTTTATAAGAAGTGAGGTAATTTTGACTTGAACATAACACTTTTTAGTACTTTCAAGAGCAGTTATTTCTCAACAGTCAAAAATGTAATACAGAGATCCCTATTTCTCAAATGTATTCCAATTACTAGCCACTATATAGCAAATTCTGTCTAAAACTGTAGCAGTAGAAATACATGTAGTTGGCACCGCCTACTCTTTTCATGTCGGGAAAAACATGGGAACAAACCTCGAACAATTCTAAAACATTATACAAACATGCAATATAATGTTTCTGTCAAGGATTAGGGTGTTGATTACACACAAAACGCCTTTTTTGAATTTGCCAAAAAATGACTCAACAATTCGTAAAAAAATAACAAAACATTCCTACAACAATACCATAATAGCGAACACACAACATGTATGCAAACTTCGTGTGAAATTTTATGGTCTTAGGTTGGTAAATGTTCAAGGAATTAACTATACAAAAAGGTACTATTGTTTGTAAAACAGTATGCCCTACCCCCACCCCCATATACACCCATCACACACGGGGCATATGATACTATCATTCTGCAGGTGCCTACAAAAGAGCTGCAGGCCGTATCATATACACGTTCTGTGCCTTCAGAATACTCACTAAGTGTAGTGACCGATGTTCCAGATTCATCTCCACTTTCTTCATTTATCCCGCTGTCTTTCCGTAGGATCAAACTTAATTTGAAATGATACCATATTAGGTCAAATTGGCTCGTGGAATTTTAAACAAAGCAGGCGATAAAATGCAAGAATGAATAACATAACAGATCTATAAATTTATGTGAATGTCTGAAAGGAAAGATTACATGTACAAAGAACAAATTCTTCAAAGAGCAATAAGTCCAATCTAATCAGCATCTGTATTTTTACCACCTATAACCTCTTGCTCTTCATTTTTTAAAACTATGTGTAAAATCGCAACTGCCATAACAGTCTGATAGATTATTTTGATATGTAAAATTATCAATTAAGTTGCATGTGATTAGAATTTAAACACTTATCAATGCGAAGATATCACTTACAAATTTGACAATCAAGTCCTTCCTAATTTTTATTTAGTTTGCAAGTGAATGGTTCAATTTTACACATTGATAAATTCTGGGCAGTGCTTCATCCTATTATATAAATAGAAGCCTTGTGCATTTTGGTTTGACATACAGAAAAGAAAGTTTTAAACTATTATAATATCAGCATAATAAGAAAACTGGGTGCACGTAGATGCAATAAAGTAGTCTCACATTGGTACTGCCTTGTACGTTTGTGATATATGAAATGGGATTTTAGCTGCACAAACATCTAGCCCAAAATATATTTGCACGAGAGAAATGTACAAGAATGTATATATCAGGAAGGTACTACTGTCACAAACCTGTCAACTTCCGGTGGTTTTTGTGTGTTCTGTAGGTGATTGTTTTTCTTGATTCGGTAATATCTCACCGACATGGTTACTATGGCAACAAGCAGTCCTATACCAATTACGTTACCACAGAAACTAATTATCATACCCAGATTTATGACACATTCTACAATTTAAACATAGCATGTCATTTTAGTTGTTCGTTTCTTCAAATATTTGCTACTCTGTTCATTTCATACAAGGCGTAGTTTAAATATGTCAAAGATGCTATATATACGTTTTACAGCTTTATTGAAAAGTGATCGTGTCTGGTTAAACCATAACGGTCAGCAAAACGTTAATTAATCTAAAATCAACAAATACAGTTGCAGGTTTCTTAGTTTTTTCCGATTAGTTTGTTCCCTTTTCACATGTTTGATCGGAATAATTAACAATCTATCTTTCACTTGCTCCCCGTTTTGACCATGTTGATAATGGATAAAAGGGGGAGCAAGTGAAAGATTTAATTTCAATTAGATTTATAAATAATTATTAATTACCTTGTTTTTTCACTTCTTCTTCCCTCTTTTGCCCGCCACCTTCTTCTTTGTCTTCCTTGCTTTTCCATGCATAGTCCGAGAATATTTCTATAATAAAAGGATAACATCGTTAATGTAGTCGTATTTACTCGCAGCATAGACTGATGTGTGTAAGAAATAATAAATAAATGATTAACATTATACTTTAATATTTTCAAAATTGACCAAATAGTAAATAAATGGGCAGAAATTTGGATTTTGATGTATCTCACGCATACTAGAGTCGATTTCTTGATTTTAAACCGATTGGATTTTAACAGTTCAAAGGAGGCATTTTACCTGTATCGCACGTTAAAGGGTAAGACGTATAAACTAATTTTATTTGTGTATTTGTGTCGTTAAATATTTTTATTTGGGAAATCAATATACATCTTTCAAGTGACAATTGTCGTTGTTAGTAAAAACCATATCTACATTGAACTCGACTAGACCGAAGTAAGTTTTTTCTTTATGAAATAAGTTGTCATTACTGGTCAAAATTAATGCATTCGCACACGTGAAAGGAAAACAAGAGGAGTAAGGGCGTAGTCTCCATAATTCTATTGTCAAATAAATCATGTGATCACAATGACGCGGTTTCTTTTAATCCGATTTCTGCAAATTTATTAATTAGATTCTTCGTGCACATTTGAAAACCTAAAATGTTGTATATGTAGGAACATTTGTAAGTATAAATCTTTTTCAGGGCTTTTTTACGTTCCAAATGACTGAGAATTCAATCAGTGATAAACAATGTCCTTAAAAATGTCTATACGGTTTTGATCACGTTTCTCCAGCATATTTGATTGTTGTAAAAACAACAAGCCCTTCCATTGTTCCTTTCATGTTGGAGAAACGTGAATAAAATTTTTCAAATGTTGAAGAAACGTGAATAAACCATATGTACTAGTAAATCGCATTGTATGGTGCAATTGATTTTACAATTCTATGTGTTTTTAAGCGCATGCATTATGTTTAATTAGCGTGACTTATGCTAATTAAAATATTATTCTTATTATTACTGACCATATCTAACAAATGATAAGCCAGTATGTCAGCGGGCACTGTCACTTGATTCAGTGGCAGACAGGTCATAAGTATCATTAAAGCTGTAAGCAATGGAATACCACTATAACAGTCACACATGCTCGTGACCACATATCGTATCACTGTCACTTTGACTTTAGCAGGAACCAAAATAATATGCTGCGAATTTACTAAAGATGAGGGTGTTATGAACTTTACAATATTTAAAAATAACTATTTGTTTGTTTTGTCTTTATTTAAACCCAATTTAGGTATTTTTTCACCTATACCATATCGCTTTATAGTGCCCTGCGAGAAACCAACACTGTGTCACCTGACAACATGGGAACAAATCATTCATGTCCTATGCTCCTAGGAATATATTAAAATGTCTGATAGATAATAAATAACTAAGAAAAACAACAAATTCCTAAATAATAACGTTTTTATGTGCCGCAAACACAAGTTGGGGACATACATTTTCGGTATTTTCGTCCGTTTGTTCAGTCGTCCCTCCGCCCCACTGCGTTTAGGCTTTTTAATGACTTTATAAAACTTTATATACAGTAACAACATAAAGAGATACTATCATGGCAAAGTTCTGTAGGGTTGTGGCAAATATTTAAGTGTTCTGAGAAAAAAGGGGGAGAGGTGTTGAGCCATGTGAGCCAAGCGGGACATTAGTGTCGTCGGACACATTTTCTTGTTTGATTAGAAGAAAGATTTCAAAAAATAAATTTCCAATTTTTCAAGTTACTTTGAATAAAACAAATTTATACAAAAATTTTTATCAACAAATTTGCCAGTTTTAGCAAAACAAATCTATAAAGGACGGGAAACAACTGTACAGTATGGCAAATAATATCTCTAATTATTTCATTTCATTTCAAAAAGGGGGATGGTTGTTTACACACATGTGTCAAGCGGGACATCATATGTCGCCGGACACATTTTCTTCGTGCATCTTCGCTAGTCAAGGGTTTCGATCCGAGACTGAGCCATAAAATCCGCCCATATGAATTTCATCATTTTTAGCCAATCAAAAGAAAGTTATTATGCAAGTTTTGTAAGAAGTAATGGCTGCGCCCAGTGACTTTCCAAAACTAATATGTTAAATATTCAAAATAGATTCTTTAACCCAAAATCAGAAGCATGCGATCGAAGCTTTAATGCTGGGAAAAGATGGTTTCGTAGGGACAAGAACGGGAAATCTTTGACCTACGAATGTATTCCGATTACACGCTGCCATGTTTATGTTTTTCAATCGCACATGTTATCAATGTGTGATCAGTAGTATCGAGCGTTCTGATTGGACGCAGCTAGACTCAGCTGGAACCAATAAATGCCGGTAGCGGACAGACCAAAAAATCCGACTCAATCTGCCAAGGGTGAAGATAAGAGTATCGGATCGTAACCCTTGGCTAGCGAAGATGTCTTGCTTGATAATAAGAAAGATTTCTGAAAATAAATTTCTAGTTTATCAAGTTTGAATAAAACAATTTTATACATAAAGGAAGCAATTTTTGTCAACAAATTTGCCACTTTTAGTGGAACAAATATATACAGTAAGGAAATAATTGTACAGTAAATTGCAAATAACATCTCTTATTATTTCATATCACAAAATTATGTTTGTTTTAATTGATAAACAACTTCTTCTATTGTTATAATACCCTTCTGAACACACCATCCCCACCTATCAATGTATACATTTTTGTATTTAACACTTTTGTATTCCTAAGATTGTTTGATTGGTTGCTTGCGAGATAGAAAAGAATGCATTGGGCAGCCCCTATAAAGATGGAGAGTTGTATAGGCTTTGATTATTGTAGCAAGTATAATATAAAATAACTCCTTTTTAAATGTTTTAAATGGTTCGTTATCGTGTAAGGAACTCGGGATTCAAACACGGTAACCACTGTGATCCAACTGGCCAGCTATTAATTGTGGGGTACAGGGGTTGAAAATTTTTTAAGGCAGGCCTAAGCCCTGGGCTTTTTAAACTCAACAACCTTAAGCCCAAACATCAGTTTACCAAGCCCCCTCCCCCCTGAGCTAGTAACATAGAAGAAAATTATTTGAACAACAATAATTAAATGTTAATAGATCAAAATTGATTCCTTTTAAAAATAGTTTTATGAGTATTCTTAAGAAAAATTTAAATGGTATACATTTCAAGAAAATTCTTATTATTTTTCCTGGAAAAAGTCTAAGCCCGATGGGCTTTTTTTCCAAAAAAATTGCCAAGCCCAAGGTTTCCATTTTTTAAGCCCCGGGCATCGGGCTTGAGGAATTTTCAACCCCTGGGGTATTAGCCTTGGGAAGTCACTTGCACCCAGGTGCTTCTAAAACAACACTTCGCTACAACTACCATGTTTTATTTGTCCTCTTTTATGTTGCCTGACTGTTTAGTAATAAAATATTGAGTATTACACAGTACTTTTTATCGGGAAGAGGAGGTGCAGTTTACTAGTATATAAAAAATATACTATTACGTTTTCGTGGCTTACTTTGACACATTCTCCAAAGCGTGGAGTAAGAACCCCTGACTTCTGAGGATGACTTAGACAAGGTTTATGATTCCACGTTCGCTTTCACGTCATGACCACGAGTGTTAACTAAGGATACTTTTGAGTACAGGTCTGTGGCCAGAGATATGAAAACTCACCCTATTCATATATTTTCGGACGTTATTAAACAGGACCTTATCATATATTGAATTATTAAATCAGACCTAATCATATATTTTATTACTGCATATCCCTATTGGCAAAATAGTCCGTTCAATATATATACAAAAATGATAAAGAGATGTTATAGGAAAACTTTGTTTGTAAAATCACCATGGTTTACATGGGTTCAAGATGAAAATTGAGGCATGGATATAATTGGATAATTTAGAACTACCCAATGATACATTTTTCAATGAAAAATGGTACCTTTTCATATATTTTAGAGAGTTAAAAAGGTGACCCTTTCGGACCGAACATCCGTAATACATTATATATACCAAATTACCCCCCCCCCCTCCCCTTTTTTGCCTCGTGGTAATGACTAGGGAGCATACGTTAATTACTTAAGAACCCCCGACTTGAAAGAATTTCAGTTTACTTTCCTATACTACATACTTTTTGTATATGATTCTTTTCTTTTTGTTTTCAAAAGCAGGAAAAAATTATCAGAGCAGAAATAAATATAAATTCCGAGCCTCTCCGTCTAAAAGAAAATAATTGGTTTATACATCCCCCTTTCCTCCTTTTCGTGAACTGTGGTTGAAATTTCATCATTTCATTAAGCGTCATTAATTATTTCAATAATTATGTAAAACTTTATACATAAAATAGTACTTACTTACGTTACAGTGAGACTTGCATTCATCGTGCAGTTCTACAGATTCATTACATGTGCACTTCCTACACCAGCAGAAATTGTCTCTGCTACGATCGCACATTTCCCCCGGGAATGTGCAGAAAGTGTCACAACATTGGTACCGAAAGGTTATGTTCGAAATATTTAGCAAACTGACATACTGATACAGTAGCACCATCTTAAAAACTTAAAACATTCACTCACGGACACAAGTCAGGCAGCCATTCACACCCAAAACACAAGAGAAAGAGGTAAAATTTAAGTGATTTTTATATTTTATTTTTTTAATTTTTTTTTTAATTCTTGTTTGTCAAAGATAAAATATTTTTTAAGAATAACCTTAGACCAAAATTATGAATATGAAATAATTAATCAATTAAATGTTCGCAACAAAACAATATGGGCTATGGGGTATTTATAGACATGATGAAATATCTAATATCGCCTATTCAAGGGAAGTAACCCTTACTCATATTTTGAAATGTTATTCCTTAACACAATGTTTATATAACCTTTTATATACTAAATTGTTCTTCTAATTATACCTCTACTTGTATTTTGTACAACTCTCATTGCTCCCAGAGGGCTCCTGATTTGGAAATAAAAGATATGTTATGTATTATGTCAGTATTTGTGTCGTATAATATACAATTGTTTTTAGAAATACGTTCTCATTATTTTTTTTTGTATGAAATATTTTTAAAATGTCAGTTTCTAGGGCCTCATTATCCTGTAGGAAAAGTACATCATGTGATTACATTTTCAAAACAAGTACAGTTGAAATGAAATATATAGATAGTATTATATTTGATATGAAAACTTTGTTTGACTCATCATACCATCTATCTTGATGTAAAAATGTATTAAATTTTTACCACAAAATTTTGAAAGATGACTGAATGATTTACTTAATACAATTTTGCGTGATTTCGGCCAACAAAATGTCAAACAAAAATGTTTAAGAATAATAAAACAATAAGACACTTATAATCAACATTTATACAAAATAAAAAAATAAAAACGATGATAAACAACTTGATACTGGGACAATTTCTGTAAAAAACGACAGGAAGGTTATGATGATTATTTTCAGGATGAAAAATATCTCGAGAAGCAATTTATATAAAGCTGAACCGCACGAACCTTTTTAAAGCATCGGTTGATTGTGAAATGTGCTGAATCTAACCCGTGTCGCAAAATCGGCTGTTTTTTTTGCTACTGGAGATTTCTCTGACGTCCACGCCCCATCAAAGTCTAAAAAACGTTGGACGGCACTGGATTCTATGACTAGCTTACTGGTTGTGTCATTGTAACTAGATCCGTGTTTTATTTTACATGAAGTTTAATTGTATACTTATTTATGTCCTAGTGCCTTTCTTACTAATAATCTTATTTCACCAAAACCTATATATGGCAACCAGAGGTCACAGAGCCATAGGCTAGCAAGTATACACTGATATTACACTGCAAAACGTATATACTTATTTCAATATATTTGAAATGGATGTTGTAGTGTTATCTCACATAACATATGTTTTACAAGACTGCCGTCTGCGTTACATTTTCAGAGGTTAATGACTTAGGTCAGTGACCAAGTTATTCTATTTGTTTGTATCATATATTTTAGATAGAGTTGTAATAAAGTTAGTTTAGCTGCAGACGTTTTATTATAAACATGTTACCAGACCATACAACATGGTGGCCAGTGTAAAGTTTAACTTACACATTATACTTTGATAAGACTGTTCTAACAAAAGTGGACTAAAAATAATAATGGCATCATTTAAAGTATCAAATCCTGATCAGTTCGATTTTTCGAAACCGGAAAGCTGGAACAAGTGGATTCAGCGATTCGAGAGGTTTAGAGTTGCAAGTGGTCTTGGGGAAAAAGATGGAACTACTCAAGTAAATACTTTAATATACTGTATGGGAAGTGAGGCAGATGAAATTTTTTCGTCTTTTAATCTAACCAATGACGATAAGAAAAAGTTTAAAGTAGTCAAAGAGAAATTCGATGGATACTTTATTCCTAAAAGGAACGTGATATTTGAAAGAGCGAAATTTAACAAGAGAGTGCAAACAACAGAAGAACCTGTTGATCATTTTATTACAGCACTTTATACACTATCGGAACATTGCGAATATGGAGATATGAAAGACGAGCTAATACGTGATCGCATTGTTGTTGGAATTAAGGATGCAAAGTTGTCCGAGAAAATGCAACTGGACCCGGACCTAACATTAGAGAGATCAATAACTTTAGCAAAACAAAGCGAAGCAGTAAAGAAGCAACAACCAATCATTCGAGGTCAAATAGAAGAAGAGGCAAATCTTGACGCAGTGAAACAGCGTAGAAATAAACCACAGCAACAATTTCGTAAACCTTTGCACAAATCAATGAACGGAACAAAGCAGCAAAATAAATGTACTAGATGCGGAAGATCGCCGAACCACAATAGAAACAACTGCCCAGCCAAGGACGCTACTTGCCACAAGTGCTCTAAAAAGGGACATTTTGCGACCGCGTGTAAATCAAAGAGCGCCGTCGGAGAAATTGAACAATATGCGTTTCTAGGAGCGATCGATTCTGAAGGCTCAGAACCGTGGAATGTCAATTTGAGTGTGAAAAATACGGAAATAAAATTCAAGATTGATACCGGTGCAGATGTCACTGTGATTCCAGAATATATGTTCAGGAAATTACAAAATGTGAAATTAGTGAAAACGGATAAAATCCTATTTGGACCAGGTCAGAAGCAGCTTCATGTTCTCGGAAAATTTAAGTGTGAATTAAAATTAAAAAGTGTTAAATCAAATCAGGATATATATGTGGTTAAAGGATTAAAGAATTCGCTATTAGGGAGACCTGCAATTCAGTCTTTGGAATTGTTATCAAAATCAAATGTGGAAATTCCGAATTTATCATTACCGTTTGGAATTTCCTCTGCGCCAGAGTTTTACCAAAAGCGAATGAGTGAAACTCTAGAAGGGTTCGAAGGTGTAGTTTGTCACATGGATGATGTACTCGTGTACGGTAAGAATCAGGACGAGCATGACTGTCGGTTAGATGCCGTTCTAAATAAGCTAAAAAAGACTGGTATCACTCTAAATGCAGACAAATGTGAATTTTCACGTAGTCAATTGAAATTTGTTGGACATATTATCGACTCTAAAGGCATACGTGCCGACCCTGATAAAGTTCGAGCTATTGCCGAAATGAAAGCGCCTACAAATGTGTCAGAAGTTCGTCGATTTTTAGGAATGGTTAATCAGCTAAGTAAATTCTCAGCATGTCTTACGCCAATTACAGATCCGTTGCGTGAACTTCTTAGAAAGAAAAATGAGTGGAACTGGGGACATGCACAAGAAGCAGCATTTTTTAAAGTTAAGAATGAACTAAGCTCAACTCCTTGTTTAGGACATTATGATCCAAACAGAGAGACAATAGTATCCGCGGACGCTTCATCGTTTAGCCTAGGAGCTGTCTTAAAACAGAAAATGTCTAAGGATAAATGGATACCAGTTGCGTATGCAAGCCGTAGCCTGTCGTCTACTGAAAGCCGTTACGCACAGATCGAGAAGGAATGCCTCGCTACAACGTGGGCATGTGAGAAATTCTCAGATTATCTAATCGGGAAAACTTTCGCAATTGAAACTGATCATAAGCCGCTGGTGTCATTGCTTGGGAGCAAAAATTTAGAGGAATTGACTCCGAGATTGCAAAGATTTCGAATGAGACTGATGAGATTTAAGTTCACAATTTCATATGTTCCAGGAAAGAAATTGATAATTGCCGATACTTTAAGCCGAGCACCGTCCGGTACTCAGGAGAAAAATGAGAAAGATTTTGAATCCGAAACAACTGCTTTCGTTGATATGATCATGAAGGGATTACCCGTGTCAAACAAAAGACTCGATGAAATTCGCGAAAAGCAGGCGAGTGACCCGATAACTAGTGAACTTTCAATCCTAAGTCAAGAAGGGTGGCCTAACAAATCTAAAATTAGGCGTGAAATAATACCGTATTGGTCAATGCGTTCGGAATTCTCTGTAACTGATGGAATACTAATGAAAGGCACGTGTATTGTCATACCAAGTGTCATGCAAAGAGACATTATTAACAGATTACACGAAGCACATCAAGGGATTGTTAAATGTCGCGAGCGAGCGCGTAATACTGTGTGGTGGTTAGAAATAAATAGACAGATAGAAGACGTTGTTAAAAACTGTAGAAAATGTGCAGAGAATAGAAGTGATCATGCGGAACCAATGATAAATTCGGAATTTCCACACCGCGCATGGGAAAAAGTCGCATCCGACTTGTTTGAACACAATAAATAGTCTTATTTGCTCGTTGTGGACTATTATTCCCGCTTTATTGAGATTGCAAAGCTGTATAGCACTACCGCAAATTCAGTTATAAATCATCTGAAATCTATCTTCTCTCGCCATGGAATTCCTAACATTTTTATGTCGGACAATGGACCGCAGTACAGTGGATACTCGTTCCAAGAGTTCGCTAGACAGTATAAGTTTGAGCATAGAACGAGCAGTCCAAAATACCCGCAAAGTAATGGATTGGCAGAAAGAGCTGTCCGAACCGTTAAACAAATGCTCACAAAATCGAGTGACCCATATTTAGCATTATTGGCTTATCGTTCAACTCCACTAGAAAATGGATTCAGCCCATCTGAATTACTAATGGGAAGGCGTTTACAAACTACACTACCGATTGTAAACGTTGAACTTAATCCGAGACGATATAACAAACAATCAGTTCGATCGAGAGAGAGACGTTACAAACAGCAACAGAAATTTCACTACGATAGACGCCATCGTGTCCGTAGTTTAGAAAAACTTTCTACCAATGACGATGTTTATGTTAAGGATCAACATACTTGGGGGACAATTAAACGTGAAGCTAAAACTCCTCGTTCCTACATAGTACAAACAGAGAACGGAGAAGTCAGGAGAAACAGAAGAGATTTAGTAAAATCTGAGTCGAACGATGACAATAGTGATAATAAACAGATTAACGCTGACCTTCAAAAATCAGCGGATTTACAAACACAATCAGAATCAACACATTACATTACGAGGTCAGGGAGAGTGTCAACACCGCCAGTGAAACTTGACTTGTAAAAATTGTTTCAGTGTTTATTACTTTTGCAAGGTTAAGGTTAATTTTCGTTAAGCCGATAAAGGGGGATGTAGTGTTATCTCACATAACATATGTTTTACAAGACTGCCGTCTGCGTTACATTTTCAGAGGTTAATGACTTAGGTCAGTGACCAAGTTATTCTATTTGTTTGTATCATATATTTTAGATAGAGTTGTAATAAAGTTAGTTTAGCTGCAGACGTTTTATTGTAAACATGTTCCCAGACCATACAACAGATGTGATATAAAAAGAAAGTTTATACCCTTCTTGTTAACAGATGTATCATATCATAGAGTTGATAATAAGGGTTTTTACTAGTCAATAATAAACAAAGTTTACTCGGATTGTGGCTATTCTGAATGTTTACAACACGAATCATTATAACTATTGTTAATAAAATTAGGACAAATATTACATTTTAACAGTTACTTGCAACCATCACAATTCAAGGCAAAAAAATGATTTCTGGCTTTTAAAATGTTTTTATCTAAGTTTTGAAACAGTCTTGATCGCTCATGTATTGGGTATTTAAAGAAAGTGGCCGAATAATTTACGATAATTGTAACGAAAACACACCACAATAGATCATGTTTTCCTTCTGATGAATATCGGTAATTTTGTCATTATCGTTTTAAGCAGTATTCTAGCTAAGGGTCAAGCAGTGGGCGGCACATCAAAAATTTTATTTTTAGCTTTTTTGGCTTAGATGCATTCATTTTGATATAAAAAAAAATTCTAACAAGATTTTACATTTGAAAAAGTGTCAATTGCCTAGATAATTTTTGAATGATTATATAGAGAAAAATTTGCCGGGAAAATTTCACGGTATTTTTCACTGTATAATTCAACTATATTTCAAATGATTATATCTTAAAAAGGCAAAATAATTCAGAACTTAAATAAATTAGAATGTTGTTATATTGGATAGTTTTATCAAATTCCATGATCAAAAGTTTGCGTTTTTTTCTTTCATGTGCTATCACATGTATGCATTTTGCCTGATTCTTACGTGGACTGATACTTCATACCGTTTTTTCATTCAAGATATTTTTAAAAATAACAGCTCTGTAAATTGCTTAAAAACGTTCCTTAAACCAAAACGTCCGATTCCCTCATATTTTTATATTGGTAGTAGAATTGGTCAGATCCTGCACGTGAGAATTCGCACTGAAAGCATGCAGCTCGCTGAAAGAACACCTTTTTAAGAAGAATTTGGAGTTAGCTCCCTTTTGTTAATGTAAACAAATCGAGTCTTCCGAACATTTCCTACTTATTTACCCATTATATAGACGCTTAAGAAATACTTTGTTTACTACAATATCTGAAACAATAAACACAAACAACTTACTACACGGTAATCCAGATTTAACAGAGGTAGACAATGGTCGTAATTTTTTAACTGTTCTTGAATTCATTTTAAAAACAAAAAGATTTGCATATTAAAATGTTGCTCGTGGATAATATCTAATTAACTGCTTATAAAAATTATACAAGTCCAGTATATATGCTTGGTCACCTTATACCGGTATATATTTTTCAAACATAAATGTATTGTATTATTAGTCTTTATTCTTGTAAACATAAATAATTAATCCATCTTGTCAAATAGAACATAGTTACAATTCATCAGGAGAGGAATTTGAATAATTGGCTATCCACTTGTTTTCCGGTCCTCCATTTGTATGTATGTTATTGTTGTAATATTCTATGAATAAACTATTGTTTACAATAAGATATTTGATCAGAGACATGTGAATATATTTCTATGTATTAAATAAGGAACATTTCATATATTTTTCAATGTCTAATGCTCGAAATAACACATTGATGAATCACTGTTTGACAGAAACCACGGCGGGGGGGGGGGGGGGGGGTGTAACTTTGTACATGTACTACGGATGTATGGCCCAAATGGGTCACTCTTTTACC
This sequence comes from Limnoperna fortunei, assembly GCA_944474755.1. Lineage (NCBI taxonomy): Eukaryota > Metazoa > Mollusca > Bivalvia > Mytilida > Modiolidae > Limnoperna > Limnoperna fortunei. The sequence goes on along the minus strand of OX104117.1, from coordinate 33,428,912 downwards.
TCTCCAAAATATATGAATAGGTAGCTTTTTTCATGGAAAAATATATCATTGGGCAGTTGTAAATTTTCAAAATATATCCATGTCGCAATTCTCATCTTAAGCATGTTAAGCATATGTTAACCACAGTGATTTTACAAACAAAAGTGTTCCATTGACAAATCTCCGTCCGCAGATCTGTAAACCTCCCCCCCCCCGAAACATACCATAATACATGTTAAGGTAACAGATACAACAGGTACAAGTTGTGTTTACAATGTACAGTGTAGTTCAAAAGTTGGAGGGTTATAACTCCAGTAAGTAAATCAGCATATTTATACCGAAAATAGTTCATGGAAGCCAAAATTAATTGCATATTTAACTGTATTCGTGAACATTACTACTCTCTATCACCAAGAGATACATTTTAAAGTATACAACTTATACAATTAATAATGGCTATATAAATTATCCCTTTATAAATCCCAAGATTAGAGATTGTTTGTGTAAATTTATATCGTGTTCAAGTTGGTAGAAGTGGGTTAAAGTTGCAAACAGTGAGTTTGAATCCATAGTAATTTACACTGCAAATCCTCCTATTGAAACAGCAAAAATGCGTTGTCTTTATTTAGCATAATTCACCAACTATATTGTGCTAATGTTAAGTCACTACACTAATATATGTAGTCACAATGTTTAAACAAAAATGATTTGTATTTTGTACTGATACGAGCATTTTAAGGCATAAAAGATGAATATATCAGCTACTTATGTATGAATAAAGATTAAGAAATTAGTTTAAAAGCAAAGTGTTTGCAAATATGGAATACTCTTTTCCAATCATTTTAAACATTGAATGCCATATTATGTAATATCACTTGATTACAAAACCATATCATAAATAACCAAGCAAGTTAAAAGCACGATTCATGAATATCCCTGTCTCTTAATTCTCATGACTGTTTATTATATAATAGTCCAATGCTTTCAACCTATTTTGGTGTTTAAGGACACAGAAGATATCTTACAAATACAGTTTCTTATTTCCTAAACTTATATTACATCATAAAAATAGGCTGCTCATTGTTCGGGGGGTGGGGGGGAGCATCGGTGGCCGAGTGGTAAAGGTAGTTCGTCTACCATTGATCACGTGGTCTGTCAACACTGAGATTGCGGGTTCGATTCTCACTGCGGTCACGATTTACTCGACACCAATCTTAATTGACAAGGATTGCCAGTTTTCCTTCCGCAGGTATTGAGTTTTCTTCGGGTACTCCGGCTCTCTCCCCCAATAAAAACCGAACGCCATGATATAGTTGAAAAATTGCAGAAAGTGGATTTAACCACCATCAAACAAACAAAAACAAACTCATTGTTCAGTACAAGAGAGAATCAAAATGTACACCTTTATACACATTCAAAAGATTGAAAAGATATAAATTTGTAAATGCTTGTTCGCTATATCAGCAATGAACACAAGTGCGTCCGTAAACAATGTTAAACATGTATAATTGTTGTTTCCGGAAAACAAAAAGAATTGAAATTTTCGCAAATGATTTATTTCCAGCTAAGAACACAAGTGCATCCGTAAACAATTGTTGTTTCCGGTACATGATTAGCAGAACAGTTATATGGCTTATGTAAATTAAGAAAAGAAATGGACTCGTCGAGTGAACCACTTTTACATTCCCGCCATGGACACAGGAGGTATACTGACAACGAATGCACGTCCATACAAAGAAATGTTGAAAGTAAAAGTAACGTGGATTATATAGCTGTTGGGTGTATTTTAGTGACAGTGCTATGTGAACGATTAGCATATTATAGTGTGATTATTAATATAATACCATTTTGTACGTCCAACGCATTAAACATGACATCAACTGATGCGACGACAGTCAGTCAGAGTTTTTCAGGTATCTAGAATTTTCTTTTGAGCAAATTTGTAAGATCTTCATTGTATATTTTCAGTACTTCTTTGTTTGTGCAATGGTTAACTTGCTGGGTGTTAAACCGGTGTCGTAGCTAAGCGAAACTTAGGCTTCCAGACACTCGAGAGAGATTAAGGACCTTTAAACAGCACTATATCTCTGGAGCTTCCAAAGGGGGAGGGGGTTTCGCCCCCGGACCCACTATCATGGCTTTGCCAAGTAGCCCTTTTAAATCAGCCCTCACATACTTCGCCGAGAAAAAGGCTTCTACATCATTCAGACTCTGCATACGCCACTCTACACTCCAACCAATTAATCAATATTTGCGGTTTAATACTTAGACCAGTATATATGGTTGGCCGTTCAGAATATAAAAGCGGTTCACTGTACGGGTACAGATGAGCACTAGTCAGATGTTTTCATTGACCATTCACATCTCTCAACACTAGTTAATTACCGAGTCCGACATCCTTATTAATTTTACTGAATTTTTACATAAAGTATTATATTTTGTTACTTTGTTTTCTTCTGTTTCAGGTTTAGTGTTTATGATACCATTATTTGCCGGGTGGATAGCAGATACTTTAGCAGGGAAATATACAACTATTTTTTGTTCCGGACTTATTTTAATTTTAGGTTAGTAAAATTAGTCATTAAGTTAACAACCTCCATTCCCCGGAAGTTTGTATTATAGGTTCGCATAAAAGTACATAAATCGTGCTTATTGGTGAACACATTTTTCAGTATCGTTTTGTAAATCTGGACATTTGTTGGATTTTTCTTTTTGTATTCATTTCAACTTTAATTATTATGTGCTTTATTTTCAAAGGGCTGTTTATGTTGCTGGCATCGGCTGTAGACTATGTGGCTTGGTTTAGAACTGGACATGTTAATGTGGTATGTACACCAAAACTTGTATCAGTCATAGACTCGTGCGCACAATTAAGAGCATATTATTTCTATATGCACTTCGAAATCAGTACACATCCAAGTTTTTGAATGTCCGTTCAAGGTTTAGTGGTAAAACTAAAATATGTACAGTTTTAAATATATTATTCTGTTGTACTAGTATATAACGAGGAAAATCTACAAGGTTAAGACTTCCTGTTTGACACAAAACAAAGCGTGTTTTCTTATAAGAAAGCTAAAATGGCAGACAGGGGACTATTTAACGAAACTTTCCAATTGGATAAACTGATTCATAAGTTGGAAAACAAGATTTTCAAGCACTGTGTTATCAGCTCGTATTTTATCATTCTAGATAAAGTTCAGACTGACATCAAGGATAGATTTAGCAAATCATATCCACTTTCTTATTTGGATGTCACTCTGTAGTGCAGAGAAAACATTATTTTACACATGATAGACGCAAATTTAGTACATTCTTTCTTAAGACTGTTCCAGAACAGGATAAGTCCTCTCGTTATTCATATTTCTATAGGTGATCTACATAGTTCCCTTTAAATCATACAGTTTGGTGTACTACTTTTAGAATTCGTTTACAGAATTGTAATGGACTTTCTCAATATTAGCTATATTTTCAAAACCCCATACTTTTGACCTATACATTAAGATCTAGCTATACATAGTGTGTCAAATAGTTTTAGTTGTAGATCTATAGGATTTTCGTTTTTTGTTATTTTCTTGTAAAAGGCAAATATAGCCTTTTGAGCCAGTTCAGTCAGCTTATTGCTTTACTAACCCCTACGTTAACATTGAAAAGCACACATAAATAAGTACATATTTAAAAATAACTTTCAATATTTTGCATTTTATATTTCATGATAGCAAATGTTGCATAAGCCCAGTTCTACAGACGGTATCAAAAGCGTTTTGGAAACCAATAAAAGTTCTGAACAATTTTTTTTACCCAAAGAAAAATAAATGTTTATTAATGAGTAACAAATTATTATCAAACTGCTTGGGCGTTTGAAATAAGATTAATATGTTACGATAAATTATGAAGTCTGTTACAACTGAAAAGATTTTCACTGGTGTTAAACGGATAATAGTATTACAGAACCTAAGATGGCGGGCAAAAACATATGTAATGTATGTTTTCATCAATAACTCGATATTTAAACCATCTTTTGTTCATAGCACTTTATGCAAGAATGCACAGCATCAGTATCATTGCGTGGACCCAATACTTGTTTCAATTGAGATCGTAGATGTAACCGGAAAATGGGTTTTAAAAAAGTGTCATTGTGATAGTAACGTTTACCTCTAATGTTTAATTGTTGATAGTAACTATAGTGATTTAAAAAAAACTTTTTATAAAGTCATAGTAGTGGATTTCAGGTAAGTTCAGGATGGCACAAAACAGGAAGTTGTCGAGTCATCATAATATACTTGCAAGTAAAAATGTTATAAAATATCTTTTTGCATTATCCAATAGTAAAGTAAATTTCATTTTATAAAATATTTACTAGTTTTAACCTTTACACCGTTGGCTTTGGACAATAGAACACTTATCTGATCATAGCTACAATAATGTAGCTCCTTTTTATTGACGGAGCTACACATTCTTGGGATTTATACATATTTTCCGCTATTAAACTGCTATTTTTGTTTAATCCATATTTTTTCCTTTCTCTGCCGTTCAGTTGAAATTTCTACAATGTCTAATTAAATAATTTTAACACTTTTTCGTAATCATGGCATTGTTGACAAAATTACAAATGTGGAGTGTAGAATTGTGGAATCGTATATATCGGTAAAAATTTGATCCCAGCTGATGCAATAAATCCGAAAAGACTTGATCCGGATGAACATTTTTACCTAATCGATTCAGAAATTATGAACTTCCTGAATTTAAATTTTGACAATGCCATGATTACAATAAAGAAAACTAATGAATAAGGTGTTGTAGAAATATCAGTTAAACTTCAAAAACATAAAAAGATATATAGCAATATAAGGAAACAGTTTAATAGCTTATTTGGACAATTATCGGCAAGTTTATAAGTTTCTTTAATGTCCCAACTTGTGGAGGGTGTGTTTAAATTACGTCTTTGAAAATACTATATTTTTTATTTATATTTTAAAAACAAAAATGATTCTTTTCAATTGGCAGATTTTGTAGGAATGGAAATCGATAATTTTTAACTTATTAGAGCAAAAGTATATGTTAACTCTTTTAAGTACGACTTCACGCATAGGTTTCATAAAATGTTCGTTATTTTTTGTAGATTTTTCATATATTTAAAATCTTGTTCTTATCACTAACCACTAAAATATATTTTTTCAGAAAGTAACACTTAATAGTATATTGTTTGTTAAACTGTTTCATATTTATTTGAAACTTGGCAACTTTGATTAATGATCTATTAACTTTTAACTTGTAATGTAATTGTATAAACTTGATGAACTGGATTGTATGTTGACATAATTTTAATTTATTTATATGTGAATGACCAAACAAATTTCGTAGGTTGTTATTCGGTTCATTTTAATGGAATGAAAAAATTGTTCATTAACCTGTTTAAATTAGTCCCACAAATATTAGCTTATTTCTTAGTTGCCTCAACAGAGTTATGAAACTTTCTGAAGAATATCAAGCTTATTTAAGGGTTATATAAGGCCAATCAAAATACAGGGAACTTTATACGAAAAGGCCTAACTTATCGTCAAACTTCTTTTGTTTGATGACAAAATTCTTGCCGTCAAAGACTGTTTTTCGATCGTGTGAAGTAAAATATTGTTGTTGAAGGATGTAATGTTAAATATAGCACAATGGCATGTTCACCTCAAACTAAGGAACAATGTATATAGAAAAGAAACACGTTCATAATGTATGATTGTTCAAAACATGTTAAGAAATGCCAATGGATTGAAAGGAAACATGTGAGACGTTACTTTTACCATATAACAGTTACTTTCACGCATAATTTGCACAAATCGAAGGTTCAACATTTATGAAAGAAACTATCATCTTCTGTGTTTTTTAAATATGTTTTTCTCGTTTAATACAATTAATTCATGATTTATTTTTGTGTCAAAAGTATCCTAATCAAATGAACAAATTTTAATCTGGATAACTCGTTGGTACATTAGGTAAAATTGTAAAAATGATTAAAATGTAATTTATCTATTTCCTCCACCATCGTATTGAGTTTATAGTAACTTCCGTTACTATTAGCCGTTAAACACCAGTAAAAATTCAAACTTGAATTTAATGTTATGCTACGGTACATTCTGGGGTAAATTTTAGAACCGTTATTCTTTTATGTAGCTACTATAATACCATTCAACCATTCGTCTGGTATTATTCATGTGTCTAAGATAACATTATATAGTTTAAAATAAATTGGCATCATATCCTAAAAAGTGTGTGTGAATATTCATTCAAAATATTTTCTGTTCCAAAGCTTTAAAATGTAACACTACTTTTCGAATTTCCATTTCAAAGTTGAGAACTTATCTTTTTCTGAATCCTCGGCTTCATTTAATTCTTTAGAAATGTTCCTAACGTGTTTGAAGCGGTATTTCTGAACTTTATTTTTTTAATTTATGTAGTTCTTAGATAAATTTTGAAGTTCGTCTGTCAAGTATGTACAGGTCATATACACAGGAATATAACTATTTGTTATATAGCATATATACGTTCAGTTATTTGGGTGAAATCAAGACAATTTGGTAAAACCAAGAAAAACAATTGACTGATCTAATGTAAGATTAATGTTGTGTATTGAAAGAGTTCCGTCGTTTTCAATTTTCATTCCCGTTTCATTATCTAATATTCGTGTAAACTTTTTTGACAGGAGGTGCGGACTGTACTATTCGTTGTAGCACTTGTACTAATAGCCTTCGGATCTGGAGGCATTAGGTCAAATACTGGCCCACTGGGTGCTCAGAAAGTTGAGGAAAGGGGACCACAAGCGGTTCAAACATTCTTTAATTGGTATGTCTTTAGTTTCTTTATATTGGCATACAAGTCGTTTTAATTCTAGAAAATAGTTTAAAGTTTGTATTTGTCTTCGATGCAGCAATACATTTCGGTGCTCTTTTTCAGTTATTAATTATCGTCACAGTTACCATTAACACTTTTTTCTGTCAATTTGTTATGTCAATACAGTCACCAGGTCGACTAATCATAGCCTTCTCTATCTCAGTGATGTATCAGTACAGGCGCCAGGTCAAACTCTCATTATCTCATCTGTCATTCATACATATATACGGTCATCACAGTCTTTATTACAGTCTTTTTTTATCCGCGATGCATCGCCATGTCAACACCTTATAGACCGCCTTGTCAGTGATGCATTAATTAGGGTAGTCACAATGACTATGTAAGTGAAATAGCGTTACGGACAATTGTTCGAACAATTGTATGCTTACCTGTCAGAGTAACACCAACAGGATCATCACGGTGACAAACTGCATGCTTCATTGTCTATGATACAAAAGTGCCACCGTCAGGCCAACTAATTACAGTGTTCTATGTGTGAGATTTATCATTATAGTCGTGCATTAATAGTCGTCACAGTATAACTTTCAAGTCAATAATGCATCAGAACTATCGCCACGTCAAGCAATAATTTACTGCAAATGTTACATAAATAAATGCGTTTCTCACGATTATCCTTGGCATATCATCATGATTTATAGGAAAATTAATTGGGCGGAGTGAATATCCAAAGTATGATCACGAGTGCCGCATAACGCATCTGATTAAACGAGTGCGCGGAACTTGTTCCACGCACGAGTTTAATCTGATGCTTTATGCGGCACGAGTGATCATATTTTGGATATTCACGATGCCCAATTGATTATCCTATTTATTATATAGATCAAAATTGTTTTCGTAAAATTTTAATGCTTAATCCTAAATTATACGAACGGCGGATGAATATCTGTATAGTACAAAACCGTAGTGACATTTTGGCGGGAAAAAACCCGAGAGTGAAAATAAACGATAATTTTCACATGTGATTTACCGTGATTTCTTTCACTCGGAAAATTCGATTTTTCATCTCTATATAATAAGAATAATTATCACTACTTTTATGCGAGCCTGCCACTTTATGTGTTCTCACATACTAAACAAGGTGACCACACGGTTTATTTTGTAGGTTCTATTGGTTTCTCAACGTTGCTGGTTTTATAGCGTTTACAGTAGTAGCTTATGTACAACAAGAACTTGGATTTACATGGGCATTTCTAATTCCATTTGTTGTAATGATTATTGGACAAATAGTGTTCAGAGTAGGCAAATGTAGACTTTCTTCAACACCAATCGAAGGTAATTACGATGTATATTTTGTTTATCTGAACTCGTCTTTCATATACATGTATGTTTAAAAGCTCGTCAGCGGGTGGTTGGCTTTATTATATGCAATGCTCCCGAGTTCTTGTCAACCATCTGAATGCGAAAATTGCTGCAGATGACTTGCGTGGTCTTGTACGTTTGAGCGCAGACCATATTGGTTGTCAAATGTAAAGGAAAACATTAATTATTTCTGAAAACAATATTGATATTGACTATTATCTCCGTATGATTATTATTCCTGCAATTTGATTGGTCAGTTACACGTCGTTACAAAACCAATATACCCTGGGCGTTGCTAAGTCATATACCCGGGTGTTGCTAACCATTAGTTGCACAAAAGTACTTAAGATACGTTTATGTGATAAATTGTAATTGGTTTGTGTCATATATAAGATGATGAAATCTTTAAGAAAAGGTCCAAATGTGTTTTATTTTTAACAGAAAAAGAAACAAAAGATATGCAGTTTGACAAACAACGACGTCACACTATTATGACGTCTCTGCAAGACATTCAGCGCCAAAATTTATTTCTTAAACATCTGTTTGATTCCATAAAAAACTGTTTTTGTTTCGAGAACTGTAGGGTTCTACCTTGTAAAAAAGCCTCACTTTTTATCAAATTTCAATCAAACTGTCTTTGATAATTATGAAAACGTTACGTTAACGTCCACCATTGAGTTGACAAAGTACATAAAAATCCATTCTTTCAAACTAGTACCGGGGATAAATTCGTTATACACGTTCATATCCGTAGATATGGAGATTTTAACACCTTCAGTACCCCTGTACACCCTTCGGCTTCGCCTCAGGGCGTACTTGGGGCGCTTCAGGTGTACCTCAATATTTACTATTGCAATCATTTTTAATTTTATTAACAACAAGTAACTCACCATTTAAGAACATATAAAACTGCATATATAGAATTTTCGACTATAAAAATGTGGAGAACTCACTGTACAATATTAACAAAACGACAACTCATAACAACTAATCAGGACCTAATACATTTTGGACCTTGCACATATTGGCATAGTGGAGTGTAATTGTGTGAGCCAATCAAAAAAATGCATGAACTTTATTCACTATTTATAAAATATAATACTGAGTTTCATAGAATAAACTTTAAGTGAAGTTGGATACGATACTTTAAAATAAAAGGCAAATCGTAAGAGAAATCCAATTTTTAACCTTTTGTCGCAGGTAGTCCTATTTGTGATGTTATTGGAGTGTGTTGGGTTGGAGCTATAAAGTGTAGATCTAACCAGACTGTGCGCAGATATAGTAAAGAAACAATTGACAGAGTCCGATCTTTTTCCAAACTTTTACCTGTATGTGGACTTTTTATTGTATATTGGGCTGTATATGCACAGGTAAGGGTCTTGTTTTAAAGACGCTTCTAACTGCAAATACTTTATCGTTACGAGTTCCTACATTTTCATTATGTAATTGACTAAAAGACCAAAAGAGATTTCTCCATCACTTTGCGTCATTCATTTTGACTAACATTTTAAAACTACTTCGTAAACGATGGGCTAAACAGAAAAATTACACATAATTAAACATTTTTTAAGGAAATTGACGTAAAGGCATCATTTAAATGTTGTGTCTGTGACATTACAACTCCTGGTTTGGAAATATATAAGTAATGCTCTTTACGGGTGAAGAGATGTACAGATCTGTCAAATGTTATATTTTCTGATTGACAACATATTTTGTCATGTTATTGAGGACATCATCTTTGCTAGCGAAATGGGTTACGACTGGGTAAGGCTGGCGAAGATAAGAACACATGTTTTTCAACAAACTTTGTATTCCAATGGGAATTATTTGTGTCCCTTTCTTCACCGACCTATTTTTGTGCTCTTATTAGGCTATGTTCCTAGAAGGTCGGCTGAAGGAAGAAAGGAAAGACACCGGCGGCCGAGTCCATTAATTTTACATTCCGTTATATTGATTATGTCCCGAAACAATGGTTATATGGTGATATAATCTACCTTAGTGAGCTTGAAATTAAAGACACAGCCAATATACTTATGTCGGCCTCTTACATAATCCTACTTATAGAATATGACTCGGGAAAACTACAAACTAAAATACGACAAACGATGACTTCAACTTTCTAATTGTCATCGTTTTGTGTGTACATGTACATTTCACAACATATGCTTGATGCTAAATCATGCGATCGGTATTCTGAATTTCTAGACTCTCACTGCTGTTTGACTATTAAACAACTTAAACAAAGGTTTCAGAAATACTTTGGTCAACGTTATAACTTAGTTAATCGTTATGGAAAATCCATCTTAAAAGATCTGACGTTTTTGCTGAGTAATAGGTAGTCTTTTCTATTCCATGATTAAAATATTTATTAGATATCATAATGAGTAACGGTTGTCTAGTTACAAGTAGGCTAATTACTCTTCCGGAGCCCCTGGTTACTCACTTTTTATTTTTTGTGTATTTGGTTTTTGTTTTTCTTTATATATATTTGCCTATATCCGTTTTTATTGTCCCATGACTTTTAGCTCTTGTTGTTCGGTCGGTTTTTTGCTATTTTTCTATACTTAACAGGTAGTGAAATCGGTTCCAGTCTTTAGTTAAGATACATTGTCATTTTGTGCATGCCGTACTATGTTACTAAATGTAAATATATGCCGACGTACTTTTCATAATCAACCCTTTTTTTCTATAGTCTACATCAACATTTTTCCTGCAAAGTGAACGAATGGATATCGATGTTGGGTCCAAACAGGTCCCTGTTGGCATTTTATTAAGCTTCAATGCGTTTGTCGTAATGTTGCTGATACCGATAATGGAACTACTTGTGTGGCCATATTTAAAAAGACGAAATCATAAAATGTCGTTGTTACAGAGAATTGGTAAGATTTTGGAATATGTATGTTTTATATTTATTTTTCGGTATAGGTTTAATTTGTTTTTAAATGTGTGTATCATTATATCAGAACTTCTTGCTCATCCTCGTAAATCGTACATAATATCCTGTCAAGTCATTTTACTGACTTACGAAAACTATATTTGTCAGAAAAGGGAAATGATGTGTTTACGATTCATATTTTATATATAATTTGAATGTCAGAGATCACAGAAAATAAAAAAATGGAATTTTTACGATTATTACGAATAATTTCGAATGAGAACCTAAAATGAACAGTAACGAATTTGTACAAAGGAAACAAATACGGATTACTAAAAAACATTTAAAATTGTTCAAATAGATCTGGTTAGATCAGTTTTAGTTAAGTATTTAGTTAAGAAATAACTCATGCATGCCATACTTTGTTGTCGTTTTAACACGGCGGGCAATATATTCGTAAATATTTAGCGAGGGGTTAAGTATCACGAGTATAATGCTTATCCATGTTAAAACTACAATAAAGTATGTTATGTATGAATTGTTTTAATTCTTATTATGACTAATGCGGTAAGTAGTACAAAAGGAAGCGGCATAAATAAATAACGCTAGTTAATGGCTGTTCCAAGCGTGTAATATTCAAAAATTGTTGGAAAAATAATTTATTGTGAGTATGTTAAATCATACAATCTCATAATTCAGACTAAAACCAAACAGCATTTTTAAGAATAACTATAATTATGGATAATACATAACACAGTAATTTTTTACGTTAGTTTTAACATTTACACAAACCACACAGCTAACGCATGTGCGAACTAAATTTATTAGAATTCTAGCACGGCTTTGTTTACATAGATAAAGCAGGACGTCATATTAGAATATTTATGAAAGACGTCTGTTATCTGTCCTTTTAACTTGGTTTTATTGGTACTGGTTTTTTATGAAGACCGAAAAACTTGCCCAAGACTAATTTCAGTTTGAAGTCATTTTATATTACATATTTTTCTTATTATTTTCCAGCAATTGGAATGGTATTGGCAATATTTTCAGTACTTGCAGCAGGAGTAGTAGAGATTTGCCGTAAGGAGCATATGGCATTAAACCAAACTATAGAAAAGAATGATTACAATGCATCAACAATTTCTGTGTTTGCTCAAATTCCACAGTTTGCTTTGTTCGGTGCAAGTGAGGTGTTCGCAAGTATTGCAGGTAAACCTTTTAACAATATGCATCACTTTTTGTTATTACTAATAAAGTATGAACGATTTAAAATATTTGCACAAAATTGACGATTGAAGACTCATGAATTACAAGCTGTGCTGCAAAATTTCTCGACTGCTCTTATATTTCAGTCGTTTTGCATAAAATTGTTTTAGTTTGGAAACTTCTACTTGCAGGAATGGAATTTGCATATTCTCAAGCGCCCAACATGATGAAGGGCTTTTGCATGGGGATGTTTTTAGAAACAGAAGGAATTGGATATTTTGTTTCATTAAGTATTATTACAATATTGAGACAGAGTACTGGACGTGAATCAGGTAATCCATGGGTGAAAGTAATTAATATAAATAATTTATAAAACGTTATTAGTTGCCATTTAAACCAAGTTCATACATTTACTTCGAACAAAGAAAACACGTTTTTCTATTTTAAATTAACCATATGAACTATACGCTACATATTATCACACAAAAACCAAATCCTCATTACAACATATAGGATCAAATGCCGTTTGATAAAAAAGTTTTACAACTACGACAGGTTCATTTTTGTCAAGCTCCATACCGACGTCTTCTTTGGATAGCATAAAAACATTAATTATGCTATATATATATTTATATTTTGTTATCTCTCCCTATGAAAGTAATTGTCAGTGTAGTAGCAATAAAGCATAATCATATGACCTAACTATGGAACAAACTAGCGATCTCAGATTTGCAAGTCGAAAGCTGGTTAGTATTATAAAATGCTGGTTTAGTGTTTAATTACACAACGAGTGAAAAAATTAATTTATTAATAAATTTATATTAAATAATTTTAGTTACAGATTCCTGGTTTCCCGATGAGATAAACGATGGCAAAACTGAATATTTGTTCTTCCTGTTGGCCACATTAATGTTTTTGAACTTTTGTCTGTTTTTGTTCGTGGCCTACTGTTATAAATATAGGCCAGAAACAGAAGAGGCTTGTGTTGAAGAAAAAATACGAAACTCTATAGAGAGCTGAAACTTTACTACATAAATTAAGGTTCCGATCTGTGTTTGATTCCTATGCAATCTATTTCTATCATCTACACAGTAAACTAATCCGACAAATAGAATGACCTCGTGGATTATACATGGACTAACAATACTAAGGACAGGAAATCCAATCGCACAGAAACAGGCAAAAGTAAAAATGGAGAAAAGACACTCTCATAGACACCAGGAGTGAAACCAGGTAATCCGGTGTTTATATTGGAGACACTGTTTTACTAATCGACAGTTTAACCACCAACTGTTGACCACATGCATATTAATTCAAACATAAATTAAAAATGCATATAACCACTTCTTTTTGATAATTTTGTTATTTTATTGACACGTTTAGAAATGTAATAAAAGTTAATAAAATTTGAAAGTGATTTACGCCTTGCCTGGTGAAGACTCATCCTGTGAATCCGAGGTAAGATTTTTGCATGAATTTAGCTTTTTAGTCTCAATTTTCATTATTGTGCATACGTGATCATTGCGGTCATCGTCAGCAACATGTCTGTAATTGTATAGGATTATAAAACATTTTTTGCATGTCAAAAGATCGTTTTATATATATGAAGTGCCACCAACATTTTGATAACTCGTGTTCTAATCTAAAAAAAAAATTGCATCCTAACATGTTTTTCATTCCCTACAGTTTTTGCACATTATTTACTTATGCACTCACCCTAAGATATGGTTGTATCCCATTTTAATTGAAAATTGTGAATATGGACTTATAATGTGACAAAAGTCGCCTATGCAAGTGCTAATATTTATAACAGTTTAATTATATACGTTGTTTATTTCCATTTTCATACCACTGGCAATGAACTTCTATTCAACCCACTCAAATTTGATTTAAATCTTGTTTGTATGCTTTAACCCACCATTTTAACCCACAATTCTTTTAAAGTGCCATCACCAAGTCAGGACCATAGCTTTAGTTACTATATTGATTCTGGAGTTTGCTGGGTTTTTGGACATTGTGGATTGTCTTTTTTGACAGTTTCTCGATATTCGGCATTTTGTTATTACCTTCATCGACTGAAACCATATCGTTTACTTCATTTCAATGCTTAAAATAAATGTGCGCTTTCCCTCGTGACATGCAGCAGTCCTTAATCAAAAAAAGGGCAATAAGATATCATATACATATGTATATTAAGAATAATGAAAACGAAATAAGTATAAAAAGGCTTGACATAATGTGTTATTCCTCAGTCATTATAACCGTTGAAATTAAAATATGTCCACTTAACCGTCTCTATTAAGAGGCCATTTGATTTATATAATTTTGAAGTTACGTTATCCTATTGTTACATCTGTGAACGACTAGATAAAATTATAAATGACTTAACTACGTTTTGAAATAATAACGAGATAATAAAATAGATGGACACGTAGAAGAGAATCTGAGCCACTTATAAATGACAATGAAGAAGGTACTTCCATACAGGACCAACAGGAAGAAAGAGGAAGCTTCGCGAATTATGAAGTCAGTTAGAAGTATTTTATTGATATGGTTTGATGAACGTATAGCATATTACAGTGTTAACGCCAATATGAATTATGGCTTACTTCATAGAACATGACATCAACTGTTGCTGCAACAACAATGAATCTGGAATTTTCAGAATCTGTACTATCTATACTTTTTTCTGTAAAATTGAAAGCATGCTCTTTGTCTAACCATCTAGTGTCGGTTAACTTTCGGTTAATATGTAAGTTAAGAAAAATATAATATAAAAACAAGTACTATCTTTAAATAGACAGTCGACGCATTCAATTCTAATAGACGTCTGTAAAATAGAACGGAAACTGAACAAACAACAAAAAGAAACAAACTTTTTAAAATTATAAAAAGAAAGAGACAAGAAACATTATCGTTTTCCTTCATTAATGTAGGGGAGGGTAAACAATTAGTGTTGTGAGCTGTATCCAATCAAAATAATATAAGGCTACAAGAAGGTTGCTTTATTATTGTATTCATTATGGATTTTGAAGACAAAAATACCAACTTCTTGTGATGTATCGTATATATTTCTCGAAAACAAAAAAACAAAGTTACTAAACATTTTTAAATTTCAAAACGGCACTTTTCAAAATTTCATATACTTTCAACACCAAGTTTTAATCAATACAATTGCTATTTTAATCATTTGACTATCTATTGAACATGAAAACTTCAAAGTAAGATATTTTAATTAGAATTGTGTTGTTCTCACAGGAAAACAAAGTGTCAATTCAATGCAAATTAAATGTGAATTGAAAGTCTTATGCGTTCAGTTGTAGGCTATTCCAAAAATAAGGATGGCGTGCGGCACTGAAAATATATTGTACCCAATAAATAATTGTAGCGAAACCAAAGGTGAATTTTTCTTCTTATTCGATGGGCTCTGAGTGTTATCAAACCCACTGTGTCTCAAACAAGTCATAGAGCGTACTGACAATTACATTACAATGACCTAAATACCTTTAGGATAATTTGTTTTGCAATAATTTCACGATAGAAAGAGTGTGTAAAGGGGCCAAATCAAGAAAATATGCATAAAACATCATCGGCCTGAGGGTTGTTTACAGATAAAATGATCAACAAAGCAAATATACTACCCCCAGACGAAATTCGCCAAAATTACACGACGTATGCTTTTACCAGGTAATTATTGTATATCAGTTCTAAATGGCATTCTTTGGCATAACAATCATTTTATATACCACAATAGTTTAAAAGCGTCAATTTGGTGGAATAATAATTGAGAAATGCAAATAGGTATGCTTTTCAGAGTATAACATAGTAAATCGATCGAACACAGAACTTTTTACTATTTTTGTCCAATCAGAATGCAAGTTTGTCTTCAATAATCATTCGCTACCATGGGTTAGCATCTTTAAGTTAAAAGATTGATGTAAGTGTAATGTAGGCTATTCCAAAAATAAGGATGGCGTGCGGCACTGAAAATATATTGTACCCAATAAATAATTGTAGCGAACTTTTTACTATTTTTGTCCAATCAGAATGCAAGTTTGTCTTCAATAATCATTCGCTACCATGGGTTAGCATCTTTAAGTTAAAAGATTGATGTAAGCGTAATGTCTAGAATTTACCTTTATTTCTAGTACTGTAAACTGGAAATTTTCGCGGGGTGTTATTTTCGCGATTGTGGTATCTAAACATTTAACTTGGGGGTAAATTTCGCTGTCCCATGTCTCCGAGTGTCTAGTATTTACGATTTACCGGTCACATTTTGTTTCGGAAGTGAAATAAAAGTCTTTTTATGTAAAAACACACGTTTTCCGTTATGAACTGATCATGGGACGAAACATGTATGATTCAATAATTTCTTTATTAATGCATTTTTATTAATTTTAATAAAATTGTGGAGTAAAGGAATTATTCTAAGTACAAACTACAAATTCTCCCATTTTAAATGTGTGAGTAAGATAATAATCTCATTTGTTGAATAAAGATTCCATATTAATTAAAACTGATTATTTTGACGAACTGTATTTATCTGTTAATTAAGTTGATTAACAACTATATCCGTCTGATCATTTATTGATTTTCCCTCCGGTTGTATATATAAAAATTTACAGTCACTAATATCCTCTCTCAGACCAAAACATTGTACCAACAATTTATCTGATGCAAGCTTAGTCGTAATAAAATGTCATAAAAATTTGAAAAACGAAATGGATTTTGCAAACGTGCGTTTACCTCCGTAGTTATATGACGTAAACACTGAACAACTATTATTTCTGCCATTTGTAAATATAAATACAAATAAAACTATAATAAACTGTTAATACACTATTTAGTTAATGTATGTGACAAAGAATTTAGTGCGATCAAGGTATTAGTCCATATTTTATTGTGCAGCATTCCACGTTTACAGTATATCTGTAAAAGTGAGGATTCCGTTTTAACTTTATTGTCGATGATTCCTCTTTACTGTGCTTTTATTGTGTCAGTGATAAAGTATGGTCCGGCTTGGAGCAAGAGGTACAACAGGGATCTATAATGAATAAATGAACAATAAGAGATAAAAGAAGAATGGAAAGACTTATAACACTAATTAATAATAAAATACGTTGCACACGGGAACAAAATAATTTAATTGTGGTAGTATAAAACATGAACAGAAATACATTTAATCATTTTTAAATGCATACATTTAAAATCGACCAAATACAACAAAAATACGTTAATGCGTTGTTTGTTTTAATTAAATTTCGTGTTTGTTTTATCGAAATTTTCCATCTTTTCTTAATAGACCATGAAGTAAACGGTATGTGTTCCCAAATAAATTTAAGGTTATTTATTTATTTATTTATTTATTTATTTATTTATTTATTTATTTTCAAGTAAACAGTTACATTTATTTACCTTTACTTGAATCTATAGTGTTTGTTTTCCTACGTAATAATTTGTGTCTTTTAAACTTTATTGGCTGTCAAATTTGTGTTGTATGTATGAATAAAGGATCTTATTTTAAATTGTTATAAAAATATCTTAAGAGGTTCTCAGTGTCTTTCCAGCCTATGTGAGAACAAAAATGTTTTTCTGCTGATTATTATTATTTTCTTCCGCGGAGATTTGCCAAAAAATGTCTCAACATATTACAATCATTTGTACCATAAATTGGCCACACCCGGAGATGACCCGACGAACCCTGTGAAATTGAGCTTTTTTTAAGTAACGGAATTATCTGCCCAAACACCGTAAGCTCTTGTTAAAAGATAAACTCAGAAACCGTAACCGATTCTTAAAATCTGAAGTGTATTAAATGTTTATTCAGCTATAGCAATTATTTAAATGGAAACGTTGCCATAAAAACCGAACAAATTGTGGACATAGTCTAAAGTAGAATTCTTTATTGTATTTGAAAATGTTAAGGTCTAGGAAAAGTTTTATCAGTGCTGTTTTATTGTGGAACTGTTTAGCCCATATGTCTTGGCCAATAATCGAAATAACTTGATGCTAATTTGATGCTTGATTCTTATAAAGATGGCCTTCATTAAATTATACAGCAAGGCGCATTCAAACAGAACATGTGTAAGGTCTTCTTCACCAACACCACATATCAGGCATGTAGATTTGACGGAGTTATTTCTAAATTTGTTTCGGTAAGATTGGGTCATCAATGGCCCGGTAAGCATTGGACATTTTGTAATGCCTTTTCTGATATATACTGTAGAAGGTGGTATTGAAGTCCATGTATTGTGTGCTCTCCACACTTCATATTTATTTTTGGTGACAAATTTCAAGGATGATCTTGACTCCTTTGTTCCTCTTTTAATTTAAATGTCCACGCCTTATTTAATGCTATTTTTGCATACAAGTTTCCATTTTTCTTTTGTTGGTATCTTCGCCATTAGAAGTTGAATGTTCGGCAGGTAATACAAGGTCAGGATGTCGCTAATTCTAGTGAAAAAGCTTGTTGAGAGGTAATTTCGGAGCATTATTTGTCTTTCAACTAGTTTTTGGATGTTATCATTGTCACAGGTTAGTACATCGTGTAAGAAGGTCAGTTGTCTTTTATGTATTTCTGCCTCGATCGATAAGGCTCTCAGCATTCAATGTTCCATTGCAGTTGGAGTTATGGTTGGCATAGATTGAAATCTTTAAGAAGACTGTTGTTGTAGATTTTGTACAGATGAGTCGACAGAACGCCACTTTGTCTAACACATTGTTTAATATCGAATGGATTGCATATTTCTTAGTCCATTTAATTTTAGATTATAAGTCCATTGCATAGATCATGGACCATATTGCAGGATGTAAGCAAGTTTCATAAAATTTGTCCAACATAATGGTGTGATTAACTACATCGAATGTCTTTTTTTTGTTCTTGTGTCATTGATAAAATAGTTTTGGCATTTACCCCTAAATATTGTTTTTAAGATTTTCTGATTATGAATTTCAAAATAAATTTTCATTGATGATTGTAAAACTAATAGGTCGCTGCCATGGATTGTAGTTATAATAAAGTCCTTCCCTCGCCTTCCAGAAGTCGTGATCTTTCCACACTACTTGCATGAAACACTGACGGGACAATCCCGGCTTACGTGTTTATTGGAGTTTCAACACTTAAAACAAACATTGTTGTCTTTCAGAAGTGTTCTGCGTTCCTGCATAGGTTTAGAACGGAATCCACGGCAGTCATTTAATGAATGTTTGGAGCCATGCAAGATGCATTTTTCAAGCCTGTCTGCCAATTGATTGACGTTTGACGCTTCGGTTTTGTTAACACCGATTTTAGCCTAGGGCTTAGATGTGGACCTTGTCGAACTCCCTTTTTGAGATGAAATAACGGGTTCTGAGTCGTAGGTAAACCCTGGGTTGTTTCTGATCCTACTAATCTCCCGTATAAATGCGGAAATTCCGTAAAGGGAGGAAATCAGGTTGAGTGTTGCTCATTGTACCTTACTGCTCTTGTTGTCCATTTTGGTCTTGTTGACCAAATGGCAGTTTAGACACAATAGGTCATTCCTGAGGAGGAATCGAAATAGGCCAATAGATTCCTGAGCTGTGGCTTCTCCTTATATACTCGATCTCTGAAAAGATGTCTGACAACTCGTAGAGGCGTTTGTTGTCTTTGTTTGTGAGCTTCGGGAAATCGGTCAACTTCGTTTTAAGGGAAGCTTTGATCATTTCCGGACAGCCATATCGTTCATCAAGTCTTTGCCAAAGACGCTGTAGACCTCTGGTTGGGTTTTCGGCATTGGATGCTCTTATACTAACCGCGTGCTTCGATGATTCGGTTCCTAACCATTTGACCAATAGGTCCAGCTTCTCCGAATCCTAGACGTCCAGTTCCCTTATCACACTTTCAAAGCTCGACTTCCAAATATGGTACGACTCAGCCCTATCATTGAAAGTACTGATTCGGGAGAATATCAGGTCCTTTCTCAATAGAAATTTTGTGATGGCAGGCGTCGGGTCTGTGCATGGGATAGTCTTGTAAGGGCGTTAAAACAGGTGCATTAGTGTTTAGCCTAGATAAACCGGAAGTTCGTGTTTGGGTGAATGGAATATGTCCACAATCGTTCATCGGCGCAGAGTCCAAAATCTCCAACGCGTGAATGGTATGAAGGTCGAGTATTGAATGCGACAGCTGTGGTCGTATCTAGCTCTTCTTTAGGAATACCGGAAAGACCTAGTCCCGAGTGTGCGGGACGAGAGAAACGAGTCGTGTATTTCGGTATTGCAGAAGGTACGTGGTAATCCACGTTTTGCGTCCGATATTCCTGTTGGCTGTGAACGCTGTGCTGTTGGAGATAAGCCTGGACCCGTGTAAGCGGGTCGTCGGTCGGAACCGGAAGTGGATCGTCAAAATCTTGTTCCATGTCGACCTCCTGTTCTAGGATCCGGCCTTCGGCTTCTAGTTTGGCAGCCTGTCGCTGTGTTTCTAGAAGAGTCTTTTTCGCTTTGATTTCGGCCTTTCTACGGTTAACTTCCGTTTCTCGCGTAGCGGCCTCCTCTTCCATTTGTGTTTTTTGTCTAATGGCCTCTTGTTCCATTTGTGTTTTCTGTCTAATAGCCTCTTGTTCCATTTCGGCTTTAACACGGGAAGATTCCCGTACCGCCCTTTCCTGGAGCTCTGCTTCTTGCTTATCCATTAGCGCCTGTTTTTCGGCAAAGGCGATTGCTGCTTTTTGCCGCCTCGGCTTTGGCTCGCGTTCTCTCGGCCAAACTGGATGTATTCGATTTTCTAGAACTGGTCTCGCTATTTGATTTTGACTTTGTTGATTTAACAGACATGCTGTTCTGTCTACCTCATGCAGGTTGGCTACAGCGGAGTCGTACATTCGCTTGCGAACGTCGATGACTGGACTTATGACATCTAAGTCTTGATTTGCCAAATTTGTTCTTTGGCCCTTTACAAACACGAGGTATTCCTCGCATAGCCGGTTGTACCTTGTGTACGCTTTAACGACCTTTTGTTCAAGTTCCGGGCATTTTCTTGCCTCTGCCGGAGGGGTTGTCGGTCTCCTGTAAGATTGCATTACACATGGACCAAAGAAGTTAAACGTCTTGCGAGAGCTTGTCTCTCCTCAGAATGTACTGCTCTTTTCCTTTTTCCGTCAATGTCCGTGTTCTGGACGTGGCCGACATCTATCTGATCGTCCTCTGGATTCATTGTGTGGCGATGTTGTGTTGACCCCGCGAGTCGTACAACAGTGCCCCGAAGAAGTTAACCAACCAGGTATAGTCAATTTACTATTCTGCCCGTGTGGCAGATAGCTTACCAGAATATATATACGGGGCAAATATACGACCGGGGAAAGAATCGTTTATTTAACCACGTAGTATACAACAGTGAGTGAGTGAAGGTAAATTGCTGAAGCATAAATAAAACAATCATAAGTATGAATCAGAGAATCTTATAAATTCAACGTTAATTAAATTTTAGAACCATAAAAATATACAGTCTCTAGAATTTATAATTATTAATAAAAGACAATCACAGTTAAAAAAAGTTATTGAAAATCACATCTGGCTATTCATGTAAAGATAATCAAAGTCAGTCAAGATCCAAAAATGACGAAGAAGAAGTAAAACTATCAATAAACGAATCTTTAACCGATTAGTAAAACATGAGAATAAACTGCCAAAAGTCTTATAAAATAATTTAAACTGTCTTACACTGTACGTCGGCAAGGTTTAACTCCTAAAACAAAGGTGATCCAAAAACGTGTCGGACAAGAATTTCATCACACGGAAGAGAAAGAATTCGAAGGAAGCTAAAACCTGTGAGACTGTCCGGAGGAGTTGCATAAAAACTTACACGATAATTAATAATCCAAGAAGGAATAAAAATTTGTAATGTAATTACAGTACACACCCAGCTGCTCCTATAACAACACCTCGCTCTACCATTTTTGTAATTGCTTTTTAAACTGTTTGTAATAAAATATTGAATTATTATAAGGCACTTTTTTTATCCGAAAAGAGAGGTGTTGTATATCTACTAGTATATCAAATACTTTTAGGCTTCATTTTCGTGGTATACATCTCTCATCTTGACAAGACAGGGTTATGATTCCACGTTCGCTTTCAAGTCATGATCAGTGAGAGAACGTGAATTAATTTAGAACACCTAACTTAGGATGATTACTTTCCTGATTTTTTTTGCTTTTAGAACAGAAAAACAATTATCAGAATAGAAGTACATTCCGAGCCTCTTCTGCAAAAGAAAACATCACACCCCCTTCCTCTTTTCCTGAATTATCGGTGCAATTACATCATTTTATTTCTGATCAAAAATTATGTCGATTTCAACTTTATAATTAGAAAGTACTTATGTTACACTCACGGACACAAGTCAGTCATTCACACTAAAAACACAAGAGAAAGGGATTAAATATATATAGTAAACATTGTAATTGATTTTTATTTTTTAAATTTTTATTTAAATTCAATCTTTTTTTGTCACAGCTAATTTTTTTTGAGGATAATCGAGACCAAAATTAGGAAAGCAATAATTAATCAATAACATGTTTACACTATTTATGTGGGTTATGGTGTATTTATACGCATGAAGAAATATGATTAATCGGCTTAACGTCTATTAAAAGCAAATAACCTTTACTCATATTTTGAATTATAATGAATATACATATTCTTAGCAAAAAATATAAAACATTCATTACTAAACTGTTCTTTTAATTGTACCTCTACATAGATTATTTAAATCTATTTGTTGTGTATTTGTTATTCCATTGTTTGAATAAATATGTTCTCATTATTCCATTTTTCAATAATTTTGTACTAAATGTATACCATGTTTGGTTTTACTGAAATTTAATAAACGTCAAGGTCTCATTCTGTAGGAGCAGTACCACGTGTAATTAAGTTATTATTTCAAGACTTGTTCAGTTGAAATAAAAAATATAAATAATATTGTTTAAAATAAAAATTTGTTTATCTTGTTGGTGGCAGCCGCTGTAACAATGTTTCTTAACAAACTGCCAGTTCAGGTACTAAATTTATGATGCGACATAATTAAAAAGTTTAAAGAAGATCGAATTCAATTTTGTATGATTTCAGAAAAACACCAAACAAACAAATTTAAGAATATGAAAAATCCATAAAAACACTTATAATTAACATTTAAATTATGCCATGTAATTAGTCATGATATAACTTATTTCGTCATCAGCGAGTCTAAATCTAATACTAAATATACTGAAGACCAAATCTGTCATATGTTAGATTTTCTGATTGACAACAGACTTAGACTTACTTCTAGAAAAAGACTCAGGAAAACTACGAACTAGACTCTACGACAAACGTGATGACTTCAACTTTCCAATTGTCTACTTCCCGTTCATAGACAGCATTATTCCAGCAGCTCCTGCGTATGTTGTGTACATGTCACAACTTATATGTTGTTCTAGATCCAACGATCGGTATTCTGATTTTCTTGACCGATCGCTGTTGTTGACTGCTAAACTACTGAAGCAAGGGTTTGCTGTACCTAGGTTTATGTTATCTCTCTAGAGGTTCTACTGTCGTGACCATGACTTAAATAAGCGTTATGGTCAATCAGTGTTTCAAATATGATCTGACGTTTTCATACAATTTGTAGGTGGTGTTTCCTATTCCTGAATTTGACTTTTCAATATAGACATGACAATGAGTAACTCGACGGGTGCCTAATAAGAGGCAGGCACTGCTTACGCGTTCGGAGCACATTAGTGCACCCATGGTTTCTGTTGGGTTCAGGTTACTCTCTTTCTTTTTTGTGTTTTTGGTTTTTGTGTTGTGTTTGCCTTTATCCGGATTTGTAGCTGTCCTTTGACTTTTGGTCGTTGTTGTTCGGTCGGATTTCTTTGCCTTTTTTCATATTATGTTTTTTTTTATTAAAAGGGCTGCTGATGTTGCTGGCATCGCATTTAGACTATGTGACTTGGTTTAAAACAAGACCTGTTAATGTGGTATGTACCATTGCTGCAACTAGGTATGGACACTGACATTTCGTTCATTTATAACTGGTACATAATTTATATTTACACTGAAATTATTATGCATCACTGTAATTTAAATTTCCTAAATAAAGGCTTTATCGATATAGATAATAAATTTTAAAATGTAAATATGAATCGGTTGTATTAAGGGGAAATCTGCAAGGGTAAAACTTCCTCTTTGGCACAAAGTCACCAAAAAGGGTGTTTTTCAATAAAAAATAAATAAGCGACTACTGACATATAATGTAAGGTTGATGCGGTATAGTTAAAGAAATCTGGCGTTTTCAGTTTTCATTCGTTTCTTCATGCCAAGGTAATATTACTGTACACTTCTTCGACAGAACGTACGGATTGGACTATTCGTTGTAGCACTTGTACTTGTAGCCTTAGGATCTGGTGGAATTAGGTCCAATACTGGGCTACTTGGTGCTCAGAAAGGAAGGGGACCACAAGCGGTTCAAACATTCTTCAGTAGGTATGTCTCTAGTTTGTTTTGAGCGTTATTCCTTTATATATAAGCAAAAGTACCTAAACCATTTGTTATGCAGAAATAACATCGAATACGAAATCTAATAGCACAATGAGTTATATAAGTCGTTTTAATTCTAGACAATAGTTTTGATTTGCATTTGTCTTATATGCATCAATTTGATTTCATGCGCCGTATTTAAGTCTCCCTAATCAGCGATTGATCCCCAGTTCGAAATCTCATAGACTTGCAGTGATGCAGAAGTCACTTTGACCAATTATAGGCTTCTATGTCAGTGTTGCGGTGGCACGGTAGGGCATTGGAACATTTATATGCTTACGTCTCAGATTACTATCCTGACGATAACCAGTTACAAGATGCATAAGTACAATCGCCGAGTCAATGAATTATAGGCTTCTCTTTGTGCTTTTCATTAACATAGTCGACAGATTACAGGCTCCAATGTCAGTATTGTCGCCATGTCGACCAATAACATACTACATTGTCAGAGTTACATTATAAATTAATTGCTGTTTTAGTGGTCAATAGCAGGAAATAATGGATCCCAAGAGTTGGACACTCGCTGACCTGACCTGACCGAGGCCAAGGCCAACAGTCCATGTCGGGTGGTTCATTATTTCCTACTATTGACCGTAAAGCAGTTATCAATGTTTTTATTTTACCGAATAAAACTGTTTTATAATTTTAGTAAATAAGACAATTTCCTTGGTAGGCAATATTTTCAAACAATAGAGAGCAGCAATTTATCAATAAACAAATAAACCATTTTTAGGTGTCTGGAGATACTATCTTTTTATCCACAATTGTTTGTGGTAGTTAAATGTACTTCTCTTCCAAAAGTCAACACATGTCATGTGACAAATATTGACAGTCATATTTGTCATGTGATATGACATAGGTTGAATTTTGAAGCAGAGCTGGTGGTCATGTAATTAATATTCATAAGGTATAATAAAAAAGCGTTTTTCACGGTGATCAGTTACATTGTAATTGTCATATCATTCCCTTCCATTTTATGTGTTCTTGCATACACAAGGTGGCTAAACGTTTTATTTTGTAGGTTTGATTGGATCCTAAACATTGGTGCAATTATAGCGTCTTCAGGAGTAGCCTATGTACAACTGAAGCTTGGGTTTACTTGGGCGTTTCTAATTCCACTACTTGTAATGATTATTAGACAAATAGTGTTCCAAGTCTGCAAACGTAGACTTTCGTCTACACAAGTCGAAGGTAATAAAAATGTAGTATTTGTTTATCTGAACTCATCTTTTATACTCTGATTGCTTGTCAACGACTGGTTGACTTTATTAAAGACAATGCCTCCGAGTTTTGTGAAGTATCTAAACGCAGACAATTAGTGCATTGTTCAATATACACCTCAAACTTTGACCATAGTATTGTCCAGTACAAAAAAAGAAAATGAAAAACTGCCGAAACAATGTGTTGAAATTAACTTGTGCCTATGTTTGTACCTCCGTTTAAGAATTCTTTGAAGTGGAACCGATACTATAAAATTCAAAGTATATTTTGTGCTCCATGCAAGTTTATTTCATTAACAAGTATTTAGCCAACACTTACATTAGAATTTCCGCTTTATATTCATCTGTACCGCCATATTTTCCGGAAGACTTATTGCTATATTATCAATTCTATTAAGAAACAGTAACCCGCCATTTCAGCACATTGACAAAAAGACCGTTTACATCATTATTGTTGACACTGATATAAATTATTTCCTGCTATTGACCACTATCTGCATACTCGTAATATGACGTACGTACTCAGGTTTGAAATTAAATAACCCCAGCTTAGTGGAGGGACATTTTGTTAGCCAATCAAACATTAGAGTTTAATTTATTCGAGTATCAGGAATTAATTTGCCGGAACAAAGGATACGATGCTAAAATTCATCATGAAAAATAAAATTTAGGGTAAATGTATTAATCTTTATCGCAGGTAGTCCCATTTGTGATGTTATAAGAGTGTGTTGTGCAGGAGCTTTTACGTATAGATCAAACCAGACTGAGATCAAATACAGAAAAGAAACAGTTGACAGAGTCCGCTCGTTTACAAAACTTTTTCCTGTATGTGGAGTTTTTATTGTATATTGGACAGTATATGCACAGGTAATTGTTGTAAGCAAGATGTTATCTGCAAATTCTTTATCACAATATCAATTGAGATTGCATAATGATTGTTGACTTTAAGTCTTTTTCTAGAAATAAGAAATACAGCATGTTAATTAAAAAACAAAAGAAATTCCTGTAAATGAGCAAATATGCTATTTCTGTTTCAAATAACAATTTCTCGCTTGGAAACAGTCCCATCTATTAAATACTACTTCGGTAAATGGATTTCGTTTCTAGCTGGGAAGTGCATTCAAGTCAAAGTACATTCTCATGTTTTGCATGCCTTGACAGCACATTAAAACACCTTTTTGCAAAATGTAAATATTATGCAGATGTAAACTTGCCATAACTAAACCTTTCTTTTATAGTCAACGTCAACAATTTTGTTGCAAAGTGAAAGATTGGATATCAGTGTTGGGTCCAAGCAGGTCCCTGTTGCTATTTTGTTAAGCTTCAATCAATTATGTTGCGTAATATTGTTGGTACCGATGATGCAACTATTTGTTTATCCATATTTAACAAGACTAAATCATAAATTGTCGTTGTTACAGAGAATTGGTAAGATATTGAATATTTAAGTTTATTTTTCTGTTAACTTTTCTAATTTTATACTTGTGTATAGTAACATCAGCGTTTTGCTTATCACCGTACTACTTATCGTACTTAATCCCCCTTATCAAGTCATTGCGCTGAACAAATTCAAAGTAATTTCATGATATTTCATGGAAAATAAAAAAAATACGCTTATCTTGAATCAAGGTGAATGAGAGCCCAAAATCACGAGTCACGGAAAATTAAAAGACTCAATCCCTGATTACAGAATTAAATTTACAAATACCTTTAAACTAATCGGTTATATCAGATTTAAATTAAAAACCACTTACAAGTGAAACGCCAAGGTATAAATTAAGACATAGAAAACATCATTAGGATTCTCAGATCTTTTTGATAAAAACTTTAAAAACGTCTGGCCAACATACATCGAAAATTAAAAATATTTATGTATGTGTTGCCAAAATATTATTAAGTTCGTTTTTTCATGATATGATGTCATGATGATAAATGTCATGATATCTAGACTGAACACGTTAGAGTGGTATTGCCTGAAACATGGAAATAAGTCGAGGGCATTATCAATGTTGAAGGCAATACAACTGTTAAATAGCATGACAATATATAAGATTTAATTCATTAAAAAATTAAGAAACGATTTGTTTACGACTTATTATTAAGTCGCCCAAAATGAAGTTTTGGCGACTTATTGTTTTTGCACCGTTTCTTATTATTATTAAGTCACCCAAAAAGAAGTTTTGGCGACCTATTGTTTTTGCACCGTTTCTTCTTATTATGGCTCCCAAACTAAAGTTTGGAAGACATATTGTTTTTGCTCCGTTTCTTATTATTAAGTCGCCCAAAACAAGTTTTGGGAGACTTATTGTTTTTGCACCGTTTCTTATTATTATTATTATTATTATTAAGTCGCCCAAAAAAATTTTTTTGGGAGACTTATTGTGTTTGCACCGTTTCTTATTATTATTATTATTAAGTCGCCGACCACGAAGTGTCGGGCGACTTATTGTTTTTACTCCGTTTCTTATTAAGTCTCCCAAACGAAGTTTGGAGACTTATTGTTTTTACTCTGTTTCTTATTATTATGTCGCCCCAGACTTTGTCGGGGCGACATATTGTTATTCTACTGTTTCTTTTTCACTATTATTATTATTATTATTATTATTATTATTATTATTAAGTCGCCGACCACGAAGTGTCGGGCGACTTATTGTTTTTACTCCGTTTCTTATTATTATTATTATTATTATTATGTTTTCCTTTTTCCCCTCGCAATGTTGTCCGCTCGTTTTCTCGCTCATCTTTTAACCGATCGAAATGAAACTTTGGGAACATAATAAGGGTGACCTGAAGTTGTGCAATCCACTTTTGAAATTTTCAAAATGGCCGCCATTTTCAAAATGGCCGCCGTTGAAAAAAAATGACGGCCGTTGTCAGATCTCAGTAATTGCCAAAGCAATTTCAATGAAAATTGGTATACTGATACAGCTCCCTATCCCGAGCATTTTTGCAAAAAAAAATTTGACGCGGCCGACATTTCAAAATGGCCGCCATCCGAACACCACCCCCCTAAAACTGTAAAAATTTAAACGTCATTCGATTTAAACGAAATTTGGTATACAGGTAGCTTATGATACCCTGAGTGTGCCACTATTTTCAAAATTTTTTTCCGACTTCCGGTTTCAAAATGGCGGCCGTTTTAAAGTTTTACAAAATGGCGGCCGTTGTCAGATCTCAGTTATGGCCAGAGCAATTTCAATGAAAATTGGTATACTGATACAGCTAACTATCCTGAGCATTTTTGCAAAAAAAATTTTTTGTCCGACTTCCGGTTTCAAAATGGCGGCCGTTTTAAAGTTTCCTCGTTTTCTCGCTCATCTTTTAACCGATCGAAATGAAACTTGGCCAACTGAAAGCTCATGTTATGAAGTTGTGCTCTTGACTTTTAGTTCCCTCTACTCGGTCAAAAGTGCGGAACGGGAGGCGACTTCAACGTTTCGGGAAACGTAAATTTTAATTATTATTATTATTATTATTATTCTTCCTCACTTTTTGTCCGGCTGATAACTCAGAGATTGCTGATTGGATTAGAACATCACATGGCATAAAGTAGAACCACTATCTGAAGTTGTTCAATCAACTTTAAAAATGGTGATATGTGGAACCATCTCCATGGAAACCAGAAAGTTATGCATGAGTGATTTTGGGCATTTTCCTTAATTTTTCGGAAACCTAGAAGCACAGAGGGACCAAACTTGGTATGATGGAAGACCATAATGAGATACAGGTTTGAGATGATTTTGGGGCGGAACGGAAAAACAAGATGGCCGCCATGGCTAAAAATAGATTTAACATGGGGCCTATGGGAAAATGATTTTTCTACAATAGCTTCACCATGGTTTGAGATATTCCAAAGTTTTTTTATAGGAAGTTGGACCTCATCAACCTCAAGAAGACAGGAAAGTTTGAAAAAAAAATTTCACACCGTGTGGCCGCAGCCACAACCGTTACGTTTGCATAGAAGCCTATGGGGAAATGGAGGTTTTTTGTCACCTCCATTTCTCTGCTATGCATTGATGGATTCCAATCAAACTTTACACAAAGCACCATCATCATTACATCTTGGAATTCACATATCAAAAAATTCCAAAATGGCCACCTTTTCCAAGATGGCCGCCACGTTACATATGCATAGAAGCCTATGGGGAAATGGAGGTTTTTTGTCGCCTCCATTTCTCTGCTATGCATTGATGGATTCCAATCAAACTTTACACAAAGCACCGTCACCATTACATCTTGGAATTCATATTACGAAAAATTTCAAAATGGTGGCCATTTTTAAGATGGCTGCCGAGTTACGTTAAAAAATACAACATTGTCGGAATTCAATGAAAATCAACTTCTAGAGATAATTTGATGTGGGGAACAACATGGAATCATTGATTTTGGAATTCACATGAAATCATAAAAAAATGTCAGGGCGACATCTGCTATTGCTCGCAATGGCAATTCTAGTTATGTCGCCCCAGACTTTGTCGGGGCGACATATTGTTATTCTACTGTTTCTTTTTCACTATTATTATTATTATTATTATTATTCTTCCTCACTTTTTGTCCGGCTGATAACTCAGAGATGGCTGATTGGATTAGAACATCACATGGCATAAAGTAGAACCACTATCTGAAGTTGTGCAATCAACTTTAAAAATGGTGATATGTGGAACCATCTCCATGGAAACCAGAAAGTTATGCATGAGCGATTTTGGGCATTTTCATTAATTTTTCGGAAACCTAGAAGCACAGAGGGACCAAACTTGGTATGATGGAAGACCATAATGAGATACAGGTTTGAGATGATTTTGGGGCGGAACGGAAAATCAAGATGGCCGCCATGGCTAAAAATAGATTTAACATGGGGCCTATGGGAAAATGATTTTTCTACAATAGCTTCACCATGGTTTGAGATATTCCAAAGTTTTTTTATAGGAAGTTGGACCTCATCGACCTCAAGAAGACAGGTTAGATTGAAAAAAAAATTTCGAACCGTGTGGCCGCAGCCACAACCGTTACGTTTGCATAGAAGTCTATGGGGAAATGGAGGTTTTTTGTCACCTCCATTTCTCTGCTATGCATTGATGGATTCCAATCAAACTTTACACAAAGCACCGTCATCATTACATCTTGCAATTCACATATAAAAAAATTCCAAAATGGCCACCTTTTACAAGATGGCCGCCACGTTACATTTGCATAGAAGCCTTTGGGGAAATGGAGGGTTTTTGTCGCCTCCATTTCTCTGCTATGCATTGATGGATTCCAATCAAACTTTACACAAAGCACCGTCACCATTACATCTTGGAATTCATATTACGAGAAATTCCAAATGGCGGCCATTTTTAAGATGGCTGCCGAATTACGTTAAAAATTACAACATTGTCGGAATTCAATGAAAATCAACTTCTAGAGATATTTTGATGTGGCGAGCAACATGGAATCATCGATTTTGGAATTCACATGACGGAAAAAAAAAATTTCGGGGCGACATCTGCTATTGCTCGCAATGGCAATTCTAGTTATTAAATCCCCGACCACGAAGTGTCGGGGATTTATTGTTTTTGCACCGTTTCTTATTATTCTTCTTCTTCTTCTTCTTCTTCTTCTTCTTCTTCTTCTTCTTCTTCTTCTTCTTCTTGAAGGGATAGGACGTGTTTTTCGGAGCTCCGCTCAAAGCATTTATTTCTTGGTTATTTTGTATCGTACTTCGTAAATATTTGTATTGTTGTGTTTGGAAGAAGAAGTTCTTTCATTTTGTGGGGTTTATTTCGGTATTTATTCTCGGATTGCCGAGATTTTTGGTTGAATAATAATAAGTCCCCTGGTATTGATGGGCTACCTAGTGAATTTTACAAAACCTTTTGGACCATCGTTGGTAAAGATATGCATGAAGTTTTTGTTTCTTCTATTGAAGAAAACAGACTTCCACTTTCGTGCAGAAGAGCCGTTCTGACGATGATTCCGAAGAAAGGTGACAGTAGTTTGTTAAAAAACTGGAGACCAGTGTCTCTTCTCTGTTGCGACTATAAAATATTAACTAGAGCTTTCTCGTTAAGACTCCGTACCGTTCTACCCGATATATTAAATATCGATCAAAGTTATTGTGTTCCCGGTCGTCATATAAGTGATAATATTCGTTTTATTTCTGATGCTACGTGTTATGCTAATCAGGAAAATATCCCCCTTGCCATTGTTTCCCTTGACCAAGAGAAGGCTTTTGATCGTGTTCATCATGGTTATTTGATGAAGACATTAGAAGCCTTCGGTTTTGGCGATTATTTTATATCATGTATAAAAACTATTTATACAGATGTACATAGTTTACTTAAAATTAATAACTCGTTATCGTCCCCTTTTCAATTTAAAAGAGGTATACGACAAGGATGTTCCTTGTCTGGTCAATTATATGCCATATGCCTTGAACCTCTTTTACACAAACTAAGGTCAAAAGACGGCTTATCAGGCCTTGAACTTCCATTATCTGATGGTAAGAAAAGTTGTTTATCTGCATATGCAGATGATTTGGATACTTTATTAACACAGGACTCTGATTTTGATAGGTTGTCTTTCTGGTTAGATATATACCAGAAAGCTTCCAATTCAAAAATTAATTTACAAAAATCCGAAGGTTTGTGGGTGGGAAGTTGGAAAAATAGAAATGATTGTCCACTTGGCCTCAAGTGGAATAATAAAGGTTTAAAGGTTTTGGGTACTTTTGTGGGGAACAATAAGGATTTTTATAAACAAAATTGGGAAGGGATGGAAGAGGATATTGCCAATAAACTTGACAGGTGGAGACCCTTTGCTCGTGGTTTGTCACTTAGAGGACGAACACTTGTTATTAATTTACTCTCCGCATCAAAATTGTGGCATCGATTAAATTCAGTGGCCGTGCCCGACGAAATTATTAATGCCATTCAAAATAAATTTGTTGACTTTCTATGGCAAGGAAAACATTGGATTTCGAAAGAAATGTTGTATCTTCCCGTATGTACTGGAGGACAGGGTTTAGTTCATATCTTGTCTAGAATTCGTGATTTTCGAATTCAATTTATGTATAGATTTTTAACATTAATGAATGGTGAAGATGTTCACCCTTGTTACTATTTTTGTAAATATTTTTTGTCTACTGTTTCTAATTTGAATTATGATGTACAATTGTTACTACTTGATGGGGATTTTCAGTATCCTAACATCCCAAGCTTTTATCAAGATTTAATAAAAGCCTGGAAATATTTTGAATCATCTAGAATAAAAATAGATGATACCTCAGTTGCAGACATTTTAGAAGAACCTCTGTTCTTTAATCCTTTATTAGTTAACCCTAAAACCGAAGAACCGTTTTATTTTGAAAATTTTGTAATTGCGGGTATAACTAAGATCAGAGATCTTTTTGATACTAGTCTAAAAAGAAAGTTTACTGCAGACGATCTTGTTGGCATAATAAGCATTCGTTCCGAACGCTGTATACAACAACACCTTGATTTACTATGGTCGTCTTTTCCTCCGGAGTGGAGTAAATTGATAGATAGGTTTTTACATAATAATATTGATATTGGAGTTGTTCACCAATATATTTTTAAATTGGATATTGACAATGCACCTGAATTAAGTAAGGGCGTTGTTCTCGATAAATGTCCCAAGAAAATGATTTATTTGTTATCTGTTGTTCAGAATTTTAATAGTTCCCATACTAAAAAGTTACTGTCCCCTTGGTGTAGTATTTTACGATCTAATGTTCCCCCTAATGTTATATATAGTCATGTTTATGAATATCCCCATAGCATGCATGAAGGTGACCTTAACTGGAGAATCCTTCATGGTGCTATTGCAACTAGTAAATTTTATTGTAAAGCTGGTTATCAGCAGTCTGATGTTTGTCCCTCTTGTGGTTTGCAAGAGGACTTACATCACATTTTTATAGCCTGTCCCCGTATTAGTGTTTTATTAAATAACGTTCATAATATTCTGTGTAAATTAAGCACAAATAATGTAGGTTCAATAGAATCATTTATATTTGGACCTTCTACTTTTACTAGCACTGACCTAACGCCACCTCAGGTCAGTGCAAATCGATCTCCTCCAGATGTCCACACGCCAACATCGGACATCTGTCCAGTTAGGAAATCGAGTCCAGCTGATCAACCGCCATCTTGGATCAGCTGTCCAGACATCACAGTACCAGCCGACCACACGTCATCCAGGGTCGGCTGTCCAGAGACGAACAGACAGCCAATCGTGATGGAGGACGGAACAGTCGTGTTGGGAGAATGTACCAACACGCAACGATGGATGAAGCGGTACAGGACCCCAAGACGACTGTTCCAGTGGATTGCCACCCAGGCGAAGATGGCCACCTACGTGACCCTGCAGCACCTGAGGACGGGAGGCGGACCAACAGACCCACTCCAGGAATTCAGGTCGCGCATCCGCGCCCGACTGGCAATCGAGTTTTCATATTGTAAGTTTATTAACAATATTGATTCTTTTTCAGATTTTTGGTGTCTTAACAATGTTTTATGTTATATTTCTAATGACAAGCTTATTGTAAATATATAATGGTAAGTTGATTGTTTTTGTTTTTGTATCTTTTTTAGTTCTGTTTATATATATTGTAATCCGCGATGAAATAAAGGTTAAAACATGGACTGGCGTGTACCAGTCCATGTTGACTTTGATCATTTGGACAAAGTCATTTATAGGGCTCTTTAATTTTAACGATAGGTAGGTTAAAATGTTAAAGTTTAAATTGACTTGTATCAATTTAAACTGACTTTGATCAGTTGGACAAAGTCTTTTATTTTTTCTATTGTATTTTCATATACTTTTGGATTTAAAGTTAACTTATTTATATGTATTTTCAAAATTGTTAAATGTAGCTTGTCAAAATAATGTATTGTTAGGTTTATATTTTATGTTACTTGAATTTTTGATACCTTGTACAACTGTGATTTATTGTTTTATTTAATAAAGGGTATTGAAAATTCAAAATTCTTCTTCTTCTTCTTCTTCTTCTTCTTCTTCTTCTTAATTAAATGCAGATATAGTTTTTCTTCAAGATACCCATACCATTCCTTCTGATGAAGGTATTTGGAAAATGATATGGAGAGGAGAAATAGTGTTCTCTCATCTCTCAACTATTTCTGCTGGATTAGCGATATGTTTTTCAAATAATTTAGAATATACTATTCTAGATCATAAAGTTATATTACCCGGTCGCATTTTACATGCAACTATTAAAATACAGGAACAAATAATATATTTGTTGAATGTGTATTCCCCAACTTGCCCCAAAGAAAAACTAGACTTTTTGAAATATTTAAAACACCATTTGAATCAACTTGATTCTTCCATTCCAATATTTCTTGGAGGTGATTTTAATTGTACAACTAATCCTTCCCTCGATCGGACAGGAGATACTGAACCCCACCCCCATTCTTGTAACGAATTTAAATCTATTGTTAAACGTTTCAAATTTATTGATACGTTTCGCAATATTCATCCATACGATAGAACTTATTCCTGGTCGAGAAATGACGGTGTCGCCGCTAGACTCGATCGAATTTATATATCTAAACATTATAGTCAGTTTATTCGATCTTCAGAAATAAAACAATGTTCATATTCTGATCATGATTACGTTCGTGTTTATTTTAAAGAAATACCAAGTAAACACAAGAGTGCTTACTGGTGTTTAAATACATCTCTTTTAGATGATAAATTGTATGTTGACATGGTAAATAGTTTTTGGCTTTCCTGGCGACTACAGAAATCTGAGTTTAAGTGTATTCAAGATTGGTGGGATCGAGGAAAATACAAAATAAAG
Source organism: Limnoperna fortunei (assembly GCA_944474755.1). Lineage (NCBI taxonomy): Eukaryota > Metazoa > Mollusca > Bivalvia > Mytilida > Modiolidae > Limnoperna > Limnoperna fortunei. Next base: position 33,393,082 of record OX104117.1, on the reverse strand, counting down.
GAACTTTCGCAAGAATTTTCCATTAAAAAGAATTATGATTTTAAGCGTAATTTTGATGGTTTACAATCCGATATTGAATTATTAAAATCAAATATTACAACAAACCCTGATCTCAATGCCATTTTAATTGAGAAGCAAAATCAGTTATCTGAACTTGAACGAATCCAGGCCCGTGGTGCTTGGGTTCGTTCAAGATTCAAATATGTTAATGATTCAGATAAACCAACAAAATATTTCTTTGACCTTGAAAAGAAACGTGGTACAAAAAAAATTATTATCCCATTTAACCATGCCTGATGGCAGTATAACTGATTCTGATCAGGAAATAAAAGCCCTTGCCCGAAATTTTTACATAGACTTGTATAGCCCCGATCCTGTAGATGAAGGTTGTCAAAATGAGATTTTGAAAGACCTTCCTACATTAAATGAAACACAAAAACAAACATTAGATAGTGTTATAAGTTATAATGAATTGTCCTCTGCCGTTTTAAAAATGAATAACAATAAGTCTCCTGGTATTGATGGACTGCCTAGTGAATTTTACAAAACATTTTGGAACATCGTTGGGAAAGATATGCACGAAGTTTTTGTTACTTCGATTGAAGAAAACAGACTTCCACTTTCGTGCAGAAGAGCCGTTCTGACGATGATTCCGAAGAAAGGTGACAGTAGTTTGTTAAAAAACTGGAGACCAGTGTCTCTTCTCTGTTGTGATTATAAAATATTAACGAGAGCTTTCTCGCTAAGACTTCGTACCGTTTTACCCGATATATTACACATCGATCAAAGTTATTGTGTACCCGGTCGTCATATCAGTGACAATATTCGTTTTATTTCTGATGCTACTTGTTATGCTAATCAGGAAAATATCCCCCTTGCTATTGTTTCCCTTGACCAAGAGAAAGCTTTTGATCGTGTTCATCATGGCTATTTGATGAAGACATTAGAAGCTTTCGGTTTTGGCGGTTATTTCATTTCCTGTATAAAAACTATTTATACAGATGTACATAGTTTACTGAAAATTAATAATTCGTTATCTTCCCCTTTTCAATTTAAGAGAGGTATAAGACAAGGATGTTCCTTATCAGGTCAGTTATATGCTATCTGCCTTGAACCTCTTTTGCATAAATTAAGGTCAAAAGATGGTCTTTCAGGCCTTGAACTTCCATTATCTGATGGTAAGAAAAGTTGTTTATCTGCATATGCAGATGATTTGGATACTCTGTTAACGCAGGACACTGATTTTGATAGGTTGTCTTTCTGGTTAGATATATACCAGAAATCTTCCAATTCAAAAATTAATTTACAAAAGTCAGAAGGTTTGTGGGTGGGAAGTTGGAAAAATAGAAATGATTGTCCGCTTGGTTTCAAGTGGAATAATAAAGGTTTAAAGGTTTTGGGTACTTTTGTGGGAAACAATATGAATTTTTATAAACAAAACTGGGAAGGGATGGAAGAGGATATTACTGTCAAACTTGACAGGTGGAAACCATTTGCTCGTGGTTTGTCCCTTAGAGGACGAACCCTTGTAATTAATTTACTCTCCGCATCAAAATTGTGGCATCGATTAAATTCCGTGGCCGTGCCCGATGAAATTATAAATGCCATTCAAAATAAATTTGTTGACTTTTTATGGCAAGGAAAACATTGGGTTTCCAAAGAAATGTTATATCTTCCCGTATGTACTGGAGGACAGGGTCTAGTTCATATTTTGTCTAGAATTCGGGATTTTCGAATTCAATTTATGTATAGATTTTTGACATTAATGAATGGTGAAGATGTTCACCCTTGTTACTATTTTTGTAAATATTTTTTGTCTACTGTTTCTAATTTGAATTATGATGTTCAATTGTTATTACTTGATGGGGATTTTCAATACACTAACATTCCAAGCTTTTATCAAGATTTAATAAAAGCCTGGAAATATTTTGAATCATCTAGAATAAAAATAGATGATACCTCAGTTGCAGACATTTTAGAAGAACCTTTGTTCTTTAATCCTTTATTAATTAACCCTAAAACTGATGAACCTTTTTATTTTGAAAATTTTGTAATTGCCGGTATAACCAAAGTTAAGGATCTTTTTGATACTAGTCTAAAAAGAAAATTTACTGCAGTAGATCTTGTTGGAATTTTAAGCACTCGTTCTGAACGCTGTATCCAACAACATCTGGATTTATTATGGTCGTCTTTTCCTCCGGAGTGGAGTGTATTGATTGACCGTTTTCTACATAATGATATTGATGTTGGTTTTGTACACCAATATATTTTTAAAGTAAATATTGACAATGCACCTGAATTAAGTAAGGGTGTTGTTCTGGATAAATGTCCCAAGAAAATGATTTATTTGTTATCTGTTGTTCAGAATTTTAATTGTTCCCGTACCAAAAAGTTACTGTCCCCTTGGAATAATATTTTAAAATCAAATGTTCCCCTTAATGTTATATATAGTCATGTTTATGAATATCCTCATAGCATGCATGAAGGTGACCTTAACTGGAGAATCCTTCATGGTGCTATTGCAACCGGTAAATTTTACTTTAAATCTGGTTATCAGCAGTCGGATGTTTGTCCCTCTTGTGGTTTGCAGGAGGACTTATACCACATTTTTGTTTCCTGTCCACGTTTACAAATTTTATTAAGCCATGTTAAAAATATGTTGCGTAAATTAATTATAAATGATCTAGGTTCAACATACTCTTTTATATTTGGACCTTCTACCATAAGCACTGACCATACGCCACCTCAGGTCAGTGCAAATCGATCTCCTCCAGCTGTCCACACGCCACCATCGGACAGCTGTCCAGTTAGGAGATTGATTCCAGCTGATCCACCGCCACCTAGGATCAGCTGTCCAGATACACCAGCCGGCCGCACGTCATCCACGGCCGGCTGTCCTGAGACGGTGATGGAAACTGCTTTAGTGGAGGATTGTGCAGTCGTGTTGGGAGAAGGTACCAGCACGCACCGATGGACGAAGACCCAGAGGATCCCAAGACGGCTGTACCTATGGATTGCCAACCAGGCGAAGATGGCCACCTACGTGACCCTGCAGCACCTGAGGACCGGAGGCGGACAGACAGACCCACTCCAGGAATTCAGGTCGCGCATCCGCGCCCGGTTGGCAATTGAATTTGCCTATTGTAAATTTATAAATAATGTTCATTCTTTTTCAGATTTTTGGTGTTTTAATAATGTATTGTGTTTTATTTCTAATGACAAGCTTTTTGTGAATATTTAATGGTAAGTTATTTTATCTGTATTTTTGATTTTGATTTTTATTTTCTTGTTTATATATTGTAAATCGCGATGTGTTAAAGGTTAAAACATGGACTGGCGTGTACCAGTCCATGTTGATTTTGATCATTCGGACAAAGTCATTTATAGGTTTTTTTAATTTTAATATAGGTAGGTAATAATGTTTAAAGTTTAAACTGGCTTGTATCAGTTTAAACTGACTTTGATCATTTGGACAAAGTCTTTAAAAATATTTGTCTTATTTTATATACTTTTGGGTTTAAAGTTAACTTATTTATATGTATTTTCAAAATTGTTAAATGTAGCTTGTCAAAATAATGTATGGTTAGGTTTATATTTTATGTAATATGAATTTTTGATACCTTGTTAAACTGTGATTGATTGTTTTATTTAATAAAGGGTATTGAAAATTCAAAATTCTTCTTCTTCTTCTTCTTCTTCTTCTTCTTCTTCTTCTTCTTCTTCTTCTGGACCTAACTTTGTCCGTAGGATTTCTCGAAGACGAAAAGACATAGGTCAATGAAACTTACCAGAAAGATAGGTCACCACTAGGAAATGTTGTTTCCGATTTCGAAATTTTGAAAATGGCGGCCATCTTGGATTGGCGGCCATTTTGAATTTGAAAAAAATACAAAATTAATCATAAAAAATCACAAACAATATGGATATGAACCAAAATAGGTTTATAGGTCAATATTAAGGTCCCGGACAATATGGGACCATTTTCCGAAAAATCCAAGATGGCCACCATATTCAAAATGGCCGCCAAAGTGCGAAAATTGAAAAGTTGTCCGATTTCAACGAAAATTGGCATTTAGGTCAATATTGATATTACGAACAACATGGTGACATGTTCGAACAAATCAAAGATGGCCGCCAAAGTCCAAGATGGCCGCCATATTCAAAATGGCCTCCAAAGTGCGAAAATTGAAAAGTTGTCCGATTTCAACGAAAATTGGCATTTAGGTGAATATTGATATTACGAACAACATGGTGACATGTTTGAACAAATCCAAGATGGCCGCCAAAGTCCAAGATGGCCGCCATATTCAAAATGGCCGCCAAAGTGCGAAAATTGAAAAGTTGTCCGATTTCAACGAAAATTGGCATTTAGGTCAATATTGATATTACGAACAACATGGCGACACTTTCGAACAAATCCAAGATGGCTGTCATATTCAAAATGGCTGCCAAAGTGCGAATATTGAAAAGTTGTCTGATTTCAACAAAAATTGGCATTTAGGTCAATATTGATATTACGAACAACATGTCGAACAAATCCAAGATGGCTGCCAAAGTCCAAGATGGCCGCCATATTCAAAATGGCCGCCAAAGTGCGAAAATTGAAAAGTTGTCCGAATTGTGACAAAAGTGGGCACGGGAGGGGATTTTTTTGTGACTTGCTTGCAATCACAATCAGCACTTGTTATTATTCTTTTCCACACATTTTTCTTAATCGTGAACTTGTCCGACACATTTTTTGAAAACGCTTTGACCAATCAAGATAAAACCTGCTGAGGTGGGTGGAGGGTCACTCAGAGGTGTGCCATCCACTTTTGAAATTTTCAAAATGGCCGCCATTTTCAAAATGGCCGCCGTTAAAGATTTTTGGCCCCCTCTCAGATCTCGGAGATGGGTGGATGGATTTTAATGAAAATTGGTACACTGGTAGAGTTAACCATCCTGAGCAGTATGGCGAAAACAAATTTGATGCAAAAGCCGCCATTTTAAAATGGCCGCCGTTTTACCACACCCACCCCCAAAAACATCAACTTTGTCCGATTTTAACGAAATTTGATTTCTAGAGGTATTTTGATGTACTGATTTGAATGGAATACTATCCATGGGGATTTGGGCGACTTCTGTGTTGGCATCCCAACACAATCATGTTTAATTATGGCTCCCAAACGAAAGTTTGGGAGACATATTGTTTTTGCTCTGTTTCTTATTAAGTCGCCGACCACGAAGTGTCGGGCGACTTATTGTTTTTACTCCGTTTCTTATTATTATTATTTTCATATTTCTTATGTTTTCCCCTCGCAATGTTGTCCGCTCGTTTTCTCGCTCATCTTTTAACCGATCGAAATGAAACTTTGGGAACATGTTAAGGGTGACCTGAAGTTGTGCAATCCACTTTTGAAATTTTCAAAATGGCCGCCGTTGAAAAAAATTCTTCTTCTTCTTGAAGGGATAGGACGTGTTTTTCGGAGCTCCGCTCAAAGCATTTATTTCTTGGTTATTTTGTATTGTACTTCGTAAATATTTGTATTGTTGTGTTTGGAAGAAGAAGTTCTTTCATTTTGTGGGGTTTATTTCGGTATTTATTCTCGGATTGCCGAGATTTTTGGTGGATTCGATTTTTGTTTATTGGTTTGATTTGGTTTAAAGATGGCGTCGCCTTCATTTTCAAGTGTTGTGGTTAATGGTAAAAGTACTCAGTTGTCGTCTGTTGTTGCCTCAGGCAATACTATGTTATGTGAGAAGGACAATAGGGACCTTAATTTAATTAAGAGAACAATGCCGTCCAAGGTAGGTTTAAAATCCTTGCCCCAGGCTAATAGTGATAATGTTGTAACGTCTCATTTGAACGGAGAAAGTTCGAGATCGAAACGTTCAGATTTATCGACTGATAATAATGTAATGTCTGAAAGAGATAGTTCAAGATCTGAACAAGACGATGACATGCCTTCGTTCGGGCATAAACCTTTTGGCTTTGTGTCGAGGAAACATGGCGTCAAATTAAGAAACATACTGTCAATTTCTATTGAACAGTATGTTATTGCTGTTGCCACCGTCGTGAAACCAGAGAATATAGTCGCTGCTTCTCGTATGAGATCTGGTGTTGTAATATTCTTGTCTAATCTTGATGATGTTGAACTTTTGTGTTCAAATGGCCTTAGTATATAGGATGAACATATTGATGTCCAATGCCTTGTTAGAATTCCCAAAAAAGTAACTTTGTCCAATTGCCCTCCTTTTATACCAAATGACTTGCTAGAAGATGAACTTATGCGCTATGGCCGTATAATTTCTGATATTAAGCCTATTGCATTAGGCATCAAACTGCCGGCATTAAAACACGTCAAATCTTTTAGAAGACAAGTATCCATTCTTCCCCATTCCAATGTATTATTACCAGATTATTTTGATATGTACTATCAAAGACAAAGTTATAGAATATTTGTAAACGACGATGTTGTCTGTTTCAAATGCAAAAAAACTGGACATATTCAAAGTAGATGCCCAGAAAACCGACCGACAGCTGAGAACAAAATTTCAGTTACTATTACAGATGTCCCATATATGGCTGAACGAGTGCTCCCAACTGAGACGGAGAAGCAGTCTTTGCCTCGGACTCTGACGTCTCTGCTTCTGCTTCCAAAACCCCAGTCAACATTACTAATGTAAAAAAACCTGTAGAGTTTACTGTTTCCAATTCCACTGTAGATGTTAACCCACCTACGGAAAAACAGGAGAGTGACCAGCTTCCAGTCAAATCCGCAGTGAAGCGAAAGGCAGCAGACAGTAATGATTTAATTATTAGTAATAAAACCCCGACAACTAATAAAATTCAAGATGTTTCTTCTCAAGATAACTCAAGTATTTGGGATTTACCCCCTTCATCCCATTGCATTATTAATAACAATGAAGACGAGGATGTAGACATTGAGTCTATATCCTCCGATCTATCGGAGCAAAACCTATCCCAAATAGTAGTGGATACGGATCAAAAGTTATCAGCTGAAGAACTTGAGCGACTTCTGTCTGAACTTAAAAGTAACAAAAAACCTGTGGAAAAGTGTTTAGAATATACTACCAACATTCGTCAACTGTGTCAAGACTTCATTGACCGACGAAGAAACCCTGAAACATCTTCGCAGTTAAAAGCCCGTCTTAACAAATTAATAAAGAAGTTAAAGGCTTACATTAAAACTCATGCTTAGAAATCAATATGTTTGTTCCTATTAATTATGCATTTTTGCTCCTTTTTTTCATTACTATTGTAATGTCCGGTTTTTCATTAGTCTCACTGAACACTCAAGGCTGTCGTGACTCTTTTAAAAGATATTTTACATTAGATTCTTTGAAATCTAAATTAAATGCAGACATAGTTTTTCTTCAAGATACACATACCATTCCTTCTGATGAAGGTATATGGAAAATGATATGGAGAGGAGAAATAGTGTTCTCTCATCTTTCAACTATTTCTGCTGGATTAGCGATATGTTTTTCAAATAATTTAGAATATACTATTCTAGATCATAAAGTTATATTACCCGGTCGCATTTTACATGCTTCTATCAAATTACAGGAGGAAACTGTTTATTTGTTAAATGTCTATTCACCCACATGTCCCAAAGAAAAACTTGACTTTTTGAAATGTTTAAAACACCATTTGAATCAACTTGATTCTTCCTATCCAATATTTCTTGGAGGTGATTTTAATTGTACTACTAATCCTTCCTTAGATAGGACAGGAGATGTTGAACCCCACCCCCACTCTTGTAATGAATTTAAAAATATTGTTAAACGTTTCAAATTTATTGATACGTTTCGTAATATTCATCCTTACGATAAAACATATTCTTGGTCGAGAAATGACGGTGTCGCCGCAAGACTTGATCGAATTTATATCTCCAAACATTATAGTCAGTTTATTCGATCCTCAGAAATAAAACCGTGTTCATATTCTGATCATGATTACGTTCGTGTTTACTTTAAAGAAATTCAAAGTAAACACAAGAGTGCATACTGGTGTTTAAATACATCTCTTTTAGATGATAAATCGTATATTGATATGATAAATAACTTCTGGATTTCTTGGCGATTACAGAAATCTGAGTTCAAGTGTATTCAAGATTGGTGGGATCGGGGAAAATATAAAATAAAGGAACTTTCGCAAGAATTTTCTGTTAAAAAGAGTTATGATTTTAAACGTAAATTTGATAGTTTGCAAACCGATATTGAGTTATTAAAATCAAATATTGCAGCCAACCCTAATCTCAATTCAATTTTAATTGAGAAACAACATCAGTTGTCTGAACTTGAACGTATCCAGGCCCGTGGTGCTTGGGTTCGCTCAAGATTCAAATATGTCAATGATGCAGATAAACCAACAAAATATTTCTTTGACCTTGAAAGGAAACGTGGAACAAAGAAATTATTGTCCCATTTAACTTTGCCTGATGGGAGTATAACTGATTCAGATCAGGAAATAAAAACCCTTGCCCGAAATTTTTACTCTGATTTGTATAGCCCCGATCCTGTTGATGAAGGCTGTCAAAATGAAATTTTGAAAGACCTTCCTACAATAAGTGATACCCAAAAGCAAACATTAGATAGTGTAATAAGTTATGATGAATTGTCCTCTGCCGTTTTAAAAATGAATAATAATAAATCCCCTGGTATTGATGGGCTCCCCAGTGAATTTTATAAAACCTTTTGGAACGTCGTTGGGAAAGATATGCACGAAGTTTTTGTTTCTTCGATTGAAGAAAAGAGACTTCCACTTTCGTGCAGAAGAGCCGTTCTGACAATGATACCGAAGAAAGGTGACAGTAGTTTGTTGAAAAACTGGAGGCCAGTGTCTCTTCTCTGTTGTGATTATAAAATATTAACGAGAGCTTTCTCGCTAAGACTTCGTACCGTTCTACCCGGTCGTCATATCAGTGACAATATTCGTTTTATTTCTGATGCTACTTGTTATGCTAATCAGGAAAATATCCCCCTTGCTATTGTTTCCCTTGACCAAGAGAAGGCTTTTGATCGTGTTCATCATGGCTACCTGATGAAGACTTTAGAAGCATTCGGATTTGGGGATTATTTTATATCCTGTATACAAACTATTTATACAGACGTACATAGTTTACTGAAAATTAATAACTCATTATCGTCCCCTTTTCAATTTAAAAGAGGTATACGGCAAGGATGTTCCTTGTCTGGTCAATTATATGCCATATGCCTTGAACCTCTTTTACACAAACTAAGGTCAAAAGACGGCTTATCAGGCCTTGAACTACCATTATCTGATGGTAAGAAAAGTTGTTTATCTGCTTATGCAGATGATTTAGATACTCTGTTAACGCAGGACTCTGATTTTGATAGGTTGTCTTTCTGGTTAGATATATACCAGAAAGCTTCTAATTCAAAAATTAATTTACAAAAGTCCGAAGGTTTGTGGGTTGGAAGTTGGAAAAATAGAAATGATAGTCCACTTGGTCTCAAGTGGAATAATAAAGGTTTAAAGGTTTTGGGTACTTTTGTTGGAAACAATAGAGATTTTTATAAACAAAATTGGGAAGGGATGGAGGAGGATATTTCTGTCAAACTTGACAGGTGGAAGCCTTTTGCCCGCGGTTTGTCCCTCAGAGGACGAACACTTGTTATTAATTTACTTTCCGCGTCAAAATTGTGGCATCGATTAAATTCTGTGGCCGTGCCCGATGAAATTATTAGTGCCATTCAAAATAAATTTGTTGATTTTTTATGGCAAGGAAAACATTGGGTTTCCAAAGAAATGTTATATCTTCCTGTATGTACTGGAGGACAGGGTTTGGTTCATATTTTGTCTAGAATTCGTGATTTTCGAATTCAGTTTATGTACAGATTTTTGACATTAATGAATGGTGAAGAAGTTCATCCTTGTTACTATTTTTGTAAATATTTTTTGTCTACTGTTTCTAATTTGAATTATGATGTTCAATTGTTATTACTTGATGGGGATTTTCAATACACTAACATCCCAAGCTTTTATCAAGATTTAATAAAAGCCTGGAAATATTTTGAATCGTCTAGAATAAAAATAGATGACATCTCAGTTGCAGACATTTTAGAAGAACCTTTGTTTTTTAACCCTTTATTAGTTAACCCTAAAACTGATGAACCTTTTTATTTTGAAAATTTTGTAATTGCCTGTATGACCAAAGTTAAAGATCTTTTTGATACTAGTTTGAAAAGAAAATTAACTGCAGCAGATCTTGTTGGCATATTAAGCATTCGTTCTGAACGCTGTATCCAACAACATCTAGATTTACTATGGTCGTCTTTTCCTCCGGAGTGGACTATATTGATTGACCGTTTTTTAAATAATGATATTGATGTTGGTGTTGTTCACCAATACATTTTTAAATTAGACGTTGACAATGCGCCTGAATTAAGTAAGGGCGTTGTTCTAGATAAATGTCCCAAGAAAGTGATTTATTTGTTATCTGTTGTTCAAAATTTTAATAATTGCCATACTAAAAAGTTAATGTCCCCTTGGTGTAATATTTTACAATTAAATATTCCCCCTAATGTCATATATAGTCATGTTTATGAATATCCTCATAGCATGCATGAAGGTGACCTTAATTGGAGAATCCTTCATGGTGCTATTTCAACCGGTAAATTTTTCTGTAAAGCTGGTTATCAGCAGTCGGATGCTTGTCCCTCTTGTGATTTGCAAGAGGACTTGTATCATATTTTTGTTTCCTGTCCACGTTTACAAGGTCTTTTAAGTTATGTTCAAAATATTTTATTCAATTTAATTCCAAATGATGTTAGTTCGAAAGACTCTTTAATATTTGGACCATTTACTTTTTCTAGCACTGACCAAACGCCACCTAAGGTCAGTGCAAATCGATCTCCTCCAGCTGTCCACACGCCATCCTCGGACAGCTGTCCAGTAAGGAGATCGAGTCCAGCTGATCCACCGCCACCTGGGATCAGCTGTCCAGTATTTCCAGTATCAGCCGATCACACGTCATCCAGGGTCGGCTGTCCAGAGACTATCAGACAACCAATGATGAAGGACGGAACAGTCGTGTTGGGAGAATGTACCAACACGCAACGATGGACCAAGCGGTACAGGATCCCAAGACGACTGTTCCAGTGGATTGCCACCCAGGCGAAGATGGCCACATACGTCACCTTGCAGCACCTGAGGACCGGAGGAGGACAGACGAACCCACTCGTGGAATTCAGGTCGCGCATCCGCGCCCGGTTGGCAATCGAATTTGCCTATTGTAAGTTTGTTAATAATGTTGATTTCTTTTCAGATTTTTGGTGTTTTGATAATGTATTGTGTTTCATTTCAAATGACAAGCTTATTGTAAATATTTAATGGTAAGTTGATTATATATGTATTTATTTTTTTCCTGCTTATATATATTGTAAACCGCGATGAGTTAAAGGTCAAAACATGGACTGGCGTGTACCAGTCCATGTTGACTTTGATCATTATGACAAAGTCTTTTATAGGTTTCTTTAATTTTAAAATGTAGGTAGGTTATAAAGGTAAACGTTAAGGTTTAAACTTACTTGTTTCAGTTTAAACCGACTTTGATCGTTTGGACAAAGTCTTTAATTATTTTATGTCGTATCTTTATATATTTTTGGATTTAAAGTTAATATATTTATATGTATTTTCAAAATTGTTAAATAGCTTGTCATAATAATGTATTTGTTAGGATTATATTTTATGTTACTTGAATTTTTGATACCTTGTAATACTGTGATTTATTGTTTTATTTAATAAAGGGTATTGAAAATTCAAATTCTTCTTCTTCTTCTTCTTCTTCTTCTTCTTCTTGAAGGGATAGGACGTGTTTTTCGGAGCTCCGCTCAAAGCATTTATTTATTGGTTATTTTGTATTGTGGTTCGTAAATATTTGTATTGTTGTGTTCAGAAGAAGAAGCTCTTTCATTTTGTGGGGTTTATTTCGGTATTTATTCTCGGATTGCCGAGATTTTTGGTGGATTGGATTTTTGTTTATTGGTTTGATTTGGTTTAAAGATGGCGTCGCCTTCATTTTCAAGTGTTGTGGTTAATGGTAAAAGTACTCAGTTGTCGTCTGTTGTTGCCTCAGGCAATACTATGTGAGAAGGACAATAGGGACCTTAATTTAATTAAGAGAACAATGCCGTCCAAGGTAGGTTTAAAATCCTTGCCCCAGGCTAATAGTGATAATGTTGTAACGTCTCATTTGAACGGAGAAAGTTCGAGATCGAAAAGTTCAGATTTATCGACTGATAATAATGTAGTGTCTGAAAGAGATAGTTCAAGATCTGAACAAGACGATGACATGCCTTCGTTCGGGCATAAACCTTTTGGCTTTGTGTCTAGGAAACATGGCGTCAAATTAAGAAACATACTGTCAATTTCTATTGAACAGTATGTTATTGCTGTTGCCACCGTCGTGAAACCAGAGAATATAGTCGCTGCTTCTCGTATGAGATCTGGTGTTGTAATATTCTTGTCTAATCTTGATGATGTTGAACTTTTGTGTTCAAATGGCCTTAGTATCGGGGATGAACATATTGATGTCTAATGCCTTGTTAGAATTCCCAAAAAAGTTACATTGTCTAATTGCCCTCCTTTTATACCCAATGACTTGCTAGAAGATGAACTTATGCGCTATGGCCGTATAATATCTGATATTAAGCCTATTGCGTTAGGCATCAAACTGCCGGCATTAAAACACGTCAAATCGTTTAGAAGACAAGTATCCATTCTTCCCCACCCCAATGTATTATTACCAGATTATTTTGATATGTACTATCAAAGACAAAGTTATAGAATATTTGTAAACGACGATGTTGTCTGTTTCAAGTGCAAAAAAACTGGACATATTCAAAGTAGATGCCCAGAAAACCGACCGACAACTGAGAACAAAATTTCAGTTACCAATACAGATGTCCCGTATATAGCTGAACGTGCGCCCCCAACTGAGACGGAAAAGCAGTTGGTTGCCTCGGACTCTGGCGTCTGTGCTTCTGCCTCCAAAACCCCAGCCCATGCTACTAATGTAGAAAAACCTGTGAAGTCTACTATTTCCAATTCCACTGTACATGTCAACCCTCCTACGCAAAAACAGGAGACCGATCAGCTGCCAGTCAAATCCGCAATGAAGCGAAAGGCAGCAGACAATAATGATATAATTATTAGTAATAAAACCCCAACAACTAATAATATTCAAGATGTTTCTTCTCAAGATAACTCAAGTATTTGGGATTTACCCCCTTCATCCCATTGCATTAATAATAACAATGAAGACGAGGATGTAGACATTGAGTCTGTATCATCCGATCTATCTGAGCAAAACCTATCCCAAATAGTAGTGGATACGGATCAAAAGTTATCAGCTGAAGAACTTGAGCGACTTCTGTCTGAACTCAAAAGTAACAAAAAACCTGTGGAAAAGTGTCTAGAATATACTACCAATATTCGTCAACTGTGTCAAGACTTCATTGACCGAAGAAGAAATCCTGAAACATCTTCGCAGTTAAAAGCACGTCTAAACAAACTAATTAAGAAGTTAAAGGCATACATTAAAACTCATGCTTAGAAACAATTTTTATCTAAATCAATATGTTTGTTCCTATTAAATATGCATTTTTGCTCTTTTTTTTCACTACTATTGTAATGTCTGGTTTTTCATTAGTTTCACTGAACACTCAAGGTTGTCGTGATTCTTTTAAAAGATATTTTATTTTAGATTCTTTGAAATCTAAATTAAATGCAGACATAGTTTTTCTCCAAGATACTCATACCATTCCTTCTGATGAAGGTATATGGAAAATGATATGGAGAGGAGAAATAGTGTTCTCTCATCTCTCAACTATTTCTGCTGGATTAGCGATATGTTTTTCAAATAATTTAGAATATACTATTCTAGATCATAAAATTATCTTACCTGGTCGCATTTTACATGCGACTGTCAAATTACAGGAGCAAACTGTATATTTTTTGAATGTTTATTCCCCCACCTGTCCCAAAGAAAAACTTGACTTTTTAAAATGTTTAAAACACCATTTGAATCAACTTGATTCTTCCTATCCAATATTTCTTGGAGGTGATTTTAATTGTACTACCAATCCTTCCTTAGATAGGACAGGAGATGTTGAGCCCCACCCCCATTCTTGTAATGAATTTAAAAATATTGTTAAGCGTTTCAAATTTATTGATACGTTTCGTAATATTCATCCGTATGATAAAATATATTCTTGGTCGAGAAATGACGGTGTCGCCGCAAGACTCGATCGAATTTATATCTCAAAACATTACAGTCAGTTCATCAGATCATCTGAAATAAAAGAATGTACATATTCGGATCACGATTTTGTTCGTGTTTACTTTAAAGAAATTCAAGGTAAACACAAGAGTGCATACTGGTGTTTAAATACATCTCTTTTAGAAGATAAATCGTATGTTGATATGATTAATAACTTCTGGATTTCTTGGCGATTACAAAAATCTGATTTCAAGTGTATTCAAGATTGGTGGGATCGGGGAAAATATAAAATAAAGGAACTCTCGCAAGAATTTTCTGTTAAAAAGAGTTATGATTTTAAACGTAAATTTGATAGTTTGCAATACGATATTGAGTTGTTGAAATTAAACATTGCAACAAATCCAGATCTCAATGCCATTTTAATTGAGAGGAAGCAACAGTTGTCTGAACTTGAACGAATCCAGGCCCGTGGTGCTTGGGTTCGTTCAAGATTCAAATATGTTAATGATTCAGATAAACCTACAAAATATTTTTTTGACCTTGAAAAGAAACGTGGTACAAAGAAACTATTATCCCATTTAACATTGCCTGATGGCAGTATAACTGATTCCGATCAGGAAATAAAAAGCCTTGCCAGAAATTTTTACTCTGACTTGTATAGCCCCGATCCTGTGGATGAAGGTTGTCAAAATGAAATTTTGAAAGACCTTCCTACAATAAGTGAAATCCAAAAACAAACATTAGATACTGTTATTAGTTATGATGAATTGTCGTCTGCCGTTTTAAAAATGAATAATAATAAGTCCCCTGGTATTGATGGGCTACCTAGTGAATTTTACAAAACCTTTTGGACCATCGTTGGTAAACAATAGAGATTTTTATAAACAAAATTGGGAAGGGATGGAGGAGGATATTTCTGTCAAACTTGACAGGTGGAAGCCTTTTGCCCGCGGTTTGTCACTAAGAGGACGAACACTTGTTATTAATTTACTTTCCGCGTCAAAATTGTGGCATCGATTAAATTCTGTGGCCGTGCCCGATGAAATTATTAGCGCCATACAAAATAAATTTGTTGATTTTTTATGGCAAGGAAAACATTGGGTTTCCAAAGAAATGTTATATCTTCCTGTATGTACTGGAGGACAGGGTTTGGTTCATATTTTATCTAGAATTCGTGATTTTCGAATTCAGTTTATGTACAGATTTTTGACATTAATGAATGGTGAAGATGTTCATCCTTGTTACTATTTTTGTAAATATTTTTTGTCTACCGTTTCTAATTTGAATTATGATGTTCAATTGTTATTACTTGATGGGGATTTTCAATATACTAACATCCCAAGCTTTTATCAAGATTTAATAAAAGCCTGGAAATATTTTGAATCGTCTAGAATAAAAATAGATGACATCTCAGTTGCAGACATTTTAGAAGAACCTTTGTTTTTTAACCCTTTATTAGTTAACCCTAAAACCGATGAACCTTTTTATTTTGAAAATTTTGTAATTGCCTGTATGACCAAAGTTAAAGATCTTTTTGATACTAGTTTGAAAAGAAAATTAACTGCAGCAGATCTTGTTGGCATATTAAGCATTCGTTCTGAACGCTGTATCCAACAACATCTAGATTTACTATGGTCGTCTTTTCCTCCGGAGTGGACTATATTGATTGACCGTTTTTTAAATAATGATATTGATGTTGGTGTTGTTCACCAATACATTTTTAAATTAGATGTTGACAATGCGCCTGAATTAAGTAAGGGCGTTGTTCTAGATAAATGTCCCAAGAAAGTGATTTATTTGTTATCTGTTGTTCAAAATTTTAATAATTTCCATACTAAAAAGTTAATATCCCCTTGGTGTAATATTTTACAATTAAATATTCCCCCTAATGTCATATATAGTCATGTTTATGAATATCCTCATAGCATGCATGAAGGTGACCTTAACTGGAGAATCCTTCATGGTGCTATTTCAACCGGTAAATTTTTCTGTAAAGCTGGTTATCAGCAGTCGGATGCATGTCCGTCTTGTGGTTTGCAAGAGGACTTGTATCATATTTTTGTTTCCTGTCCACGTTTACAAGGGCTTTTAAGTTATGTTCAAAATATTTTATTCAATTTAATTCCAAATGATATTAGTTCCAAAGACTCTTTAATATTTGGACCTTTTACTTTTTCTAGCACTGACCAAACGCCACCTAAGGTCAGTGCAAATCGATCTCCTCCAGCTGTCCACACGCCATCCTCGGACAGCTGTCCAGTAAGGAAATCGAGTCCAGCTGATCCACCGCTACCTAGGATCAGCTGTCCAGAATTTCCAGTATCAGCCGGCCACACGTCATCCAGGGTCGGCTGTCCAGAGGCTACCAGACAACCAATGATGATGAAGGACGGAACAGTCGTGTTGGGAGAATGTACCAACACGCAACGATGGACCAAGCGGTACAGGATCCCAAGACGACTGTTCCAGTGGATTGCCACCCAGGTGAAGATGGCCACCTATGTGACCCTGCAACACCTAAGAACCAGAGGCGGAGAGACAGATCCACTCAAGGAATTTAGGTCGCGCATCCGCGCCCGGTTGGCAATAGAATTTGCATATTGTAAGTTTTTAAATAATGTTGATTTCTTTTCAGATTTTTGGTGTTTTGGTAATATATTGTGTTTCATTTCAAATGACAAGCTTTTTGTTAATATTTAATGGTAAGTTATTTTAATTGTATTTGTATTTTTGTTTTTTAATTTTCTTGTCTTGTTTATATATTGTGAACCGCGATGTGTTAAAGGTTAAAACATGGACTGGCGTGTACCAGTCCATGTTGACTTTGATCATTTGGACAAAGTCATTTATAGGATTCTTTAATTTTAATATAGGTAGGTAATAATGTTTAAAGTTTAAACTGGCTTGTATCAGTTTAAACTGACTTTGATCAGTTGGACAAAGTCTTTTATATTTCTATTGTATTTTTGTATACTTTTGGGTTTAAGGTCTATATAATTATATGTATTTTCAAAATTGTTAAATAGCTTGTCATAGTAATGTATTTGTAAGGATTATATTTTATGTTACTTGAATTTTTGATACCTTGTACTACTGTGATATATTGTTTTATTTAATAAAGGGTATTGAAAATTCAAATTCTTCTTCTTCTTCTTCTTCTTCTTCTTCTGGACCTAACTTTGTCCGTAGGATTTCTCGAAGACGAAAAGACATAGGTCAATGAAACTTACCAGAAAGATAGGTCACCACTAGGAAATGTTGTTTCCGATTTCGAAATTTTGAAAATGGCGGCCATCTTGGATTGGCGGCCATTTTGAATTTGAAAAAAATACAAAATTAATCATAAAAAATCACAAACAATATGGATATGAACCAAAATAGGTTTATAGGTCAATATTAAGGTCCCGGACAATATGGGACCATTTTCCGAAAAATCCAAGATGGCCACCATATTCAAAATGGCCGCCAAAGTGCGAAAATTGAAAAGTTGTCCGATTTCAACGAAAATTGGCATTTAGGTCAATATTGATATTACGAACAACATGGTGACATGTTCGAACAAATCAAAGATGGCCGCCAAAGTCCAAGATGGCCGCCATATTCAAAATGGCCTCCAAAGTGCGAAAATTGAAAAGTTGTCCGATTTCAACGAAAATTGGCATTTAGGTGAATATTGATATTACGAACAACATGGTGACATGTTTGAACAAATCCAAGATGGCCGCCAAAGTCCAAGATGGCCGCCATATTCAAAATGGCCGCCAAAGTGCGAAAATTGAAAAGTTGTCCGATTTCAACGAAAATTGGCATTTAGGTCAATATTGATATTACGAACAACATGGCGACACTTTCGAACAAATCCAAGATGGCTGTCATATTCAAAATGGCTGCCAAAGTGCGAATATTGAAAAGTTGTCTGATTTCAACAAAAATTGGCATTTAGGTCAATATTGATATTACGAACAACATGTCGAACAAATCCAAGATGGCTGCCAAAGTCCAAGATGGCCGCCATATTCAAAATGGCCGCCAAAGTGCGAAAATTGAAAAGTTGTCCGAATTGTGACAAAAGTGGGCACGGGAGGGGATTTTTTTGTGACTTGCTTGCAATCACAATCAGCACTTGTTATTATTATTATTATTTTCATATTTCTTATGTTTTCCTTTTTCCCCTCGCAATGTTGTCCGCTCGTTTTCTCGCTCATCTTTTAACCGATCGAAATGAAACTTGGCCAACTGAAAGCTCATGTTATGAAGTTGTGCTCTACTCGGTCAAAAGTGCGGAACGGGAGGCGACTTCAACGTTTCGGGAAACGTAAATTTTATTATTATTATGTCGCCCCAGACTTTGTCGGGGCGACATATTGTTATTCTACTGTTTCTTTTTCACTATTATTATTATTATTATTATTATTATTATTATTATTATTATTATTCTTATTATTAAGTCGCCGACCACGAAGTGTCGGGCGACTTATTGTTTTTACTCCGTTTCTTATTATTATTATTATTATGTTTTCCTTTTTCCCCTCGCTATGTTGTCCGCTCGTTTTCTCGCTCATCTTTTAACCGATCGAAATGAAACTTTGGGAACATAATAAGGGTGACCTGAAGTTGTGCAATCCACTTTTGAAATTTTCAAAATGGCCGCCATTTTCAAAATGGCCGCCGTTGAAAAAAATGATGGCCGTTGTCAGATCTCAGTAATTGCCAAAGCAATTTCAATGAAAATTGGTATACTGGTACAGCTAACTATCCCGAGCATTTTTGCAAAAAAAAATTTGACGCGGTCGACATTTCAAAATGGCCGCCATCCGAACACCACCCCCCTAAAAATGTAAAAATTTAAACGTCATCCGATTTAGACGAAATTTGGTATACAGGTAGCTTATGATACCCTAAGTGTGCCACTATTTAAAAATGTTTTGTCCGACTTCCGGTTTCAAAATGGCGGCCGTTTTAAAGTTTTACAAAATGGCGGCCGTTGTCAGATCTCAGTTATGGCCAGAGCAATTTCAATGAAAATTGGTATACTGATACAGCTAACTATCCTGAGCTTTTTGCAAAAAAAATTTTTTGTCCGACTTCCGGTTTCAAAATGGCGGCCGTTTTAAAGTTTGCTCGTTTTCTCGCTCATCTTTTAACCGATCGAAATGAAACTTGGCCAACTGAAAGCTCATGTTATGAAGTTGTGCTCTTGACTTTTAGTTCCCTCTACTCGGTCAAAAGTGCGGAACGGGAGGCGACTTCAACGTTTCGGGAAACGTAAATTTTATTATTATTATTTTTTTTTTTTCTTCCGGTTTCCGCCAAAATTTTGTCCGACCATTTTCTTGGAGACCGTAAATTGGATCACTATGAAACTTCACCCAAAAATAGGTCATGACTTGAAGTGGTGCCTTCAAGTTTTAAAATTTTGAAATTGGCGGCCATCTTGAAATGGCGGCCATTTTGAAAATTAAAAAAATCCTTAAAAATCCAAAAGTTAACGGATTTCGATGAAAATTGGAATATAAGTAGAGTATGTTATACCGCACCATATGACATACATGTTGACGTTTTATGGCGGCCATTTTGAATCCAAGATGGCCGCAAAAAATTCAACATACTCGGAATCTCACCAAACTTGGTTTTTAGCTAGATAATCATGTTACGATCAGATGTCAGTCGTCAATATTTGAATTTGAACACGGCGGCCATCTTAAAATGGCGGCCATTTTGAAAATGAAAAAAAATCCTTAAAAATCCAAAAGTTAACGGATTTCCATGAAAATTGAAATATAAGTAGGGTATGTTATACCGCACCATATGACGCACATGTTAACCTTTTTTGGCGGCCATTTTGAATCCAAGATGGCCGCCAAAAATTCAAAATGATCGGAATCGCACGAAACTTGGTTTTTAGGTAGATAACCATGTTGCGATCAGATGTTAGTCATCAAAATTTGAATTTGAACACGGCGGTCATCTTAAAATGGCGGCCATTTTGAAAATGAAAATAAATCCTAAAAAATCCAAAACTTAACGGATTTCAATGAAAATTGAAATATAAGTAGAGTATGTTATATCAAACCATATGACGCACATGTGGACTTTCTATGGTGGCCATTTTGAATCTAAAATGGCCGACAAAATTGAAAAATGCTCCGATTTGCACGAAACTTGGTTTCCTGGTAGATATAGTTGCCTTGAATGGATGGCTGAACTCCAGTGTCCACGGGGGTCGTTTGGGAGCCAGTTATGATCCATAAGATCATAATCATGTTTAATTATGTCGCCCCAGACTTTGTCGGGGCGACATATTGTTATTCTACTGTTTCTTTTTCACTATTATTATTATTATTATTCTTCCTCACTTTTTTGTCCGGCTGATAACTCAGAGATGGCTGATTGGATTAGAACATCACATGGCATAAAGTAGAACCACTATCTGAAGTTGTGCAATCAACTTTTAAAATGGTGATATGTGGAACCATCTCCATGGAAACCAGAAAGTTATGCATGAGTGATTTTGGGCATTTTCCTTAATTTTTCGGAAACCTAGAAGCACAAAGGGACCAAACTTGGTATGATGGAAGACCATAATGAGATACAGGTTTGAGATGATTTTGGGGCGGAACGGAAAAACAAGATGGCCGCCATGGCTAAAATTAGATTTAACATGGGGCCTATGGGAAAATGATTTTTCTACAATAGCTTCACCATGGTTTGAGATATTCCAAAGTTTTTTTATAGGAAGTTGGACCTCATCGACCTCAAGAAGACAGGTTAGATTGAAAAAAAAATTTCGAACCGTGTGGCCGCAGCCACAACCGTTACGTTTGCATAGAAGCCTATGGGGAAATGGAGGTTTTTTGTCACCTCCATTTCTCTGCTATGCATTGATGGATTCCAATCAAACTTTACACAAAGCACCGTCATCATTACATCTTGGAATTCACATATCAAAAAATTCTAAAATGGCCACATTTTACAAGATGGCCGCCACGTTACATTTGCATAGAAGACTATGGGGAAATGGAGGTTTTTTGTCGCCTCCATTTCTCTGCTATGCATTGATGGATTCCAATCAAACTTTACACAAAGCACCGTCACCATTACATCTTGGAATTCATATTACGAAAAATTTCAAATGGCGGCCATTTTTAAGATGGCTGCCGAGTTACGTTAAAAATTACAACATTGTTGGAATTCAATGAAAATCAACTTCTAGAGATATTTTGATGTGGGGAGCAACATGGAATCATCGATTTTGGAATTCACATGACGGAAAAAAAAATTTCGGGGCGACATCTGCTATTGCTCGCAATGGCAATTCTAGTTATTATTCTTTTTCACACATTTTTCTTAATCGTGAACTTGTCCGACACATTTTTTGAAAACGCTTTGACCAATCAAGATAAAACCTGCTGAGGTGGGTGGAGGGTCACTCAGAGGGGTGCCATCCACTTTTGAAATTTTCAAAATGGCCGCCATTTTCAAAATGGCCGCCGTTAAAGATTTTTGGCCCCCTCTCAGATCTCGGAGATGGCTGGATGGATTTTAATGAAAATTGGTACACTGGTAGAGGTAACCATCCTGAGCAGTGTGGCGAAAAAAAATTTGATGCGAACGCCGCCATTTTAAAATGGCCGCCGTTTTACCACACCCGTCCCCCAAAAACGTCAACTTTGTCCGATTTCAACGAAATTTGATTTCTAGACGTATTTTGATGTACTGAACCTGCTGAGGTGGGTGGAGGGTCACTCAGAGGTGTGCCATCCACTTTTGAAATTTTCAAAATGGCCGCCATTTTCTAAATGGCCGCCGTTAAAGATTTTTGGCCCCCTCTCAGATCTCGGAGATGGGTGGATGGATTTTAATGAAAATTGGTACACTGGTAGAGTTAACCATCCTGAGCAGTGTGGCGAAAACAAATTTGATGCAAAAGCCGCCATTTTAGAATGGCCGCCGTTTTACCACACCCGCCCCCAAAAACATCAACTTTGTCCGATTTTAACGAAATTTGATTTCTAGAGGTATTTTGATGTACTGATTTGAATGGAATACTATCCATGGGGATTTGGGCGACTTCTGTGTTGGCATCCCAACACAATCATGTTTAATTCTTTTTATTATTATTTTTCTTCCGGTTTCCGCCAAAATTTTGTCTGACCATTTTCTTGGAGACCGTAAATTGTATCACTATGAAACTTCACCCAAAAATAGGTCATCACTTGAACTGGTGCCTTCAAGTCTTAAAATTTTGAAATTGGCAGCCATCTTGAAATGGCGGCCATTTTGAAAGATAAAAAAATCCTTTAAAAATCCAAAAGTTAACGGATTTCAATGAAAATTGGAATATAAGTAGGGTATGTTATACCGCACAATATAATGTTGTCTTTTTGTGGCGGCCATTTTGAATCCAAGATGGCAGCCAAGAATTCAAAATGCTCGGAATCACACGAAACTTGGTTTTTATGTAGACTACCATGTTGCGATCAGATGTTATTCATCAAAATTGGAATTTGGAATGGCGGCCATGTTGAAAATGAAAATAAATTTTTAAAAATCCAAAAGTTAACGGATTTCGCTCAAAATTGGAATATAAGTAGAGTATGTTATAACGCACCATATGACGCACATGTTGACATTTTATGGCAGCCATTTTGAATCCAAGATGGCCGACAAAATTGGAAAATGCTCCAATTTGCACGAAACTTGGTTTCCTGGTAGATAAAGTTGCTGTGAATGGATGTCTGAACTCCAGTGTCCATTAGGGTCGTTTGGGAGCCAGTTATGATCCATAAAATCATAATTATGTTTAATTAAGTCTCCCAAACGAAGTTTGGAGACTTATTGTTTTTACTCTGTTTCTTATTAAGTCTCCCAAACGAAGTTTGGAGACTTATTGTTTTTACTCTGTTTCTTATTAAGTCTCCCAAACGAAGTTTGGAGACTTATTGTTTTTACTCTGTTTCTTATTATTATTATTCTTCTTCTGGTTTCCCCGTAGAGATTTCCGACACTTTTCTCAGAAACCGTAAATGGGATCAATTTGAAACTTGGTAGGATGTTAGACCCTATTGGCTAGATGTGCAATCATCTTTCGGAATTTCCAAGATGGCCGCCACTTTCAAAATGGCCGCCATTTAAGTTTTCCCGCCAAAATGCAGTTCCCGGAGAACCGCCAGATGGATTTCGATGAAACTTGGTATGTAGGTTCAGCATAGTGGTCTTGATTTATTTTTGGCAAAAAATCGCGCGCGAACCGGCCGCCATTTTCAAAATGGCCGCCGAATCGCCAAAAATTCAAGTTTGTCGGATTTCAACGAAAATGGGTTTTAACAGTAAATTTGGTATGCCGAGTCCAATGGTCAACTCAGAATTTTTATACGGCGCGCCATTTTTTGTAAAATGGCCGCCAAAGCTGCCAAATGGGCAAAAATTCAACATTGTCATAATTCAACGAAAATAGGTTCTAAAAGTAAATTCGGTATGCCGAGTTCAACGGTACACTCAGATTTTTTATACGACCCGCCATTTTTTTAAAAATGGCCACCAAAGTCGCCAAATCGGCAAAAATTCAACATTGTCGGAACTCAATGAAAATTGGTTCCTAAAGTAAATTTAGTATGTCGAGTTCAATGGTCAACTCAGAATTTTTATATGACGCGCTATTTTTTGTAAAATGGCCGCCGAAGTTGCCAAATCGGCAAAAAATCAACAACGTTGGAATTCAATGAAATTGGGTTCTTAAAGTAAATTTGTTATGGCGATATATATATAAGGTGATTCACAGGCTGCACAGGACTATCAGTAACTTCGTTTGGGAGACTTCACGTTTCGCGAAACGTAAATTTTAATTATTATTATTATTATTCTTCTGGTTTTTCCGTAGAGATTTCCGACACTTTTCTCAGAAACCGTAAATGGGATCAATTTGAAACTTGGTAGGATGTTAGACCCTATTGGCTAGATGTGCAATCATCTTTCGGAATTTCCAAGATGGCCGCCACTTTCAAAATGGCCGCCATTTAAGTTTTCCCGCCAAAATGCAGTTCCCGGAGAACCGCCAGATGGATTTCGATGAAACTTGGTATGTAGGTTCAGCATAGTGGTCTTGATTTATTTTTGGCAAAAAATCGCGCGCGAACCGGCCGCCATTTTCAAAATGGCCGCCGAATCGCCAAAATTCAAGTTTGTCGGATTTCAACGAAAATGGGTTTTAACAGTAAATTTGGTATGCCGAGTCGAATGGTCAACTCAGAATTTTTATACGACGCGCCATTTTTTGTAAAATGGCCGCCAAAGTTGCCAAATGGGCAAAAATTCAACATTGTCATAATTCAACGAAAATAGGTTCTAAAAGTAAATTTGGTATGCCGAGTTCAACGGTACACTCAGATTTTTTATACGACCCGCCATTTTTTTAAAAATGGCCACCAAAGTCGCCAAATCGGCAAAAATTCAACATTGTCGGAACTCAATGAAAATTGGTTCCTAAAGTAAATTTAGTATGTCGAGTTCAATGGTCAACTCAGAATTTTTATATGACGCGCTATTTTTTGTACAGGACTATCAGTAACTTCGTTTGGGAGACTTCACGTTTCGCGAAACGTAAATTTTAATTATGTCGCCCCAGACTTTGTCGGGGAGACATATTGTTATTCTACTGTTTCTTTTTCACTATTATTATTATTATTATTATTATTATTATTATTATTATTATTATTATTATTCTTATTATTATTATTATTATTATTCTTCCTCACTTTTTGTCCGGCTGATAACTCAGAGATGGCTGATTGGATTAGAACATCACATGGCATAAAGTAGAACCGCTATCTGAAGTTGTGCAATCAACTTTAAAAATGGTGATATGTGGAACCATCTCCATGGAAACCAGAAAGTTATGCATGAGTGATTTTGGGCATTTTCCTTAATTTTTCGGAAACCTAGAAGCACAGAGGGACCAAACTTGGTATGATGGAAGACCATAATGAGATACAGGTTTGAGATGAT
Source organism: Limnoperna fortunei (assembly GCA_944474755.1). Lineage (NCBI taxonomy): Eukaryota > Metazoa > Mollusca > Bivalvia > Mytilida > Modiolidae > Limnoperna > Limnoperna fortunei. The sequence continues at coordinate 33,367,829 of OX104117.1, read as the reverse complement.
TTTGGGGCGGAACGGAAAAACAAGATGGCCGCCATGGCTAAAAATAGATTTAACATGGGGCCTATGGGAAAATGATTTTTCTACAATAGCTTCACCATGGTTTGAGATATTCCAAAGATTTTTTATAGGAAGTTGGACCTCATCAACCTCGAGAAGACAGGAAAGTTTGAAAAAAAAAATTCACACCGTGTGGCCGTAGCCACAACCGTTACGTTTGCATAGAAGCCTATGGGGAAATGGAGGTTTTTTGTCACCTCCATTTCTCTGCTATGCATTGATGGATTCCAATCAAACTTTACACAAAGCACCGTCATCATTACATCTTGGAATTCACATATCAAAAAATTCTAAAATGGCCACCTTTTACAAGATGGCCGCCACGTTACATTTGCATAGAAGCCTATGGGGAAATGGAGGTTTTTTGTCGCCTCCATTTCTCTGCTATGCATTGATGGATTCCAATCAAACTTTACACAAAGCACCGTCACCATTACATCTTTGAAATTCATATTACGAAAAATTTCAAATGGCGGCCATTTTTAAGATGGCTTCCGAGTTACGTTAAAAATTACAACATTGTCGGAATTCAATGAAAATCAACTTCTAGAGATATTTTGATGTGGGGAGCAACATGGAATCATCGATTTTGGAATTCACATGACGGAAAAAAAAATTTCGGGGCGACATCTGCTATTGCTCGCAATGGCAATTCTAGTTATGTCGCCCCAGACTTTGTCGGGGCGACATATTGTTATTCTACTGTTTCTTTTTCACTATTATTATTATTATTATTATTATTCTTCCTCACTTTTTGTCCGGCTGATAACTCAGAGATGGCTGATTGGATTAGAACATCACATGGCATAAAGTAGAACCACTATCTGAAGTTGTGCAATCAACTTTAAAAATGGTGATATGTGGAACCATCTCCATGGAAACCAGAAAGTTATGCATGAGCGATTTTGGGCATTTTCATTAATTTTTCGGAAACCTAGAAGCACAGAGGGACCAAACTTGGTATGATGGAAGACCATAATGAGATACAGGTTTGAGATGATTTTGGGGCGGAACGGAAAATCAAGATGGCCGCCATGGCTAAAAATAGATTTAACATGGGGCCTATGGGAAAATGATTTTTCTACAATAGCTTCACCATGGTTTGAGATATTCCAAAGTTTTTTTATAGGAAGTTGGACCTCATCGACCTCAAGAAGACAGGTTAGATTGAAAAAAAAATTTCGAACCGTGTGGCCGCAGCCACAACCGTTACGTTTGCATAGAAGTCTATGGGGAAATGGAGGTTTTTTGTCACCTCCATTTCTCTGCTATGCATTGATGGATTCCAATCAAACTTTACACAAAGCACCGTCATCATTACATCTTGGAATTCACATATCAAAAAATTCCAAAATGGCCACCTTTTACAAGATGGCCGCCACGTTACATTTGCATAGAAGCCTTTGGGGAAATGGAGGGTTTTTGTCGCCTCCATTTCTCTGCTATGCATTGATGGATTCCAATCAAACTTTACACAAAGCACCGTCACCATTACATCTTGGAATTCATATTACGAAAAATTCCAAATGGCGGCCATTTTTAAGATGGCTGCCGAATTACGTTAAAAATTACAACATTGTCGGAATTCAATGAAAATCAACTTCTAGAGATATTTTGATGTGGGGAGCAACATGGAATCATCGATTTTGGAATTCACATGACGGAAAAAAAAAATTTCGGGGCGACATCTGCTATTGCTCGCAATGGCAATTCTAGTTATTATTATTATTCTTCTTCTGGTTTCCCCGTAGAGATTTCCGACACTTTTCTCAGAAACCGTAAATGGGATCAATTTGAAACTTGGTAGGATGTTAGACCCTATTGGCTAGATGTGCCATCATCTTTCGGAATTTCCAAGATGGCCGCCACTTTCAAAATGGCCGCCATTTAAGTTTTCCCGCCAAAATGCAGTTCCCGGAGAACCGCCAGATGGATTTCGATGAAACTTGGTATGTAGGTTCAGCATAGTGGTCTTGATTTTTTTTTGGCAAAAAATCGCGCGCGAACCGGCCGCCATTTTCAAAATGGCCGCCGAATCGCCAAAAATTAAAGTTTGTCGGATTTCAACGAAAATGGGTTTTAACAGTAAATTTGGTATGCCGAGTCCAATGGTCAACTCAGAATTTTTATACGACGCGCCTTTTTTCGTAAAATGGCCGCCAAAGTTGCCAAATGGGCAAAAATTCAACATTGTCATAATTCAACGAAAATAGGTTCTAAAAGTAAATTTGGTATGCCGAGTTCAACGGTACACTCAGATTTTTTATACGACCCGCCATTTTTTTAAAAATGGCCACCAAAGTCGCCAAATCGGCAAAAATTCAACATTGTCGGAACTCAATGAAAATTGGTTCCTAAAGTAAATTTAGTATGTCGAGTTCAATGGTCAACTCAGAATTTTTATATGACGCGCTATTTTTTGTAAAATAGGTGAATAGCAACCTGTAAAGTCAAATATAAGGTGATTCACAGGCTGCACAGGACTATCAGTAACTTCGTTTGGGAGACTTCACGTTTCGCGAAACGTAAATTTTAATTACTATTATTATTATTTCGGTTTCCACTTTTTCTAGATCGTGAACTTGTCCGACACATTTCTCAGAGACGCCTTAATAGAATCAAATGAAACTTGGCACAGTTGTAGATCGGCATATGGAGGGGTGCAGTCAATAGTCAGAATTTTGATAATGGCCGCCATTTCAAAATGACCACCACTTGACCACACCCACCCAAAAATAGCAAAAAGTTTCCCGTGGTCCGATTTCAACGAAATTTAGTATGGAGGTAGATGTTAGTATTGAGAGTGAAACGCTACCTTTAAATTTTTTCTCCGACATCGGGTTTCAAAATGGCCGCCAAAAACGTGTATAATTTTCAACGTTATGCGATCTCGACGACATTTAACGTGCTTTTATTGCAACGAAATTTGGTGTGGATGTGGATTTAAGTGTATCGAGTGGAAATCCAAATTCAGAATTTTTTTTCCACCTGGCGTTTCAAAATGGCCGCCAAAAACGCTTCAAATTTTAAACGTGTTCCGATTTGAATGAAATTTGATATGTAGGTACATCTTAATGTCCTGAGTGGAACGCAATACTATCCATGGGGATTTTGGGCGACTTCTGTGTTGGCATCCCAACACATTATTTTTAATTATTATTATTATTATTATTAAGGTCTTTCCCACTTCCAGTGGGAAGACCTTATTGTTTTTGATCGGATTATTTTTCTTTTTTCTTTTTTTTTTCGCCAACTTTCAAAACCAAACAGTTTGAAAAGTACACGACATATCTTTTTGGTCTTTCGCGACAAGTTTTGAGCACTGAAAGTATATTCGGAATTCACCCTGAGAAATCGAAACATTTTTCCTTACGGAGTTATCTGCCCAAACACCGAAAACCTTGTTATCGCGTAATCTATGGAACTATAACAGATACAAGAAAACTGAAAAGTGACCAATGTTAAGGAACTTTTGAGACAACTTATGACAAATTTCGGCTAAAATTTCTGACTAGCGAATGCGAGCGGTATCCCTTGAATGTTTCAAGGACTCCGCTTATCACAAAAACTCACAAACCATAAGCCAAAATCATGAAAGGTCTTCACCATTTGTTGTCCTGTGACATGTCCTTAAAGAAAATCTCAAAGTCAAAGTTCAGAAGTGACCTCGACCTTAGGCCTCCAATCTTGTTATCATTACAACTCAAAAACTATAACAGATAGAAGAAGACAATAAATGGGAAAAATACTCCTCTCATCAAGGCTTTCATTTGATACATTGGTCCGAAACTGTGCGATGAACCGTTTTCGAGTTCGGGCCCTTGACTCATTTCGGTTAATCAGTTTTTGGCATACAACTTGAAAACCGTCACAGATAATATAGTAAACATATAGGTTTAACATGATCACCAAGTAAAGGCCTTCAATTTGAGCCCAAATTCAAAGGTCACAGGTCAAGGTCATACCATAGCAACCAGGTCACCATTACAAAATGTCCTTAGCAACCATATATTTTTTAAATCAGGATGATCTACTTTACTAAAATATGTCATTTTACAACCGGAAGTTGCATTTTGTCCTTGGCAACGGCCACAAAATCCTTGACAACCATATATATTTTTTACTCAGGACAACAGAAATAGTCTAATCCGCCTACAAAATGGTCTAGTAACTTTTGTAGTTAAGTTCACAACACGAGATGAAGAAAAATTAATTTCATAAAGGTATCTGGGAAAGACCTTTCTAATTGTTCTTGAACAATTAGCCCTATCTTTATTATTTCGGTTTCCACTTTTTCTAGACCGTGAACTTGTCCGACACATTTCTCAGAGACGCCTTAATAGAATCAAATGAAACTTTGCACAGTTGTAGACCGACATATGGAGGGGTGCAGTCTATAGTCAGCTTTTATATAATGGCTGCCATTTCAAAATGGCCACCACTTGACGACACCCACCCAAAAATGGCAAAAATTTTCCAGTGGTCCGATTTCAACGAAATTTGGTGTGGAGGTAGATTTCAGTATTTCGAGTGAAACGCTACCTTTGAATTTTTTTTCCGACGTCGCATTTCAAAATGGTGGCAAAAAAACGTGTATAATTTGCAACGTTATCCGATCTCGATGAAATTTAACGTGCTCCGATTGCAAAAAAATTTGGTGTGGAGGTAGATTTAAGAGTCCCGAATGAAAATCCACATTCAGAATTTTTTTCCAATCGTGCGTTTAAAAATGGCCGCCAAAAACGCGTCAAATTTTAAACATTGTCCGATTTTAATGAAATTTGATGTGTAGGTACATTTTAATGTCCTGAGTGGAACGCAATACTATCCATGGGGATTTTGGGCGACTTCTGTGTTGGCATCCCAACACATTATTTTTAATTATTATTTCGGTTTCCACTTTTTCTAGATCGTGAACTTGTTCGACACATTTCTCAGAGATGCCTTAATTGAATCAAATGAAACTTGGTACAGTTGTAGATCGACATATGGAGGGGTGCAGTCAATAGTCAAATTTTTTATAGTGGCCGCCATTTCAAAATGGCCGCCTCTTGACGACACCCACCCAAAAATAGCAAAAATTCTCCCGTGGTCCGATTTCAACGAAATTTGGTATGGAGGTAAATGTTAGTATTTCGAGTGAAACGCTACCTTTAAATTTTTTTCTCCGACGTCGGGTTTCAAAATGGCCGCTAAAAACGTATATAATTTTCACCGTTATGCGATCTCGATGACATTTAACGTGGTCCGATTGCAACAAAATTTGGTGTGGAGGTGGATTTAAGTGTACTGAGTGCAAATCTAAATTCAGAATTTTTTTTCCCACCTGGCGTTTCAAAATGGCCGCCAAAAACGCGTCAAATTTTAAATGTTGTCCGATTTTAATGAAATTTGATGTTTAGGTGCATTTGAATGTCCTGAGTGGAACGCAATACTATCCATATGGATTTTGGGCGACTTCTGTGTTGGCATCCCAACACATTATTTTTAATTTTATTTGTATTTGTTTGCTATATGATTGGAATATGAGCCATTTGAAATATCATTCTTCGGTATTTTTCATGCTATGTACAGTTCGTTGTCGAAATGTTATATGACATTTTTCTTCATGCAGGTGTACATTAAAAATAGTTTGTGTTGCTAGTTACTGTGAAGGGCATTACCACGACGTAATAATGCCCTCGTGGCAAATTACTGTAGACAAATTAATACCTTACCTTGTTTTATCCAAATAAAATAAACATAATTTTACTGCAAAGGAATAAAATAACAATGGAAAAACATGTGATTTTTGTCAATGTACAAGAATAATTTCCCTTGATACCTTAAATTGCATGTATACATGTGTTGCATTTATGTTATATTGCCCTACGGTATGCAACATGCAATTTAAGGTACCTTTGGAATTGACCAAACTCATATGAAATATTTGTATATTTTTTTCCAGCAATTAGAATGGTATTGGCAATATTTTCAGTGCTTGCAGCAGGAGTAGTAGAGTTTGCCATAAGGAGCATATGACATTAAACCATACTATAGAAAATTATAATTACAATGCATCAACAATTTCTGTGTTTGCTCAAATTCCACAATTTGCATTGTTCGGTGCAAGTGAGGTTTTTGCAAGTATTGCAGGTAAATCTTTAAACTTAATGCTTCGCTTTTGCTTATACTCCTACAGTTTGAATATTTGAATATTCAAACGAAGTTAATAATGCACACTAGCATCGATTTAAAACTGTCCTGAAAATATGCACTTATTTTTATTTTAAATATTAAATTTTAATTATCATATATTTTAGTAGTTTTTCCAAAAATATGGTTTTCTATTTCCAGGAATGGAATTTGCATATTCTCAAGCGCCAAGCATGATGAAAGGGTTATGCATGGGGATGTTTTTGGAAACAACTGGAATTGGATCTTTTTGTTCATTAATTATTATTGCAATCGTAAAAAAGATTAAATTAACAGGTATTACATGGGTGAAAGCGATTGATACAAATAATTTTGAAAACATTACTAGTTGTAATAATCTTAGTTTCTTTCAAACCAAGTCTATATATGTAGCACTAAGAAACAACGGTTGTAATCAAATTTATCACATCACACACAAACAAAATCTTTGATGCAAACTTAGGATGAAATGCACATAGATCAAATAGTTTTAGAACTACAACACGTTCAATTTTATCAAATTCCTAACCGACTCCTTCTATTTATAGCCATTTAGGTTTGGTTCTTAATTTTTATATTTAACTAAGCTTCTACTCTTAACTACTTCACTATTTTGCTGGATAGGACTTGTTAATGCTGGTATAATGTTTAATTGGACAAAGATAGAAGCATACGAATCTATCAATGAAATTATATTGTGTTTCTAGTTCATATTTATTGGATATATTTTATTTATCATTATTCGATTTATTTTTTTATTTCAGCGTCTTGGTTTCCAGATGAGATACACTATGGGAAAAACCCGAATATTTGTTCTTCCTGATAGCTATATTAATGTTTCTAACTTTTGTCTGTTTTTGGTCGTGGCCTACTGTTATAAATATAAGCCAGAAACAGAAGAGACTGGTGTTAAACATGAAACACTCTGTAGAGAGCTGAAACTTCACGACGTTAGTTCAAGTTACGAGCTGTTTTGTGCAAATCTGTGATTTCTATGATACGTGACTATCATATCAGTTTACAGTAAACGTATCTGCCAACTAACATTAACCTGTGGATTATACAAGGACTATCAATCTTAACAATGTCTCTTCGACGATTAAATATAGAGAAAACAGGAACTTCTAAAGACATCAGAAGTAAAACCGGATGATCCAGTGTTTGTACAGCCTCAACTGTTTAACATGTATACGCAGACACCGACTGTTGAATATAGTAATTTCAAAAGTAGTTGTAAATGCATGTAATGTATGTCTAATATATAGAGGTTTATAATGTAATTAGATCTTTTTGATAATTTTTTAAAGTAATTAATATAGCACGAAATTATGTAATAGCCACTTGAGTGTAAGGCTGTATTCAGAATTACGGACTGATGAAGGACCTGATACTGATCCTTTATCGGGTTACAGCCTGAGCCGACTGATGATACGCACCCGTTATCGTGCTACAGCCTGAGCTGAGGTCGACGGCTTATGCTGTAACACGATAAAAGGTCCGTAGAGCTCGGTCTGTAACACGATAAAGGGTCCGTATCAGGTCCTTCATGAGTCAATAGTTCTGGATACGACCATACACACAAGTAAATATTTATTGACCACTTTAGCAACCAAAAATGGTCAATAAACTAATAGACAAAATGCACATTTTACATGTACCTGTGAAGATTTAAAATGTGTGTTATGTCGAGTTTAGGGTTTTTTGTTTCATTGATTTTACAGGTTTTTACAGTTTGTTTTGGTTTTTAATATATGCATATGCATTTGTTTTGTGGTACATGTCAATTTAAAGCATCCAGTTCTATCTTAGTACTTACAGTCTTACAATCTATACCATGCGTGGATAAAATCTATTGAATTGTACATGTATGTACATAAGAAAGTGTTAAATATACAGGAGGACAAGTTTGAATAAATAATTGAAAAAGGATATTATTAGTCAAATTAATTTGTATGTAACAAAAATTAAATGATTTGTAGGCCTTTTTCCTGAGGTTAATTTAGTTTTACTCTAGCTGTTATGGACCTAAATTTTAAACATTTTGCCTAAATTCATCATTCAATAACTGCTATAATGAGTCATGTGACAATGTGGACTCAGTAACGATTTTTAGGCCGTGCATTGCTGATCATTTTTGCACAGGACATTTTCACCATAGCTGTTATGGCATTAACGTTACAGGGAATAAAGTAAAAATTTCACAACAAATTGTAATTTTTAAAAGATTAATAACTCATATAAGGAGTTATCGGACAATTTTCCGACAATATAATGATTTGTAGTCCTTTCCATTTGCTATAATAAGTTTATTATAGGTATTTCAGTTTTTAATTTGTAAAGCAAAAATCGTTATTTTTAAGGTCTGAAACTCCTCTTAGGAGTCATTTTACAATTTCAGACCCAAAAAGTGAAGTGTGGGGTATGTATTGCCGATCATTTTTTATTTTTACCGCTTCACTCTAGCTATTATAGTTTTTAGATTACAAGACAAAAACAAAATTTGTAAAACAATCGTCATTAAAGAGCAATAACTCCTAAAAAGACTCATCTGACAATTTCAGACCAATAAATTGAATTGTAGGAATTGTATTGCTGATCATTTTTGTGATTTAAAATTTCACCTAGCTGCTATAGTTTTTAGGTTACAGAACAAACACGAAAAAAATAGCAATTACGAGTATATATTTTAGGCTGGTAAAGTAATACATTGGACTTGTTTCACTCTAGCTGTTATTGTTTTAGATTACAGGACAAAAAGGGAAAGTTTCATTCAAAAATATTGTCATTAAAGGGCAATAACTCCTATGTGGAGTCGTCTGAAAATTTTAGACTAATAAAATGAATTTTAGGACATGTGTTGCTGATCACTTTTGCAATTTATAGTTTAACTCTAGCTGACAAAAATGGAAAATTAAAAAAATCGTCATTAAAGGACAATAACTCCTATAAGGCGCCTTCTTTCAATTTCAGACTAATAAAGTGAGTTGTAGGACTTTTAAGCAATTTACAGTTTCCCTCTAGCTGTTACAGTTTTAAGGGTAATGTACTGAAAGTGATAATTCATTTAAAAAATTGAAATTTAATGACAATAGCTCCTATAAGGAGTGGTCCGAAAATTTCGACCAAATATGTGTTTTGTAGGTATTGCCTTGCTGATCATTTAAGAAATTTACAATTTCAATATGCTGTATAGTTATCAAGTTACTTTTTAAAATCTGAAAAATTTGTCAAAAATAGTATTTTAAGGGCAATAACTCCTACACGAAGTCCAATAGACATATTGGACTAAAGAAAACTTTTGTAGAGCTTAATAAGCTGATTAATATGACGTAATCGTTTTCTATATAGCTATTACAATTTCTGAGATATTGACAAAAAGACTGTGTTAAAACCTAAGTTCTATTGTTAGTAAAAACGACCATCATTGTACATTGATCAACACCCTCCCTGGGTAAAAATTTAAAACTAAGTACACTATGATGATTGTGGCCACGTTTGAAAAAAATTGGCCAAGTGGTTTCAGAGAAGAAGATTTTTTGAAAGTTTACAATAGACGACGTACACTAAGTGATGACGAAAACTTCTGTCCAGGTGAGCTAAAAATTTTATTTTAGTTTGGGTGTTATTTTTGTAGTATTACTTGAACACAAATTATTTTAAGACTGAGAGTCAAGAAAATAGCATTAAATACAGAAACAAACAAGATTCGTGTTTAATTTACAAATGAAGTATAGCTTGCAAAAATATCTATTGATTTTTTTACCGTTTTATGTTGTTTTCTTTCAATTATATTATTCATCACTTATTACTGTTACTATTATAAATGTAACAGTAAAAACACTCTTTTTAGTTAATACTTTCTGTTATATTTTTTTTCTGGATGCCTTAAAACTGTATCCCGAACTGCTTCAAATTACATTTATACAATTCTCTGACAGACTATATTCTGGTACCCTGGCGATAATATCCTCATTATCATAAGCGGTCTTCCAATAATACATCCAGTTCAAGAGCATTAAATTTTAACGGTGACAGCGTTGAAATTTAACGTTCGAATATTCTCTAGACTAACCATATCTAATATTGATACGTTCAAGTAGATCGAATGTATTTTGACGTCATTCTCTTTATTGCGTTTAATGTTTACATTTCTCAGCTGACTTATTTAAATTTCATAATTTTAACGTAAAGTGTAAATGTAATTTATATTTAAATATGATATAGAAAGGGTATTCCCAGACCTTAAAAAAGATTGAAATGTGCATGTTTTATTAAATGGCTTCATATTATGAGCCAATAAAAATTATTATATCGGAGGTCCTGACCTGGTGTTAGATTTGAAAGTGCAGCTTGCGTAATGAAAAATATTGCACCAGGAAACCAGGTTATGACAGACTGCGGAACATTGAAATGTTTACATGAGACTATTTTACCTGTTAATGCCTAAGGTTGCAGGTGAGCAGTTATTTCTTTACATTTGACCAGGAACTGTTTTACCTCAAAATAGTATTCAGAATAAAAAACTGTGGGACCTCTGATTGGATGGTTTAAAATTATTTTTATTTAAAAACTTATTTTGTTTTGTTTAGAAATGACATATTATTAAATCCATATTTTACAAATTGAAGGAGAATTTCCATTTAGTGCAGAGTAAGAAATGGTAGGTAACATTTGCAGCATGACAATGTACTTTTGGGGTTGTAACGAAGTGCTTTAATTTCTAGTGACAGGAAATGCTATCGAATTTGTTCTAATTTGCTCACTCTTGAATATATGAATTTATGAACACCATGTGTACATTATGGGAAATGAATTGCAAATAATTGCGTTTTTTTGTAACCTTTATTTCAATACAGGAATATGTATTTCGTTCTTGGTTTGCGCCTCAATGTTTCAGCATGTATGGTTTCGATAACTGATTTGTTTTTAGTTCTGCTTGTCATGCGCATTACTACTTCCTCGTTTATAGATAGTCACAAAAAAACCCAAACATGACACGATTGACGTATGTGGTACAACTTCAAATATTATTACTTTGTGACATAGAACGTACACTTTTTTTTATCCCATGCAGTTTTCCTAAATTTTCTTACCCACTTTCAAGCTTTGCTATAGATTGCATATTATCAAACTTAATCGCTCTTTACCCGGCTTGTCGTCTGCTCTTCGTGGTAGCCATGTTCAATGTTTGCTCAGCATCATCAGGCGACAGGAAGATTTGCCATATAGGAATTTTAAGGTTTAGAGGGACGGTATTTTTTTGTTTAAAAAAGATGACAAGTGAAGTTTAAGGGAATTAACTTATTTCTACTTAAGAGGCTCTTACTGGTATTTCTTGTATACTTCACCTGGTTAACTGCATATATTTATAAAGACAATATTAACGTATCTTTTTCAGTTGTCTTATTCTTTTTTCCATGTTTTTAGACTCGCGAAAGACGTACGAAATATAGACAATGGTCTCCATTTTTCAAATGGTTTATGCTTTGAAGCGTATACTATACCCCCTATTATAAGAAGTAGGGATTATAGTTTACAATCTTTCTTTTAGGTTCGAACAAATGAAGTTTTTCACCATAAAGAGACTCAAATTCTTGTGCACTACGCCAGGCCATAAGTTATCGAAACGTTTTTCTCTTGTACACCATTTACACGATTTTCAATGAATTGTTAATGATACATTAAAAGGAGAGGGATTGATAAAAACTTGGTGAAAACATGATCTTGGGTAATTATTGAATAAGATATAAAACAATTCTTTTTTCTGTTTATCAGTGCCCCCAATTCATTGATAAAAATGTAACTATCAAAAACACCTTAGACCACCTTACTGATGTATGTAGTTGTATCGTTAGCGTTTACAGACTCGTATTCATGCCTGGTTTTACAATACTGATGAAACACAACAATTGAAAATTTCGTTGATTATTTGGTGTTTTATCATTCCAAAAATTATTAGTTTCATCCTCTGACAAACGAGGAAAACGGTCGTCTGCACAAGATTATTTCAGCCATATTGATGTTTGGGTCATTTGTTCGTGTTATTAAAGGAGAATAACTTAAATTCCCACCAAAGTCGCGAAAGCGCTGTATCAAACTCAAAGACAGTAATTGTGGATTTGATGCATTTCTTTTTTTAATACAGTCTGGCTAAATCTTTGCTTTGAATACTGACCACAAATAATCTAATTAAATGGGTTGTTACATAATTGATATGAAATGATGTAAATTAAATTGGAATCCATGTATGCTAAATTTGTGAGTTCTAGTGCACTTGTTTAGCAGTTATCATTCTAAGAAACATATTTTAACATTGTAATGTTTTTCTTAAATTCCAGAGATCGCTTAACGTGTATGATATATCCCGGCTTTTTAAAGAAAGCATGTTTTTTTAAGTTATAGCCTAATACAACAGGTTTTTTCATCCCTAGTTTTCTGCAGTTTTTACTTTTGCGCTCAGTTTAAGAAATGTTTGGCCACATGTATTTACCTATTTCAACTGACAGCGGTGAATCTATTACTGTAACGAACTTTATTATGATTTTAATTTTTCAGTCATTTGCTAGCCACTCATTAATTATAAGTAAGTGCAGCGCACTTTCTTGCTTACATTTATTTAAACGTATGTATAAACTGTACCCTGAGTAACACCCCACGGAATAATTTTTGCGTCAAGACAATCATGTGACTGGTACACAGGTAATTTTACAGGTAAACCCGTGCAATAGATCACAGATAGTTTTGAAGAGAATAGATTAGTCTGATATTCAGGCATTTGGTGAATATCAGGATTGTTAATTTAGGACATGGAGTTTCACAGGAAAATATATTGAATTTGCTTAGGTAAGAATGTTTATTAATATTTCTATTGGTGTGTTTATTATTATTGTCATTTTGGCGTGTCGAACACACGTCCATAAAGTACTTAAAATTTAGAACAGTTTAATAATTTCTATTTTAATTTCTCTGGGATTAAACAAACTTTCAACCCACTCAATTTTGATTTTATATCCTTTGTTGATGCTTTCTGTAAAAATATTATTAACTACATTTCAATGCTTAAAATTAATGTGACTTTTCCCACATGACCTGCGTGCCTGGACGCCATGAAATTGCTGAAAAATTGCTGAAAGTGGCGTAAAACGTCATTCAAACAAACAAACAAACATGATCTGCAGCAGTCCTTTATCAAAAGAGTAATAAAATATCATATTTACCATTCAGATATCCAATATTAAGTGTTAATAAGAATATTATAAACGAAATAAGTATTAAAAATGCTTGACATAATGATGTGTCTTATTGCTTAGTCATTATATACGTATAAAGTTAATATACGACCACTTAAGCGCCTGTATTGGAAGATAAGTGGATTCGTAAGTAAAACATGTTTTAAAATTTTCCTTATATTACATCCTGTGAATGACTCGATTAAATTAAACAAGATTATAATCTTATGTATCATAACTGGCTCCCAAACGACCCCGGTGGACCCTCAAGTTCAGCAATCCATTCACAGCAAATTTATCTCCCAGGAAAGATAGTTTCGCGCAAATTGGAACATTTTGCATATTCGGCCGCCATCTTGGATTAAAAAGTGAACTATGTGTCATATAGTGCGGTATAACATACTCTACTTATATACCAATTTTCAATAGGACTATCGACATTAACTTTAGATTTGAAAATTCGATTCTTGAACCGGTAACTCAACACAAACATCTAGGTGTGTTTTTCAGTTCCGACTGTAAATGGACTAGACATGTTGATTACATTATTAAGAAAACTTATATTCAGCTTAATGTTTTGCGAAAATTAAAATTTAAACTAAAACGTGAGAATCTTGAAAAAATATATATCACATTTATTCGTCCTATTCTAGAATACTCATGTGAGGTTTGGAACAACTGTGGAAAATTTAATTTGGACAGAATTGAAAGGGTACAACACGAGGCAGGTAGAATTGTAACTGGTTTAACTTGTTACTGCAGTATAGAATCTATTTATCAGGAGACTGGATGGGAGTCATTAAAAAGTAGGAGATAACGGAAGAAACTTAATCTCTTCTATAAAATGGCTAACGAACAGTGTCCCGAATATCTAATTGATTTACTGCCCCCACTTGTATCAGAAACTTCAAATTATAACTTACGCAACAGAAATAATTTCAATATCCCTGTTTCTCGACTTTCTGTATTACAACAATTCTTACCAGCTACACTTAATTTATGGAATAACCTTGAATCCTCACTAAGAGATGCTCCATCCTTCGAAATATTCAAATCAATATTGAAACTTAAATATCGAACGACAGTTATACCTCCTATTCATTATAAAGTGGGCCACCGGCTGCTAAACATATTACATACTCCAATACGTAATCAGTGTAGTGCTCTAAAACATTACCTTTTTAGAATGAATATCATAAATGATGAATTGTGTGACTGTAGAGAAGATAAAGAGACATCGGAACATTATTTTCTTTCTTGCAAAAGATATTTTAATCAAAGAGCTGTCGTGCTTCAAAATCTACGAAGCCTGAAAGTTCTTATTAACTTGCAAACCATTATATTTGGTGATAGCACAAAAAATGACAAAATTAACTGTTTAATTTTTACCTATGTTCAAATTTACATTCGAGATACAGGACGATTTCTTCGTGACTAAATTTTTCAGTACTCACATTACTATAAGTACGACCAGATCTTTTTTTTACTTTTTGTGTATTTCTGCATTTATTTTACCTTTTGTACTCATTTTTGTTCGATGTTTCTTTTCTATGCTTTTCGTTTTTCCTTCTGCTTGTTTTGTTTTGTTTTGTGACAACCTATTCATTCTGTTCATCCTTAATATTATAAATTATTATATGTTCACCTTGGTACACGTATGTACTTGTATACTTATATAATTTGTGTAAATGTATATTATTGTCTTGAAATGTATTGTATGTATTATGTAAGGAGAAGACGTCCTAAGTTGTATAACTTGTGTCAGATCCTTTTGTCTATGTTTGACAATAAAATATGTTTAATTTAATTTACCAATTTTCGTTAAAATCCGTAAACTGTTTGATTTTTAATGATTTTTTTCATTTTCAAAATGGCCATCATTTTAAGATGGCCGCCATGTAAAAATTCAAATTTTGATGACTAAAATCTGATCGCAACATGGGAATCTACCTATTAACAAAGTTTCGTGCGATTCCGAGCATTTTGAATGTTTGGCGGCCATCTTGGATTCAAAATTGCTGCCATAGAAAGTCAACATGTGGGTCATATGGTGCGGTATAACATACTCTACTTATATTCCAATTTTAATGAAATCCTTAACTTTTGGATTTTTAAAGATTTTTTATTTTCAAAATGGCCGCCATAATCTATTTTTGTGTAAAGTTTCATTTCTATCCAATTTACGGTCTGCGAGAAAACAGTCGGACAAAATTTTGGCGGAAAGTGGAAGAATAAAAATAATTTAAAATAATGTGTTGGGATACCAACACAGAAGTCGCGCAAAATCCCCATGGATATAGTATTTCGTTCCACTCAGGACATCAAAATCTACCCACATATCAAATTTCGTTAAAAGATGGACAACGTTGAAATGACGCGGTTTTTTGCAGCCATTTTGAAACGCAACGTCGGAAAAAAGTTTCAAAGAAACGGAGCAAAAACAATATGTCTCCCGAACGAAATTATGAATGACTTAACGACGTTTTGAAATAATAACGAGATAATAAAATAGATGGTTCACGTACCAAAGAATCTGAGCCACTTTTAAATGACACTAAAGAAGGCATTCCATTCAGGACCAACACGAGAAAAGAGGAAGCTTCGTGGATAATGTGTCAGTTCGAACTATTTTGTTGATGGGGCTTGGTGAACGTATATCATATTACAGTGATAACCCCGATATGGTTTTATGGCTTATCTTAAAGAACATGTCATCATCTGTTATAGCAACTACAATAAGTCAACGGAATTCAGGTATCTGTACCGTATTTTCTCTGTACGTAAATTGAAATTATGCTCTATGGTTAACCATTCAATGTCTGGAAACTTACGGTTAATATGTAAATTATAAAAAGATAGTATACAAAAAAAATAAGAATACTGCCTTGGATAATTAGTAGTCGATCAGCTGTATGTACCAAATCACATACAGAATAAACTTCTATTAAAATTTTTATCAAAAGATTTACCAGTTTTTAGAGAAACTTATGTTTAAACTAAGGAAAAGTTTTATTAACATAATTCAGCTGATATTTTTTAAATATCGAATCATTATAATTATTGTATTTAAGGGAAAAATATATTCACCCCGCCATAAGTTAAGCAACACCTACAATTTTTTTTTATAATTTCAAAAATCTGAATGAATATTATCTTTGTGTTATTTATGTACTAAAGCCATCATTCGAGCACTCGAGAGTTACTTTAATTAACTCCTTATGTAAATCTTTAAAGAGCAAAACCAGTTTGTCATACGGTAGTCGAGCACGCCTAAAAGCCTTGTTTTCCTTAACGATTAAGTGTTCATCTCCTGGTCTTTTTCGACTTTATCTTTACATTTTTACAATGCCTAGACACAAATTATGTGAAGCTGAGAAGTGGCCGATCGTTGGAATGTGTAATAGTGGACAGAGCTTGCGTCAGATATCACAACACTTTGGTATTCACTTTAGTTAATTGACAAGGATTGCCAGTTTTCCTACCGCAGGTCGGGGGTTCTCTCCGGGTACTCTGGCTTCCTCCCCCAATAAAAACTGGACGCCATGAAATAGCTGAAAAATTGCTGAAAGTGGCGTTAAAACACCATTCAAAATCAAATTCAAAATTCACTTTAGTATTGTATCCCGGCGACTAAAACGTCATCGAGATGATGGAACTACATTAAGGAACGTCCTAGGTCAGGTCGACCACCAAAAAACATCTAAAAGGGAACAAGTTCGTGTAGCCAAACGCCAACTGTTTGCCACTGCAAGATATCTTCGTGACGATTGGAATATTGCAACCAGAGTCGCCGTTCGAACAGTTAACAGGCGCCTAAACAATGCAAGGTTGAGAGCTCGTCGTCCCTTGAAACGTTCACTGTTGACACAGACATCGCCAACCACGTTTAGAGATGGCACTATATCACCTCCATTGGAGTATTCGAAGCTGGCGACGAGTTTACTGGACTGACGAAAGCAGATTCCTACTTCGTCATATTGATGGGCAAATACGCGTTTGGAGACAACGAGGCACTGCTTACAATCAGAACACCATCCTAGGTACTACAGCGTTAGGCGGTGGTGGTTTTACAGTATGGGGAGGCTTTTCATACGACTGTAAACTGAATCTGTATGTGGTTGATGGGACAATGACAGGGCGAACTATCGAAATGACGTCATTAACGCTATAATTGTGCTACATTTTGACAATCATGCACTTGGTAACAGATCCATCTTTATGGGTGACAACGCAAGACCTCATCGAGCTGCAATTGTACGTGATGTTATCGAAAAGGAAGCTATTGAGCATCTTCCATGGCCATCCATGTCACCTGACAGGAATCCAATTGAACATTTGTGGGATATCATTTGCCGTAAAATCAATAACAGAGCACCTATTTGTCAAAATGTTCAAGAACTACGTGTTGCCATTCAAAATGAATTTCAGAATTTACCACATGCTACACTTCGTCGTATAGTCAACAGCATGAGGAGGACAGTTAATGAACTGTACCGGATGCGAGGTGGTTACACGGCTTACTGAGTATTTTTGCATTTAACACATTTCAAAGTGACTTTTGTTTCCCTGAGCGTTGACCTGTGATGATGTGTTTACTTTAAGTTCAGGAAATTGAAATATGCAATCAAAATGATTTTTTTTACCAATGAAAGTTATATTTACACTGTTTTTTTCATATTCTTTGCTTTGAACATTTTTTCATCAAACAATAAGTAAAGCAATTGTAAACGTGTTATTTGTATGTTTCATTTGTCATTAATGTTCAATAAATTGTCATTAAAAAAAAATAATATATATAAAATCCTAAATGAATCCATGGAAAATAATAGGGTGTTTCTTTTATATTGTGTATATTTAGTTTCTTTGTGTCGGTTAGATAACAGGGAAACGCACAAAAGCTTTTGTAATGTTTTTATTTTAGACATTCTAAATATGTGTGCACTTTTTTTTTACATATATCAATCTTTACATCATTATCACTGATACCAAATATAAATAAGATACCCCATTTTTCCTTGTTTTAACATATTGTTGCTCATTAAGTTGTGTTGATCTGATAGTAGCAATTTAAATTACAGTTTTTTCTGTTGTTATAATACCCTTCAGAGCACCCCACACCCATCTAGCAAAGTATATACGTTTTTATGTATTGTTTTTGTGTTCCAAAGATTTATTTGATTTGGTGCTTGCAATACGTCCAGCAAGCTATGACTATAAAAGTAGAGAGTTGTGTAGATTTTGGGTAATGTACGAGCTACAATATACCAGATCTTTTTAAATGCCTTAAAGTGTTCGTTATTGTATAAGGAATTTGGCTCTTTATAAATACGTTAACCATATTGATCTAAACCGGACGTCAATTAATTGAAGGGGTAAGCCTGAGAAAGCCACTTGCACCCAGATGCTCTCTCTGACTACCATTTTTTTTGTCTTCTATTTATGTTTGCTAACTGCTTCGTAATAAAATATTGAATTATCATTAGACACTTCATTTTATCCGAAAGTGGGGTGCTGTATGTCTACTATCACATCAGACACTCTAAGGCTTCATTTTCATGGCTTACTTCCCTCATCCTGCAACGGCAGGGCTAATGCCTCGATTTAAACTTATTATAAAGATAGTACTTATTTTACCTATGTTAATTCACATAATTTAAAAACAATTTTGTGTGATTTCAAAAAAAAGCCAAACAAAAAATTTAAGGATTGATAAAATCAATAAAAACACTTATAATTAACATTTATATAAATAAAATAAGGATCGTAAACAAATTGATACTGTGACACTTTCTGTAAGAATCGTAATAAAGAAAATTCTGAATTATTTAGTGTATGTTATGCTGCTATATTAGACACCACATACAATGCTGTTACTGGCGTGTCATTATTGTAACTTTGTTGCTGTTGATTGGTAATTGTATGCTTATTTATTCTGTATTGCATATCATTCTTAATAATCCTTTCATAAATTATGCAACCAAAGGTCAGAGCCAGAGGTCACCAATATACTATACTAATATTACAAAAATGTTACATATATAAAAAAAATCCACGTAGTTATTTTGAAACATTTGAAATGGATTTTATATGAAAGAATGCTTATATACCATTCTTTATTAACATAATTAGATTTTTTTGATAATATCTTTCATCTTATAGGATTTTTACTATTAAATAATAAACAAAGTTTAGTATGATTTAGACATAATGACTGTGTTCAAAAACAAGACAATTATGAAATATTACATTCTTACCACTTTTCCTGTCACAACGTACATTACCTTCTATTGTATCGGGACTCGGTCTTGCCAGCTTTAACAATTAAGTACACTAAAATTGATTTATGGATATTACCATATTTAAACACAACAGTACATGATCCCACATTTTTGTTGTGTTAAAAGAAGGTTTGGGGGATATTTGCAATTGTAAAACATCACAATATATCATATTTTCCTTCTGATGAATATAAGAAATTTGAACATAATTGTCTCATTACTATGTTCGCACTTTAGAGATGTCCTTTTAAAGAGAAAATCTGTGAACAATACAGATAATTTGTGTGTTAATCTAAATTGAGAACTGTAACATTCAAGTTACATTTATTCGGCTTTTTAATGATTGTTACTGTGAGGTAGCAAAGGTCGCCAACAGTTTTCATATTCTTTTGCAATTATGATATTTGATCATAGACATGTAAATATATTTCTCTGATGTTATACACGGAACATTTTCATATATTTTTCAATGATTCAAATGACACATTGACGGATCACTGTTTGACGAAAACATACCATATTGTAAGTTAAAAGGTACAAATTAAAGGGTGCAAGTTATGTATGTAATATTGCGTGAATTTTAAAAAGTATACCACAAAAGATTTTTGGAGGTTTATAACAGTAATTAAATCACCATATTTACTTGGGCAATAATATGCCGAAATTTTATTGAAATTTTACCTGAATTGTTATAATTGAATTGTAGTGTAAATCCATAGTAATGTAATCACAAAATTGGTAGTTATGCGTCTGATGTTTAATATTTAAATCATTATAATATGTTGTTCATTCTTCAGTACACGAGGAAATCAAAATGTACACCTCAATACACATTTACAGGTGAATGTTTCCGAGATGTAAATTGTGAATGCCTGTTCGATAATGATTCGCTTTCATAAAAAAATGCATTCTAAAACAGTTTTAAACATGTATAGATTTTTTGGAATTGTCGTTTCTGGTACATGATAAGCAGATATTTTATATGGTTTATGTAAAAAACAAATCTAAATTATTTTTTCGAAAATGATTTCTTTTTCAGCGATGAACACAAATACATCCGTAACCTATTGTTGTTTCCGGTACATGATTTGATCAGCTAATCTGTCAAATAGTTTTATAGATAATAGGAATGAATATGTTTCTTTTCTTGTAAAGGGCAAAACAGACTTGGGAGCCAGTTCAGTCAGCGGCTTTTTTGCTTGACTAAAACCACAGTTACAATTGAAAAGCACACCTAAATAACTATAAGAGTCTACAATGTTATTTCATGTTCATAAAATATGAATGCGTTTTGTGGTCTTTATTATCTTTAACTGTAAACTACACCGTTAGTTTTACTAATATTAACTTATAATAACCAGTGATAACAATATGTTTCAAATACATTCTTAATCCGTCTGTCGTTTCTGACAGAATTGCTGTCAAATAAGTTCAGTATTACAAACAATTTAAAAATACAATTGTAATTAAAAATGACAACATAAAGATATTCCTTATATGGTCTTTACATTGTTTTTTTTAAATCATTTAAGAACAAGGAGAATAAAAGTGATAAATTTTCTGAATGTTTGACACCAGCATATGATAAAAAAAGTCACAACATGCAGTAACGATTCGTACAAAGTTTTAATATTCTGATACATATTAAAAATAACTTAAATGCCAATTATGTTTGGTTTCAGCAACTTGTACCACATTCTAGTTCTTCAGACGGTATCAAAAGCGCTTTTTAAATCAGTAAAAGTTTTTTATCAAAAGAAAAATAAGTGTTTATTAATGTCTTAAGTACAATATTATTATCAGCCTGTGTAAGAAATAAACATAATATTGTCCTAAAAATTATTAAGTCTGTTTTTGATTACAGCTTAAATGTTTTTGCTAAAAAATGAATTTAATGTCATGCCACGGAATTTAAGAACCGTTATAAATAGCTACCATTATTCCATTCAAGCATTCGTCTGGTATTATTCCTGTGTCTAAGATAACATTAAATAGGTTTAAAACTAATTGGCATCCTATCCTCAAGTTTGCTTGTGATATATTCGTTCAAAGTATGATCAGTTCCAAAAATCTTTCTAATTTTTCAAATTTAAATCTACTTTTCGAATGTTATATCATTTCATATATCGGGCTATTCAATAGAGTTTCGGCTTCTTCGTTTGTTTATATTTTCAATACAATATCCAAATATATTTTTTAATCTTTTTTATTCTATTTAAAATTGTCTTCAAGTAGTTTTTAGATGTCTTCAAGTAGTTATTTAATGAATTTCGAAAGTTTGTCTGTCCTATGTGTACAGGAATATAACTATTAGTGTAATTTTGTATGCCAATCAATAAAGAAACCGCAAGAACATATAAAACTGCTTAAACCATTTTAGCCTAGAAAAACAAAGAATGTGGAGACCATACCGTAGAATATTAACAGAACGACGACTCATAACATATAATCAGGACGTAATACATTTTGGACCTTACACAGATTAGCACAGTGGATTGTAAGCCAATCAATAAAGAAACCTTAACATTACCTTAATATAAAATATAATACTAAGATCATAGAATGACCTTGAAGTAAAGTTGGATACGATACTTTATTTTTTGTGAATACGCTTTTAACTTCAAATACTTTATCTAACGATTTGCCCCCCCCCCCCTTTGAATACTTGATTGGCTTGAAGCCCAAATGATATTTCTCCATCACTTTGGGACTAACAATTTAACCCTTCTCCGTAGACAATGGGCTAAAAAAATTACATATGATTGAAATGTATTTAAGGAAAATGGCATCACCAAAATGTTGTGTCTGTGACAAATTACAACTCCTGGAATGAAAAAATAATAATAATGCGACTGCTTGCTACTTGAGAAGAGATGTACACATCTATCAAATGTTAGATCTTCTGATTGATGACATGTAAATGAAAACATTCACTAGTTAAGTGTTACAATCCTGTTCCCGTATCTTCTCTAGCCAAGTGTTACGACTTTGACGTTTGACAAAGATTGGAAGACATGTTTTTAACAAACTTTTGCAATGGGCACGTATTTGTGCCCCTCTTATTGCCAACCTATTTTTATAGTTTTCGTCGATATTTTTTTCCAAAACAAATCTTTATTCGGTGATTTAATTTAACCTAAAATTTAAGACGCCACCATTACATTTTTTGTTTGCCTCTTTCTAGATACAGACTCTGGAAAACTGCAAACTAGACTGCGACAAACGCGATGACTTCAACTTTCAAATTGTCATCGTATGGTGTGTACATTTCACAACTTATACTTTATGTTAGATTCTGCGATCGGTATTTCGAATTTTTAGATCTCTCTGCTGTCGACTACTAAAAAACTCAAACAATGGTTGATGTTATCTATTCAGTTCTTTGGTCGTCACCACAATTTCAGATCGTTAAGAAAAAAAACATCTCCAATACGATCTGACTTTTTTGCTTAGTCATATGTAGTCTTTTTATATTCCTCGATTAAAATTTTTTCTAGATATCACAATGCGTAACTCGAAGGGTTTCTAATACTCGTCCGAAGCACATGTATGCACCCTGTTGTTTTTATTGTGTTCTGGTTACTCTCTTTATTTTTGTGTTTATGGATTTTTGTCTGTGTGTGTATATTTTTGCCTAGTTTCGGATTTGCAATTGTCTCATGAATTTTATCTCTTGTTTGGTCGGTGTCTTTTTCTATACTAAACAGGTAGTACATTCAGGTAATTAATTAAGATACATTGTCCTTTTTTACATGCCGGGCTATTTTACTAAATGAAAATATATGCCGACGTAGTTTTTATAATCAACCTTTTCATTCTATGGTCTACATCAACATTTCTCTTGCTAGTGCATAACGGTGTGTCCAAGCAGGTTTCTGTTGCCATTTTATCAAGTTTCAATGCATTTGTCGTTATGTTGCTGATACCGATTATGGAACTACATTTTGTACTTGTTTATCCATATTTAAAAAGACGAAGTCCTGGACTATCAATGTTACAGACAGAGAATTGGTAAGATTCTATATTTATATTTGCTAAAAGGTTTGAAATTGTGTATCATCATTTAAATTGTTTCTTGCTCATCATCGTATATTTTTTATCGTACATGAATCTAATCTCCTGTCAAGTCAATTCACCTTACAGAACTTACATAATTCCGACAATAGAGAGGTTCTGTTCACGATTCACATTTAATATAAATTGAATATCATAGGTAACAATTTTTAATCGCCATTTTTACGCCTGTTACGAATCATTTTGAATGAGTACCTAACATTGAATGAGTACCTAACATTAAGTGTCACGGATTATTACAAAATATAAACATACGAATTACCAAAATCATTAAACATTTTCAGTTTTTAAGTCAAGTTATGTAAAATATATACCAACTATTTTCGAGCTATTGAAATGGTGTTGGCTATATGTTCAGTACTTGCAGCAGGAATAGTAGATTTATGCCGTGAGAAGCATATGGCACTAAACCAATCTATAGAACAGAATAATTATAATGTGCAAACATATCTGTGTTCTATCATATTCCACAGTTTGCTTCGTTTGGAGCAAATGAGGCGTTCGCAAGTATTGCAGGTAAATCTTTGAACACAAGGCATCATTTTTGCTATTGATAATAAAGTATGAATAATTTGAAATATTTGTAAAAAGGTGACGATTAAAGAGTGTCATTGATAACCAACTGTTTTGACAAATTTCTGGACTTATCTCATATTTTACTCGTTTTTGCATAACCAAATTTTTACTTCTACTTGTAGGAATAGAATTTGCATATTCTCAAGCGAACAACTTGATGAAGGGGTTTTGTAGGGTTATATTTTTAGAAACAACGGGAATTAGATATTATGTCATTAATTATTATTACCGTCGTGAGACATACTACTGAACGTAGTATGTCAGGAGGTTCATAGGAGAAAGTAATTAATAGTACTAATTTTCTTTTACCAGTCATATCTACACATTTTGCAATGGTGAATATCGACTTTTATAATGTGACAAAAAATGCATATGTAAGGGCTAACATGTATAACAGTTTAATAAATGCTCTTAATAGTTGTTAAATTCCACTTTAAACCTCTGGCATTAAAAATGAAATGTTCAATCCACTCCCCCAGTCAAATTGATATTAAATCTAGTTTGTATGTTTTAACGGAAAACGACATTTAAATGTGTAAAATTAATGTGTGCTTTCCCACGTGACCTGCAGCAGTTCATAATCAAAAGAGTAATAATATACATGTATTATATTTACCATTTAAGATATCCTATATTAATTGTTACTAATAATATTATAAACGAAAGAAGTATTAAAAAGACTTGTCATAATCATGTATCTTATTGCTTAGTCATTATATACGTGTAAAGTTATTGTACCACCACATAAGCGTCTGTGTTGTGAGACAAGTGGATTCGTAAGTAAGGCATGTTTTAAAATTATGTGTTCCTTTTATTAAATCTTGTGAATGACTAAATTATTTTAAGAATAACTAAATGACGTTTTGAAATAAAAACGAGATAATAAAATGGATGATGTACGTCCCAGAGAATCAGACCCACTTATAAATGACAATGAAGAAGTTACGTCCATACAGGACCAACACGAGGAAAGAGGAAGCTTCGTGGATTACAGTACTTGAGATAGAAAACGCAACACTTTTATCAATCCGTCAGCGATCCGTCAGCGTTCCAAAATCCGTCAGCAATCAGTTATCAATCAGTCAGATCAGTCAAATCGTTCCCAATCCGTCAGATCGTTCCCAATCCGTCCATCCGTCAATTGACGGATTTGGAACGATTTGCCTGATCTGACGGATTGATTTGGACTGATCGCTCCAATCCGTCCATTCTTCCGGTTACTGAAATTAATATTTCGGAATGTGAAAGTTCGTTTCACTCGCAAATATTAAAAGTATTAAAAAATGTCAACTGTTATGTCCGTTTTACCTAATAATTATAAAGTTATAAATGATATAAATGGAAATTCCCCAATCTATAAAATGCATCTGTGACGACATCACATATTTTCATTTTATTAACAAAATAATTAAAACACAGTAAATAGAAAAAACACACACAATGATTAAAAAAAAATATTTGACCTCGCGTGCCAAGGCGTACGTCTCGTATTTGTCTTCGAAATTTTTTAAAGCGGAAATAATCTAGTCTAAAGTTATAAAATGATAAATGGAAATCCCCCCAATCTATAACTAATGCATCTGTGAAGGAATATAAACATCAAAGAGTGTCATTTTATTAAAAAAATAAATAAAAAAGAAATGAAAAACCCACACACAATGAATTCAAAAACTATTTGACCTCGCGTGCCAAGGCGTACATCTCGTATTTGTCTTCGAAATTTTTTAAAACGGAAAAAGCGAGAAAGACGAAACACGTGAAGGAGGAATCGTAACATTTTTTTCACTTCGCGCTTTCACGTTATCATTATTTGTATGTATATGTATGTTAAAGTTTGTTTAACTATTTTCAAAATTATATTAGTCTATATAATATCACGTCGAGTGTTTATATGGAAGAGCTGGAGTATCCAACTAAACATCAGACGTTCGACAGGAAAACTTGTGCTCTTTGCAAATATAGGGATGAGTCGAGCACACCCTGTCGCTGTAAGGGTCCAACAGACAACTCGATGATCAATAATAGATTACTGCTACCTTAACCACCGAGGTCGATGTTTTTTATTATAAACGCTTAAAAAGCTCATTTGTCGCAGTTTAATCTGCTTTATTTCTGTGCCACAATTCCTAAGATTCCTTTCTATACAGAAATCACAATTTAGAACGTAGAATAACACTGTAGAATAAATCATTCCGAATTTGATGTAAAAGTACGATTTTTGACCCCAACTGCTTGCGATAAGAAGTGATGTATAGCGTGATGGAAAATAGGTCATGCATAAAAATGTGTGTGTGCCAATCTACTTTATCTACTATAAATAATTCATCTATAATGAGATTTCCTCTCTATGATTAATTGCACCTTAATTAAACTATGAACAGCTGAAGATTTTCTTTGTAATAATACTAGAAAAATGACTTATAGCATCTTGATTTTTACGAGGATTGTGGAGGGGGATGCAACACTTTTGTAATACATGTACAAATATATACAAAAAGCAGCTATATTGTTTATTTTTGAGGGTGGCAAAATTAGAGACGTAAATAATAATATATATATATAATCTAAACCAAACTATAGCCATGATATTCTTATTTATTGGGTTTCGGGGTGTGAATGTGCTTGTGAAAAAAAGATGGGTGTTTGAATGTTTTTTTTTAAACATGTTTTTTTACGTAAAGTTATGTGATATTTCGCGTTGACTTTTGTGTTGTCTCCAATTTTAAGCGATATATTTCTTTTTGTGTTGGCATAGTATTTTAGTTATTTAGACTTAGCATTGTTTGGCTTTGTTAGATTCACAGTGATTGATTATGACGCTGCCACTTTCTTTACAATCTTTTATGCCGTCAAGCATGTCTGTTCCAGTTTTTATTATTTTTTTATTAATTATATTCACTAGCTATAATAACTAACCGTTAATAACTTGTGTTCGACTGAATTTAGATTTATGAGATTGCATATTTTTGTATATTTTGGGCTATTGTAAAGAGCCTGGAGTACCTTTTGAATTATATTATGTGCTGCAATACGTAATAATAATAATTTAAGCCTGGATTTTTTTGTAAATTGTACATTTAAAGTGATATACCGGATATAATGGTTAACACATTATGTCATCTAATGTAATTAGATGGCCGATGTATTCCAGATGGCTATTTGGATCACGTGATTCCGTGTAATAATACTTAACTTCCCTCAGAGCTCAGATGGATGTAATTAGAGACATTTAAATATATCTCTTGGGTGCTATAAATAAAGCTGAAGTAAACTAAATAAGATAAATCTTTGTATTAATTAAAGTTTTTAATAATTATAGTTTGCAACAAAAGTTGGTTAATTGTGACAAAATTTAAAAAAAAAAGAATATATCGCATGCACTGCAAAGAGAACCTGTTGCTTAATATAATATATACACAAGATATTCATATTTTTAAGATAACTTAAACAGTTCTATTGTCGCAATATTACAGAGCTACAGATAAAAAAATCGTCAATAGACCGAATTTCAGATGAAGTCTAGAACAAATGATATCGATGAAAAAATGTCATACTTTGAAAAATCAGAAAAACAAATACTCTTAAAAAAACTTAATCAATGTGATATACAGTATGTGATCAACAGTAACATCCACCATCAGGCCATACCTATAATACACGTAATACAGTGATATATAATCAAATGAATGTACTTTTCTCTATGTCACTGCCGCTCCAAGTATATAGTTCTTTGTTATAATTCAAACATTATTTTCAAAACTGCATCTTGGTGCAATTATATATTTATTTACCAACTATGATGAATGGGTGTAGAATTGAATCAAGACCCAGTTTCTGTTGTTGTATTAATTACATTTTATGTGTTATAACCATTTATTGTAAATGTGTTGAACAAATAAAATAAATAAATAAATAAATATAGTAACATCCACCACAAGGCCATACCTATAATACACGTGATACAGTGATATATAGTAACATCCACAACCAGGCCATACATATAATACACGTAATACAGTGTATACAGTAACATCCACCACCAGGCCATACCTATAATACACGTAATACAGTGTATACAGTAACATCCACCACCAGACCATACCTATAATACACGTAATACAGTGATATACAGTAACATCCACCACCAGACCATACCTATAATACACGTAATACAGTGATATACAGTAACATCCACCACCAGGCCATACCTATAATACACGTAATACAGTGATATACAGTAACATCAACCACCAGGCCATACCTATAATACACGTAATACAGTGATATACAGTAACATCCACCAGCAGGCCATACCAATAATAAACGTAATACAGTGATATACAGTAACATCCACCACCAGACCATACCTATAATACACGTAATACAGTGATATACAGTAACATCCACCACCAGACCATACCTATAATACACGTAATACAGTCTATACAGTAACATCCACCAGCAGGCCATACCTATAATACACGTAATACAGTGATATACAGTAACATCCACCACCAGACCATACCTATAATACACGTAATACAGTCTATACAGTAACATCCACCACCAGGCCATACCTATAATACACGTAATACAGTGATATACAGTAACATCCACCAGCAGGCCATACCTATAATACACGTAATACAGTGATATACAGTAACATCTACTAACCAGGCCATACCTATAATACACGTAATACAGTGATATACAGTAACATCCACCACCAGACCATACCTATAATACACGTAATACAGTGTATACAGTAACATCCACCACCAGGCCATACCAATAATAAACGTAATACAGTTATATACAGTAACATCCACCACCAGACCATACCTATAATACACGTAATACAGTGATATACAGTAACATCCACCACTATACCATACCTATAATACACGTAATAAAGTGATATATAGTAACATCCACCACCAGACCATACCTATAATACACGTAATACAGTGATATACAGTAACATCCACCACCAGACCATACCTATAATACACGTTATACAGTTATATACAGTAACATCCACCACCAGACCATACCTATAATACACGTAATACAGTGATATACAGTAACATCCACCAGCAGGCCATACCAATAATACACGTAATACAGTGTATACAGTAACATCCACCACCAGGCCATACCTATAATACACGTAATACAGTGATATATAGTAACATCCACCACCAGGCCATACCTATAATACACGTAATACAGTGATATACAGTAACATCCACCACCAGACAATACCTATAATACACGTAATACAGTGATATACAGTAACATCCACCACCAGACCATACCTATAATACACGTAATACAGTGATATACAGTAACATCCACCACCAGGCCATACCTATAATACACGTAATACAGTGATATTCAGTAACATCCACCACCAGACTATACCTATAATACACGTAATACAGTGATATACAGTAACATCCACCACCAGACCATACCTATAATACACGTAATACAGTGATATACAGTAACATCCACCACCAGACCATACCTATAATACACGTAATACAGTGATATACAGTAACATACACCACCAGACCATACCTATAATACACGTAATACAGTGATATACAGTAACATCCACCACCAGACCATACCTATAATACACGTAATACAGTGATATACAGTAACATCAACCACCAGGCCATACCTATAATACACGTAATACAGTGATATACAGTAACATCCACCACCAGACCATACCTATAATACACGTAATACAGTGATATACAGTAACATCCACCACCAGACCATACCTATAATACACGTAATACAGTGATATACAGTAACATCAACCACCAGGCCATACCTATAATACACGTAATACAGTGATATACAGTAACATCCACCACCAGACCATACCTATAATACATGTAATACAGTGATATACAGTAACATCCACCACCAGGCCATACCTATAATACACGTAATACAGTGATATATAGTAACATCCACCACCACACCATACCTATAATACACGTTATACATTGATATACAGTAACATCCACCACCAGACCATACCTATAATACACGTAATACAGTGTATACAGTAACATCCACCACCACACCATACCTATAATACACGTAATACAGTGTATACAGTAACATCCACCACCAGGCCATACCTATAATACACGTAATACAGTGATATAAAGTAACATCCACAACCAGGCCATACATATAATACACGTTATACATTGATATACAGTAACATCCACCACCAGACCATACCTATAATACACGTAATACAGTGTATACAGTAACATCCCCATCAGACCATACCTATAATACACGTAATACAGTGATATATATTTACATCCACAACCAGACCATACCTATAATACCCGTAATACAGTGATATACAGTAACATCCACCACCAGACCATACCTATAATACACGTAATACAATGATATATAGTAACATCCACCACCAGACCATACTTATAATACACGTAATACAGTGTATACAGTAACATCCACCACAAGACCATACCTATAATACACGTTATGAGTGATATTTAGTAACATCCACCACCAGACCATACCTATAATAAACGTAATACAGTGTATACAGTAACATCCACCACCAGACCATACCTATAATACACGTTATACATTGATATACAGTAACATCCACCACCAGGCCATACCAATAATACACGTAATACAGTGATATACAATAACATCCACCACCAGACCATATCTATAATAAACGTAATACAGTGTATACAGTAACATCCACCACCACACCATACCTATAATACACGTAATACAGTGTATACAGTAACATCCACCACTATACCATACCTATAATACACGTAATACAGTGTATACAGTAACATCCACCACCAGGCCATACCTATAATACACGTAATACAGTGTATACAGTAACATCCACCACCAGACCATACCTATAATACACGTAATAAAGTGTATACAGTAACATCCACCACCAGGCCATACCTATAATACACGTAATACAGTGATATACAGTAACATCCACCACCAGGCCATACCTATAATACACGTAATACAGTGATATACAGTAACATCCACCACCAGACCATACCTATAATACACGTAATACAGTGTATACAGTAACATCCACCACCAGGCCATACCTATAATACACGTAATACAGTGATATACAGTAACATCCACCACCAGACCATACTATAATACACGTAATACAGTGTATACAGTAACATCCACCACCAGGCCATACCTATAATACACGTAATACAGTGTATACAGTAACATCCACCACCGGACCATACCTATAATACACGTAATACAGTGTATACAGTAACATCCACCACCCCACCATACCTATAATACACGTAATACAGTGTATACAGTAACATCCACCACCAGACCATACCTATAATACACGTAATACAGTGTATACAGTAACATCCACCACCAGGCCATACCTATAATACGCGTAATACAGTGTATACAGTAACATCCACCACCAGACCATACCTATAATACACGTAATACAGTGATATACAGTAACATCCGCCACCAGACCATACCTATAATACACGTAATACAGTGATATATAGTAACATCCACCACCAGACCATACCTATAATACACGTAATACAGTGTATACATTAACATCCACCACAAGACCATACCTATAATACACGTAATACAGTGATATACAGTAACATCCACCACCACACCATACCTATAATACACGTAATACAGTGTATACAGTAACATCCACCACCAGGCCATACCTATAATACACGTAATACAGTGTATACAGTAACATCCACCACCAGGCCATACCTATAATACACGTAATACAGTGATATACAGTAACATCCACCACTATACCATACCTATAATACACGTAATACAGTGATATACATTAACATCCACCACCAGACCATACCTATAATACATGTAATACAGTGTATACAGTAACATCCACCACCACACCATACCTATAATACATGTAATACAGTGTATACATTAACATCCACCACCAGACCATACCTATAATACACGTAATACAGTGATATACAGTAACATCCACCACCAGGCCATACCTATAATACACGTAATACAGTGTATACAGTAACATCCACCACCAGGCCATACCTATAATACACGTAATACAGTGTATACAGTAACATCCACCACTATACCATACCTATAATACACGTAATACAGTGTATACATTAACATCCACCACCAGACCATACCTATAATACATGTAATACAGTGTATACAGTAACATCCACCACCACACCATACCTATAATACATGTAATACAGTGTATACATTAACATCCACCACCAGACCATACCTATAATACACGTAATACAGTGATATACAGTAACATCCACCACCACACCATACCTATAATACACGTAATACAGTGATATACAGTAACATCCACCACCAGACCATACCTATAATACACGTAATACAGTGATATACAGTAACATCCACCACAAGACCATACCTATAATACACGTTATACATTGATATACAGTAACATCCACCACCAGACCATACCTATAACACACGTAATACAGTGTATACAGTAACATCCACCACCAGACCATACCTATAATACACGTAATACAGTGATATACAGTAACATCCACCACCAGACCATACCTATAATACACGTAATACAGTGTATACAGTAACATCCACCACCAGACCATACATATAATACACGTAATACAGTGATATACAGTAACATCCACCACCAGACCATACCTATAATACACGTAATACAGTGATAAACAGTAACATCCACCACCAGACCATACCTATAATACACGTTATACATTGATATACAGTAACATCCACCACCAGACCATACCTATAACACACGTAATACAGTGTATACAGTAACATCCACCACCAGACCATACATATAATACACGTAATACTGTGATATACAGTAACATCCACCACCAGGCCATACCTATAATACACGTAATACAGTGATATACAATAACATCCACCACCAGACCATACCTATAATACACGTAATACAGTGATATATAGTAACATCCACCACCAGACCATACCTATAATACACGTAATACAGTGTATACAGTAACATCCACCACCATGCCATACCTATAATACACGTAATACAGTGATATATAGTAACATCCACCATCAGGCCATACCTATAATAAACGTAATACAGTGATATACAGTAACATCCACCACCAGGCCATACCTATAATACACGTAATACAGTGATATATAGTAACATCCACCACCAGGCCATACCTATAATACACGTAATACAGTGATATATAGTAACATCCACCACCAGGCCATACCTATAATACACGTAATACAGTGATATATAGAAACATCCACCATCAGGCCATACCTATAATACACGTAATACAGTGTATACAGTAACATCCACCACCACACCATACCTATAATACACGTAATACAGTGATATATAGTAACATCCACCACCAGACCATACCAATAATACACGTAATACAGTGTATACAGTAACATCCACCACCAGGCCATACCTATAATACACGTAATACAGTGTATACAGTAACATCCACCACCAGACCATACCTATAATACACGTAATACAGTGTATACAGTAACATCCACCACCAGGACATACCTATAATACACGTAATACAGTGTATACAGTAACATCCACCACCAGGCCATACCTATAATACACGTAATACAGTGTATACAGTAACATCCACCACCAGACCATACCTATAATACACGTAATACAGTGATATACAGTAACATCCACCACATGACCATACCTATAATACACGTTATACATTGATATACAGTAACATCCACCACCAGACCATACCTATAATACACGTAATACAGTGATATACAGTAACATCCACCACAAGACCATACCTATAATACACGTTATACATTGATATACAGTAACATCCACCACCAGGCCATACCTATAATACACGTAATACAGTGATATACAGTAACATCCACCACTATACCATACCTATAATACACGTAATACAGTGATATACATTAACATCCACCACCAGACCATACCTATAATACATGTAATACAGTGTATACAGTAACATCCACCACCACACCATACCTATAATACATGTAATACAGTGTATACATTAACATCCACCACCAGACCATACCTATAATACACGTAATACAGTGATATACAGTAACATCCACCACCACACCATACCTATAATACACGTAATACAGTGTATACAGTAACATCCACCACCAGGCCATACCTATAATACACGTAATACAGTGTATACAGTAACATCCACCACTATACCATACCTATAATACACGTAATACAGTGATATACATTAACATCCACCACCAGACCATACCTATAATACATGTAATACAGTGTATACAGTAACATCCACCACCACACCATACCTATAATACATGTAATACAGTGTATACATTAACATCCACCACCAGACCATACCTATAATACACGTAATACAGTGATATTCAGTAACATCCACCACCACACCATACCTATAATACACGTAATACAGTGATATACAGTAACATCCACCACCAGGCCATACCTATAATACACGTAATACAGTGATATATAGTAACATCCACCACCAGGCCATACCTATAATACACGTAATACAGTGATATATAGTAACATCCACCACCAGGCCATACCTATAATACACGTAATACAGTGATATATAGAAACATCCACCATCAGGCCATACCTATAATACACGTAATACAGTGTATACAGTAACATCCACCACCACACCATACCTATAATACACGTAATACAGTGATATATAGTAACATCCACCACCAGACCATACCAATAATACACGTAATACAGTGTATACAGTAACATCCACCACCAGGCCATACCTATAATACACGTAATACAGTGTATACAGTAACATCCACCACCAGACCATACCTATAATACACGTAATACAGTGTATACAGTAACATCCACCACCAGGCCATACCTATAATACACGTAATACAGTGTATACAGTAACATCCACCACCAGGCCATACCTATAATACACGTAATACAGTGTATACAGTAACATCCACCACCAGACCATACCTATAATACACGTAATACAGTGATATACAGTAACATCCACCACAAGACCATACCTATAATACACGTTATACATTGATATACAGTAACATCCACCACCAGACCATACCTATAATACACGTAATACAGTGATATACAGTAACATCCACCACAAGACCATACCTATAATACACGTTATACATTGATATACAGTAACATCCACCACCAGGCCATACCTATAATACACGTAATACAGTGATATACAGTAACATCCACCACTATACCATACCTATAATACACGTAATACAGTGATATACATTAACATCCACCACCAGACCATACCTATAATACATGTAATACAGTGTATACAGTAACATCCACCACCACACCATACCTATAATACATGTAATACAGTGTATACATTAACATCCACCACCAGACCATACCTATAATACACGTAATACAGTGATATACAGTAACATCCACCACCACACCATACCTATAATACACGTAATACAGTGTATACAGTAACATCCACCACCAGGCCATACCTATAATACACGTAATACAGTGTATACAGTAACATCCACCACTATACCATACCTATAATACACGTAATACAGTGATATACATTAACATCCACCACCAGACCATACCTATAATACATGTAATACAGTGTATACAGTAACATCCACCACCACACCATACCTATAATACATGTAATACAGTGTATACATTAACATCCACCACCAGACCATACCTATAATACACGTAATACAGTGATATACAGTAACATCCACCACCACACCATACCTATAATACACGTAATACAGTGATATACAGTAACATCCACCACCAGACCATACCTATAATACACGTAATACAGTGATATACAGTAACATCCACCACAAGACCATACCTATAATACACGTTATACATTGATATACAGTAACATCCACCACCAGACCATACCTATAACACACGTAATACAGTGTATACAGTAACATCCACCACCAGACCATACCTATAATACACGTAATACAGTGATATACAGTAACATCCACCACCAGACCATACCTATAATACACGTAATACAGTGTATACAGTAACATCCACCACCAGACCATACATATAATACACGTAATACAGTGATATACAGTAACATCCACCACCAGACCATACCTATAATACACGTAATACAGTGATAAACAGTAACATCCACCACCAGACCATACCTATAATACACGTTATACATTGATATACAGTAACATCCACCACCAGACCATACATATAATACACGTAATACTGTGATATACAGTAACATCCACCACCAGGCCATACCTATAATACACGTAATACAGTGATATACAATAACATCCACCACCAGACCATACCTATAATACACGTAATACAGTGATATATAGTAACATCCACCACCAGACCATACCTATAATACACGTAATACAGTGTATACAGTAACATCCACCACCATGCCATACCTATAATACACGTAATACAGTGATATATAGTAACATCCACCATCAGGCCATACCTATAATAAACGTAATACAGTGATATACAGTAACATCCACCACCAGGCCATACCTATAATACACGTAATACAGTGATATATAGTAACATCCACCACCAGGCCATACCTATAATACACGTAATACAGTGATATATAGTAACATCCACCACCAGGCCATACCTATAATACACGTAATACAGTGATATATAGAAACATCCACCATCAGGCCATACCTATAATACACGTAATACAGTGTATACAGTAACATCCACCACCACACCATACCTATAATACACGTAATACAGTGATATATAGTAACATCCACCACCAGACCATACCAATAATACACGTAATACAGTGTATACAGTAACATCCACCACCAGGCCATACCTATAATACACGTAATACAGTGTATACAGTAACATCCACCACCAGACCATACCTATAATACACGTAATACAGTGTATACAGTAACATCCACCACCAGGCCATACCTATAATACACGTAATACAGTGTATACAGTAACATCCACCACCAGGCCATACCTATAATACACGTAATACAGTGTATACAGTAACATCCACCACCAGACCATACCTATAATACACGTAATACAGTGATATACAGTAACATCCACCACAAGACCATACCTATAATACACGTTATACATTGATATACAGTAACATCCACCACCAGACCATACCTATAACACACGTAATACAGTGTATACAGTAACATCCACCACCAGACCATACCTATAATACACGTAATACAGTGATATACATTAACATCCACCACCAGACCATACCTATAATACACGTAATACAGTGATATACAGTAACATCCACCACCAGACCATACATATAATACACGTAATACTGTGATATACAGTAACATCCACCACCAGACCATACCTATAATACACGTAATACAGTGTATACAGTAACATCCACCACCAGACCATACATATAATACACGTAATACAGTGATATACAGTAACATCCACCACCAGACCATACCTATAATACACGTAATACAGTGTATACAGTAAAATCCACCACCAGACCATACATATAATACACGTAATACTGTGATATACAGTAACATCCACCACTAGACCATACCTATAATACACGTAATACAGTGTATACAGTAACATCCACCACCAGACCATACCTATAATACACGTAATACTGTGATATACAGTAACATCCACCACCAGACCATACCTATAATACACGTAATACAGTGTATACAGTAACATCCCCCATCAGACCATACCTATAATACACGTAATACAGTGATATACAGTAACATCCACCACTATACCATACCTATAATACACGTAATACAGTGATATATAGTAACATCCACCACCAGGCCATACCTATAATACACGTAATACAGTGATATACAGTAACATCCACCACTATACCATACCTATAATACACGTAATACAGTGATATATAGTAACATACACCACCAGGCCATACCAATAATACACGTAATACAGTGATATACAGTAACATCCACCACCACACCATACCTATAATAAACGTAATACAGTGTATACAGTAACATCCACCACCAGGCCATACCAATAATACACGTAATACAGTGTATACAGTAACATCCACCACCAGGCCA
Organism: Limnoperna fortunei; assembly: GCA_944474755.1. Lineage (NCBI taxonomy): Eukaryota > Metazoa > Mollusca > Bivalvia > Mytilida > Modiolidae > Limnoperna > Limnoperna fortunei. The sequence goes on along the minus strand of OX104117.1, from coordinate 33,329,137 downwards.
TACCTATAATACACGTAATACAGTGATATACAGTAACATCCACCACCAGACCATACCTATAATACACGTAATACAGTGTATACAGTAACATCCACCACCAGACCATACCTATAATACACGTAATACAGTGTATACAGTAACATCCACCACCAGGCCATACCTATATTACACGTAATACTGTGATATACAGTAACATCCACCACCAGACCATACCTATAATACACGTAATACAGTGTATACAGTAACATCCACCACCAGACCATACATATAATACACGTAATACAGTGATATACAGTAACATCCACCACCAGACCATACCTATAATACACGTAATACAGTGATAAACAGTAACATCCACCACCAGACCATACCTATAATACACGTAATACAGTGTATACAGTAACATCCCCCATCAGACCATACCTATAATACACGTAATACAGTGATATACAGTAACATCCACCACTATACCATACCTATAATACACGTAATACAGTGATATATAGTAACATCCACCACCAGGCCATACCTATAATACACGTAATACAGTGATATACAGTAACATCCACCACTGTACCATACCTATAATACACGTAATACAGTGATATATAGTAACATCCACCACCAGGCCATACCAATAATACACGTAATACAGTGATATACAGTAACATCCACCACCACACCATACCTATAATAAACGTAATACAGTGTATACAGTAACATCCACCACCAGGCCATACCAATAATACACGTAATACAGTGTATACAGTAACATCCACCACCAGGCCATACCTATAATACACGTAATACAGTGATATACAGTAACATCCACCACCAGACCATACCTATAATACACGTAATACAGTGTATACAGTAACATCCACCACCAGACCATACCTATAATACACGTAATACAGTGTATACAGTAACATCCACCACCAGGCCATACCTATAATACACGTAATACTGTGATATACAGTAACATCCACCACCAGACCATACCTATAATAGACGTAATACAGTGTATACAGTAACATCCACCACCAGACCATACATATAATACACGTAATACAGTGATATACAGTAACATCCACCACCAGACCATACCTATAATACACGTAATACAGTGATATACAATAACATCCACCACCAGACCATACCTATAATACACGTAATACAGTGATATATAGTAACATCCACCACCAGGCCATACCAATAATACACGTAATACAGTGTATACAGTAACATCCACCACCAGGCCATACCTATAATACACGTGATACAGTGATATATAGTAAGATCCACCATCAGGCCATACCTATAATAAACGTAATACAGTGATATACAGTAACATCCACCACCAGGCCATACCTATAATACACGTAATACAGTGATATATAGTAACATCCACCACCAGGCCATACCTATAATACACGTAATACAGTGATATATAGTAACATCCACCACCAGGCCATACCTATAATACACGTAATACAGTGATATATAGTAACATCCACCATCAGGCCATACCTATAATACACGTAATACAGTGTATACAGTAACATCCACCACCACACCATACCTATAATACACGTAATACAGTGATATATAGTAACATCCACCACCAGACCATACCAATAATACACGTAATACAGTGTATACAGTAACATCCACCACCAGGCCATACCTATAATACACGTTATACATTGATATATAGTAACATCCACCATCAGACCATACCTATAATACACGTAATACAGTGTATACAGTAAAATCCACCACCAGACCATACATATAATACACGTAATACTGTGATATACAGTAACATCCACCACCAGACCATACCTATAATACACGTAATACAGTGTATACAGTAACATCCCCCATCAGACCATACCTATAATACACGTAATACAGTGATATACAGTAACATCCACCACTATACCATACCTATAATACACGTAATACAGTGATATATAGTAACATCCACCACCAGGCCATACCAATAATACACGTAATACAGTGATATACAGTAACATCCACTACCACACCATACCTATAATAAACGTAATACAGTGATATACAGTAATATCCACCACCAGGCCATACCTATAATACACGTAATACAGTGATATACAGTAACATCCACCACCACACCATACCTATAATAAACGTAATACAGTGTATACAGTAACATCCACCACCACACCATACCAATAATACACGTAATACATTGTATACAGTAACATCCACCACCAGGCCATACCTATAATACACGTAATACAGTGTATACATTAACATCCACCATCAGACCATACCTATAATACACGTAATACAGTGATATACAGTAACATCCACCACTATACCATACCTATAATACACGTAATACAGTGATATATAGTAACATCCACCACCAGGCCATACCAATAATACACGTAATACAGTGATATACAGTAACATCCACCACCACACCATACCTATAATAAACGTAATACAGTGTATACAGTAACATCCACCACCAGGCCATACCAATAATACACGTAATACAGTGTATACAGTAACATCCACCACCAGGCCATACCAATAATACACGTAATACAGTGATATACAGTAACATCCACCACCAGACCATACCTATAATACACGTAATACAGTGTATACAGTAACATCCACCACCAGACCATACATATAATACACGTAATACAGTGTATACAGTAACATCCACCACCCCACCATACCTATAATACACGTAATACAGTGATATACAGTAACATCCACTACCACACCATACCTATAATAAACGTAATACGGTGATATACAGTAACATCCACCACCAGGCCATACCTATAATACACGTAATAAGGTGATATACAGTAACATCCACCACCACACCATACCTATAATACACGTAATACAGTGTATACAGTAACATCCACCACCACACCATACCAATAATACACGTAATACATTGTATACAGTAACATCCACCACCAGGCCATACCTATAATACACGTAATACAGTGTATACATTAACATCCACCATCAGACCATACCTATAATACACGTAATACAGTGATATACAGTAACATCCACCACCAGACCATACCTATAATACACGTTATACATTGATATACAGTAACATCCACCACCAGGCCATACCAATAATACACGTAATACAGTGATATACAGTAACATCCACCACCACACCATACCTATAATAAACGTAATACAGTGTATACAGTAACATCCACCACCAGACCATACCTATAATAAACGTAATACAGTGTATACAGTAACATCCACCACCACACCATACCAATAATACACGTAATACATTGTATACAGTAACATCCACCACCAGGCCATACCTATAATACACGTAATACATTGTATACATTAACATCCATCATCAGACCATACCTATAATACACGTAATACAGTGATATAAAGTAACATCCACCACTATACCATACCTATAATACACGTAATACAGTGATATATAGTAACATCCACCACCAGGCCATACCAATAATACACGTAATACAGTGATATACAGTAACATCCACCACCACACCATACCTATAATAAACGTAATACAGTGTATACAGTAACAGCCACCACCAGGCCATACCAATAATACACGTAATACAGTGTATACCGTAACATCCACCACCAGGCCATACCTATAATACACGTAATACAGTGATATACAGTAACATCCACCACTATACCATACCTATAATACACGTAATACAGTGATATATAGTAACATCCACCACCAGGCCATACCAATAATACACGTAATACAGTGATATACAGTAACATCCACCACCACACCATACCTATAATAAACGTAATACAGTGTATACAGTAACATCCACCACCAGGCCATACCAATAATACACGTAATACAGTGTATACAGTAACATCCACCACCAGGCCATACCTATAATACACGTAATACAGTGATATACAGTAACATCCACCACCAGACCATACCTATAATACACGTAATACAGTGTATACAGTAACATCCACCACCAGACCATACATATAATACACGTAATACAGTGATATACAGTAACATCCACCACCAGACCATACCTATAATACACGTAATACAGTGATAAACAGTAACATCCACCACCAGACCATACCTATAATACACGTAATACAGTGTATACAGTAACATCCCCCATCAGACCATACCTATAATACACGTAATACAGTGATATACAGTAACATCCACCACTATACCATACCTATAATACACGTAATACAGTGATATATAGTAACATCCACCACCAGGCCATACCTATAATACACGTAATACAGTGATATACAGTAACATCCACCACTGTACCATACCTATAATACACGTAATACAGTGATACATGTATATAGTAACATCCACCACCAGGCCATACCAATAATACACGTAATACAGTGATATACAGTAAATCCACCACCACACCATACCTATAATAAACGTAATACAGTGTATACAGTAACATCCACCACCAGGCCATACCAATAATACACGTAATACAGTGTATACAGTAACATCCACCACCAGGCCATACCTATAATACACGTAATACAGTGATATACAGTAACATCCACCACCAGACCATACCTATAATACACGTAATACAGTGTATACAGTAACATCCACCACCAGACCATACCTATAATACACGTAATACAGTGTATACAGTAACATCCACCACCAGGCCATACCTATAATACACGTAATACTGTGATATACAGTAAGATCCACCACCAGACCATACCTATAATAGACGTAATACAGTGTATACAGTAACATCCACCACCAGACCATACATATAATACACGTAATACAGTGATATACAGTAACATCCACCACCAGACCATACCTATAATACACGTAATACAGTGATAAACAGTAACATCCACCACCAGACCATACCTATAATACACGTTATACATTGATATACAGTAACATCCACCACCAGACCATACCTATAACACACGTAATACAGTGTATACAGTAACATCCACCACCAGACCATACATATAATACACGTAATACTGTGATATACAGTAACATCCACAACCAGACCATACATATAATACACGTAATACTGTGATATACAGTAACATCCACCACCAGGCCATACCTATAATACACGTAATACAGTGATATACAATAACATCCACCACCAGACCATACCTATAATACACGTAATACAGTGATATATAGTAACATCCACCACCAGGCCATACCAATAATACACGTAATACAGTGTATACAGTAACATCCACCACCAGGCCATACCTATAATACACGTGATACAGTGATATATAGTAAGATCCACCATCAGGCCATACCTATAATAAACGTAATACAGTGATATACAGTAACATCCACCACCAGGCCATACCTATAATACACGTAATACAGTGATATATAGTAACATCCACCACCAGGCCATACCTATAATACACGTAATACAGTGATATATAGTAACATCCACCACCAGGCCATACCTATAATACACGTAATACAGTGATATATAGTAACATCCACCATCAGGCCATACCTATAATACACGTAATACAGTGTATACAGTAACATCCACCACCACACCATACCTATAATACACGTAATACAGTGATATATAGTAACATCCACCACCAGACCATACCAATAATACACGTAATACAGTGTATACAGTAACATCCACCACCAGGCCATACCTATAATACACGTTATACATTGATATATAGTAACATCCACCACCAGACCATACCTATAATACACGTAATACAGTGTATACAGTAAAATCCACCACCAGACCATACCTATAATACACGTAATACAGTGTATACAGTAACATCCACCACCAGACCATACCTATAATACACGTAATACAGTGTATACAGTAACATCCACCACCAGGCCATACCTATAATACACGTAATACTGTGATATACAGTAAGATCCACCACCAGACCATACCTATAATAGACGTAATACAGTGTATACAGTAACATCCACCACCAGACCATACATATAATACACGTAATACAGTGATATACAGTAACATCCACCACCAGACCATACCTATAATACACGTAATACAGTGATAAACAGTAACATCCACCACCAGACCATACCTATAATACACGTTATACATTGATATACAGTAACATCCACCACCAGACCATACCTATAACACACGTAATACAGTGTATACAGTAACATCCACCACCAGACCATACATATAATACACGTAATACTGTGATATACAGTAACATCCACAACCAGACCATACATATAATACACGTAATACTGTGATATACAGTAACATCCACCACCAGGCCATACCTATAATACACGTAATACAGTGATATACAATAACATCCACCACCAGACCATACCTATAATACACGTAATACAGTGATATATAGTAACATCCACCACCAGGCCATACCAATAATACACGTAATACAGTGTATACAGTAACATCCACCACCAGGCCATACCTATAATACACGTGATACAGTGATATATAGTAAGATCCACCATCAGGCCATACCTATAATAAACGTAATACAGTGATATACAGTAACATCCACCACCAGGCCATACCTATAATACACGTAATACAGTGATATATAGTAACATCCACCACCAGGCCATACCTATAATACACGTAATACAGTGATATATAGTAACATCCACCACCAGGCCATACCTATAATACACGTAATACAGTGATATATAGTAACATCCACCATCAGGCCATACCTATAATACACGTAATACAGTGTATACAGTAACATCCACCACCACACCATACCTATAATACACGTAATACAGTGATATATAGTAACATCCACCACCAGACCATACCAATAATACACGTAATACAGTGTATACAGTAACATCCACCACCAGGCCATACCTATAATACACGTTATACATTGATATATAGTAACATCCACCACCAGACCATACCTATAATACACGTAATACAGTGTATACAGTAAAATCCACCACCAGACCATACATATAATACACGTAATACTGTGATATACAGTAACATCCACCACCAGACCATACCTATAATACACGTAATACAGTGTATACAGTAACATCCCCCATCAGACCATACCTATAATACACGTAATACAGTGATATACAGTAACATCCACCACTATACCATACCTATAATACACGTAATACAGTGATATATAGTAACATCCACCACCAGGCCATACCAATAATACACGTAATACAGTGATATACAGTAACATCCACTACCACACCATACCTATAATAAACGTAATACAGTGATAAACAGTAATATCCACCACCAGGCCATACCTATAATACACGTAATACAGTGATATACAGTAACATCCACCACCACACCATACCTATAATAAACGTAATACAGTGTATACAGTAACATCCACCACCACACCATACCAATAATACACGTAATACATTGTATACAGTAACATCCACCACCAGGCCATACCTATAATACACGTAATACAGTGTATACATTAACATCCACCATCAGACCATACCTATAATACACGTAATACAGTGATATACAGTAACATCCACCACTATACCATACCTATAATACACGTAATACAGTGATATATAGTAACATCCACCACCAGGCCATACCAATAATACACGTAATACAGTGATATACAGTAACATCCACCACCACACCATACCTATAATAAACGTAATACAGTGTATACAGTAACATCCACCACCAGGCCATACCAATAATACACGTAATACAGTGTATACAGTAACATCCACCACCAGGCCATACCTATAATACACGTAATACAGTGATATACAGTAACATCCACCACCAGACCATACCTATAATACACGTAATACAGTGTATACAGTAACATCCACCACCAGACCATACCTATAATACACGTAATACAGTGTATACAGTAACATCCACCACCAGGCCATACCTATAATACACGTAATACAGTGTATACAGTAACATCCACCACCAGGCCATACCTATAATACACGTAATACAGTGATATATAGTAACATCCACCACCAGACCATACCTATAATATACGTAATACAGTGTATACAGTAACATCAACCACCAGGCCATACCTATAATACACGTAATACAGTGATATACAGTAAGATCCACCATCAGGCCATACCTATAATATACGTAATACAGTGATATATAGTAAGATCCACCACCAGGCCATACCTATAATACACGTAATACAGTGATATATAGTAACATCCACCACCAGACCATACCTATAATATACGTAATACAGTGTATACAGTAACATCAACCACCAGGCCATACCTATAATACACGTAATACAGTGATATACAGTAAGATCCACCATCAGGCCATACCTATAATATACGTAATACAGTGATATACAGTAAGATCCACCATCAGGCCATACCTATAATACACGTAATACAGTGATATATAGTAAGATCCACCATCAGGCCATACCTATAATATACGTAATACAGTGTATACAGTAACATCCACCACCAGACCATACATATAATACACGTAATACAGTGATATACAGTAACATCCACCACCAGACCATACATATAATACACGTAATACAGTGTATACAGTAACATCCACCACCAGACCATACATATAATACACGTAATACAGTGATAAACAGTAACATCCACCACCAGACCATACCTATAATACACGTAATACTGTGATATACAGTAACATCCACCACCAGGCCATACCTATAATACACGTAATACAGTGATAAACAGTAACATCCCCCACCAGACCATACCTATAATACACGTTATACATTGATATACAGTAACATCCACCACCAGACCATACCTATAACACACGTAATACAGTGTATACAGCAACATCCACCACCAGACCATACATATAATACACGTAATACTGTGATATACAGTAACATCCACAACCAGACCATACATATAATACACGTAATACTGTGATATACAGTAACATCCACCACCAGGCCATACCTATAATACACGTAATACAGTGATATACAATAACATCCACCACCAGACCATACATATAATACACGTAATACAGTGATATATAGTAACATCCACCACCAGGCCATACCAATAATACACGTAAAACAGTGTATACAGTAACATCCACCACCAGGCCATACCTATAATACACGTGATACAGTGATATATAGTAAGATCCACCATCAGGCCATACCTATAATAAACGTAATACAGTGATATACAGTAACATCCACCACCAGGCCATACCTGTAATACACGTAATACAGTGATATATAGTAACATCCACCACCAGGCCATACCTATAATACACGTAATACAGTGATATATAGTAACATCCACCACCAGGCCATACCTATAATACACGTAATACAGTGATATATAGTAACATCCACCATCAGGCCATACCTATAATACACGTAATACAGTGTATACAGTAACATCCACCACCACACCATACCTATAATACACGTAATACAGTGATATATAGAACATCCACCACCAGACCATACCAATAATACACGTAATACAGTGTATACAGTAACATCCACCACCAGGCCATACCTATAATACACGTTATACATTGATATATAGTAACATCCACCACCAGACCATACCTATAATACACGTAATACAGTGTATACAGTAAAATCCACCACCAGACCATACATATAATACACGTAATTCTGTGATATACAGTAACATCCACCACCAGACCATACCTATAATACACGTAATACAGTGTATACAGTAACATCCCCCATCAGACCATACCTATAATACACGTAATACAGTGATATACAGTAACATCCACCACTATACCATACCTATAATACACGTAATACAGTGATATATGGTAACATCCACCACCAGGCCATACCAATAATACACGTAATACAGTGATATACAGTAACATCCACTACCACACCATACCTATAATAAACGTAATACAGTGATATACAGTAACATCCACCACCAGGCCATACCTATAATACACGTAATACAGTGATATACAGTAACATCCACCACCACACCATACCTATAATACACGTAATACAGTGTATACAGTAACATCCACCACCACACCATACCAATAATACACGTAATACATTGTATACAGTAACATCCACCACCAGGCCATACCTATAATACACGTAATACAGTGTATACATTAACATCCACCATCAGACCATACCTATAATACACGTAATACAGTGATATACAGTAACATCCACCACCAGACCATACCTATAATACACGTTATACATTGATATACAGTAACATCCACCACCAGGCCATACCAATAATACACGTAATACAGTGATATACAGTAACATCCACCACCACACCATACCTATAATAAACGTAATACAGTGTATACAGTAACATCCACCACCAGACCATACCTATAATAAACGTAATACAGTGTATACAGTAACATCCACCACCACACCATACCAATAATACACGTAATACATTGTATACAGTAACATCCACCACCAGGCCATACCTATAATACACGTAATACATTGTATACATTAACATCCATCATCAGACCATACCTATAATACACGTAATACAGTGATATACAGTAACATCCACCACTATACCATACCTATAATACACGTAATACAGTGATATATAGTAACATCCACCACCAGGCCATACCAATAATACACGTAATACAGTGATATACAGTAACATCCACCACCACACCATACCTATAATAAACGTAATACAGTGTATACAGTAACAGCCACCACCAGGCCATACCAATAATACACGTAATACAGTGTATACAGTAACATCCACCACCAGGCCATACCTATAATACACGTAATACAGTGATATACAGTAACATCCACCACCAGACCATACCTATAATACACGTAATACAGTTATACAGTAACATCCACCACCAGACCATACCTATAATACACGTAATACAGTGTATACAGTAACATCCACCACCAGGCCATACCTATAATACACGTAATACAGTGTATACAGTAACATCCACCACCAGGCCATACCTATAATACACGTAATACAGTGATATATAGTAACATCCACCACCAGACCATACCTATAATATACGTAATACAGTGTATACAGTAACATCCACCACCAGGCCATACCTATAATACACGCAATACAGTGATATATAGTAACATCCACAACCAGGCCATACCAATAATACACGTAATACAGTGTATACAGTAACATCCACCACCAGGCCATACCTATAATACACGTAATACAGTGATATATAGTAACATCCACAACCAGGCCATACCTATAATACACGTAATACAGTGTATACAGTAACAGTGTATAGGTATGGTCTGGTGGTGGATGTTATCTGTATATCAATGTATTACGTGTATTATAGGTATGGTCTGGTGGTGGATGTTATCTGTATATCAATGTATTACGTGTATTATAGGTATGGTCTGGTGGTGGATGTTATTGTATATCACTGTATTACGTGTATTATAGGTATGGACTGGTGGTAAATGTTATTGTATATCACTGTATTACGTTTATTATAGGTATGGCCTGGTGGTGGATGTTACTGTATACACTGTATTACGTATATTATAGGTATGGTCTGGTGGTGGATGTTACTATATATCACTGTATTACGTGTATTATAGGTATGGCCTGGTGGTGGATGTTACTGTATATCACTGTATTACGTATATTATAGGTATGGCCTGGTGGTGGATGTTACTGTATATCACTGTATTACATGTATTATAGGTATGGCCTGGTGGTGGATTTTACTGTGTATCACTGTATTACGTGTATTATAGGTATGGTCTGGTGGTGGATGTTACTGTATACACTGTATTATGTTTATTATTGGTATGGCCTGGTGGTGGATGTTACTTGTATATCACTGTATTACGTGTATTATAGGTATGGTCTTGTGGTGGATGTTACTGTATACACTGTATTACGTTTATTATTGGTATGGCCTGGTGGTGAATGTTACTGTATATCACTGTATTACGTTTATTATTGGTATGGCCTGGTGGTGGATGTTACTGTATATCACTGTATTACGTTTATTATTGGTATGGCCTGGTGGTGGATGTTACTGTATATCACAGTATTACGTGTATTATAGGTATGGCCTGGTGGTGGATGTTACTGTATATCACTGTATTACGTTTATTATTGGTATGGCCTGTTGGTGGATGTTACTGTATATCACAGTATTACGTGTATTATAGGTATGGTCTGGTGGTGGATGTTACTGTATATCACTGTATTACGTGTATTATAGGTATGGTCTGGTGGTGGATGTTACTGTATATCACAATATTACGTGTATTATAGGTATGGTCTGGTGGTGGATGTTACTGTATATCACTGTATTACGTTTATTATTGGTATGGCCTGGTGGTGGATGTTACTGTATATCAATGTATTACGTGTATTATAGGTATGGTCTGGTGGTGGATGTTACTGTATATAACTGTATTACGCGTATTATAGGTATGGTCTGGTGGCGGATGTTACTGTATATAACTGTATTACGTGTATTATAGGTATGGTCTGGTGGTGGATGTTACTGTATACACTGTATTACGTGTATTATATGTATTGCCTGGTGGTGGATGTTACTGTATACACTGTATTACGTGTATTATAGGGATGGCCTGGTGGTGGATGTTACTGTATATCACTGTAAAACGTGTATTATAGGTATGGTCTGGTGGTGGATGTTATTGTATATCACTGTATTACGTGTATTATAGGTAAGGTCTACTGGTGGATGTTACTGTATATAACTGTATTACGTGTATTATAGGTATGGCCTGGTGGTGAATGTTACTGTATATCACTGTATTACGTGTATTATTGGTAAGGTCTGGTGGTGGATGTTACTGTATACACTGTATTACGTGTATTATATATGTATGGCCTGGTGGTGAAAGTTTACTCTATACACTGTATTACGTGTACTTTATGTTTGGCCTGGTGATTGGTGTTACTGTATATCACTGTATTACGTGTCTCGTTAGTTTATAGTGATGGTAAATAATTAACACAATAATGCCATGATTGTGTTAGAGTTTTCACCAATAGAACATGGGATGATTTCGAACGCAGATTACGTCGTTTATCGACTCCACCCGTGATGTTGCTCAAAATTGGCCAAGCACTTCATATTGTTTAATAAGTACTCTTCATATACACTCTACAAAATAAATAAATATCATCAAATTGTGGGTATTTCGTTTTTTACTGCATTTACCCATTAGGTCTGGTGTCTTTTAGTCATTATCTCAGCTGTATTCGGATGATTATAAGTTTATATACATCAGTTTTTTTCGAAGGTCATCGAAAAACCAAATAGCAGCCTCCCGCGTCTCTATATCAGAGCACTAATTTTGGTTGAGTGATACAGCATGCGATTTACTCATGTATCATATAAACTCTGTATCGCATGCTGTATCACCAAGGTAGACCATTAACAGCCTCGAGGACCGTTAGGCTTGAGAACTGATATTGGTCGATTGGTTATACAGCATACGCTAAGGATTTTGCCATGTATTTTTTATCGAGAGTATACTATACGGCATGTACTATACAGGGTAAGGGTATATGCGATACGATACGGTATTCGATATCCGGAGGGAATATCAGGTTTATGACTCCGGGGATTATATAGACGAAGGTAAAGGACCTTTATTGAATATAGTAGCACCCAAATCTTGTATTAAGTACTGACGTATGATTACTTGTTTATGGAAATTCTGCCCCACTATTGTACAGTATAGTCGACTTTAAAAACCTGTAGCATGTGTTAAAGAATGGTTAAGAAATATTTGTATGGCATTCGGCTTATAGATTTTCCACACAACCAGAGTTCTCTTAAGGCTGGTTCTATACCCTCTCACTATAAATCGGTTTTATTCGGTTTTTTGTTAATATTGAAAAGAAAATAGCAAAGAAAACACAACACAAAACCAAAAACATAAAAAACATAAGAGAATAACCCGAACCCAATAAATATCATGATCTACCATGGGTGCACTCATGTGTTCCGGACGAGTAAGAAGTGCCTGCCTCTAATTAGACACCCGTCGAGTTACTCACTGTCATCTCCAGGGAAATGTCAAATCCAGGAACAGGAAACACTACAACACTACCTATGGGTCAGCGAAGTTTGAGTAGTTTAGCAGTCAACAGCAGTGATCGGTCTAGAAAATTGGAATACCGATCGTAGGATCTAGAATAACGTATAAGTTGCGAAATTTGCACAAACACTGGAGCTGCTGGAATGTTGCTGTCGATGAACGGGAAGTTGACAATTGGAAAGTTGTTCAAGTCATCACGTTTGTCGTAGAGTTTATATATATTTATATAGTTTGTAGTTTTCCTGAGTTTAATTCTAGAAGTAGGTCTATGTAAGAGGCTGACCTTAGTGTATTGGTGGCTCGTTAGGGTAAATTGAATGTAAATAGTCACCAGATTTTGATGAGGGACAAAATATCATCAATGTAGCGAGATGTTAAATCAAAGGTCTGGGTCAGTGTCTTTTCTTTCTTCTTCAGTAGGCCTTCAAAGAATTCAGCCTCGTAAGAGTACAAAAACAGGTCGTCGAGGAGAGTAGCACAATTAGTACCCATTGGAATACCAACAGTCTTTTGATTTTTTTTTGTTTGAATGGTGTTTTAACGCCACTTTCAGCAATTTTTCAGCTATTTCATGGCGTCCAGTTTTTATTGGGGGAGGAAGCCGGAGTACCCGGAGAGAACCCCCGACCTGCGGTAAACAGTCTTTTGAAAAACATGTCCTCTTTTTCCGTTTTTCTTGAAAAAGCAGAGTTTTTATAAGATCTTTAAGCCTGGTTTTAAGCTGCGTATAGTGTCGAAAAATCAAACGTTTTAATGCTGTTACAATGGGAAAGAGATTTTGACTTCAAGATGTCTATCAGGTCTTTTGAATTTTTTAATATCCACATTTCCTTTATTCCACTCATGGAGTAGAAAGTATCACTGTATTTTTGAAGTCCCGTGTTTACTGTTGTTAAAATAGTGGTAAGGAGATTTCTGCTCAAATTGTAATCAAATTCGCACACATACAACGTTTTGCGTCATAATATTTTCCTTATTGAATATATATTTATAATATTTTAATTCAACTTTGTTTGAAACAACATCGACGTCAAATGAAAAAGTTGGGGTTTTTTAATTGTGGCGGTAAAGAAAACGACTAGACATAGATAAACCCGTGTAAATCTTAGAAAAATATTTGTTGTATTCTAAAAATTCTTGCACAAATTGTGAAAAAAAAATTAGAGTTTTCAATGTGTGAATTTTAAGTGCGGCAAATACGTCGAAAGATGTAATAAATTGATGAAAAGTGTAAAAATGTAAGGTTCCGCGTTTAGATATTCAAAATTCTCCCAGATGCAGAGGACATATAATTTAACTAAATATTTGTCAGGCAACAACTATCTATACCCAACACAATATACATTAAAATATTTTTTAAGGGTTTCTTGCGTTTTTACCGTGAACTGGTACTAAATTATTATAATTTAATATCAAATATGTACTAAATTATTATAATTTAATATCAAATATAGAAATTAGGATTTTCCTATATAATTTACGTGCAAATGGCAACCCTATGTGATAAAAGTTATGTGAAGACTATGAGTGGCGGTTGAGGTCAGAATTGCGCTGTTTGTAACGCGCTGGTTTACCAGCGGGCTACTTCGTTAAAGTAACGCGCTCACTGAACGCGCTACTTTGTAAAAGTAACGCGCTAAGTACTTTGTAAAAGTAACGTGCCAGTTTGTAAAAGTAACGCGCTACTTTTTAAAAGTAACGCGCTACTTTGTGATAGCAGCGCGCTACTTTTTAAAAGTAGCGCGTTACTTAATTATTAAAGTGGAAAAGCAAATTCAACCAAATATAGTTCCAATCAAATGGAAGTTTACAAAAGTACCAAGCGTAGTCGCATTTTAGAAGAAATGACGCTTAATTCCCCTTTTTTCATCCCGCGTTAAAGTAATATGAATATTGAAACAGCCTAAAAGCTATCATCGCATATTTTATGGTTCAAGAATATACTTCAGAGCACCCCTAAGAGTGCCTCTGCAATTCTGTAGTGACGTGCCGTCTTTAATGTGTTTGTGACGTCACGAAAAATGTAAAAAAAAAATAAAAAAAGCGTTTTTGAGATTGCAAAAAAATGTCTGACATTTTTGTTTTTATTTCAAGAATAAACACTTTAATTTAATCGAATGTAAAATTTATTTCTGTCTACTTTTAAATTATTTTTTTGTGCTCGACCACAATATTTTCTTCTGACAGCTCAGATACCATCCGATGCATGCATGTAACCGTATAGCTCGCATCTGCGATGCTCGCTAATATGGAGTAGGCATTGCCAAAATGCGAGCACAGACAAATATATTTTTCTAACTTTTACACATAATTCCTTGTTTTACTTTGTTCCTTAATTTTGTGAGGACCTTATACTAAATGTTGATGTATTTTGGTTATTGTTTTTGCGTTACAAATGAAAACTGCTTACCGCGTATGGTCCATATTACGCTCATTTTGTAGAATAATAACTGTGTAAATTGAATTCATCACTTTATTTTCCAGTTATTTAGCGTTTTGAAATGTGGCGTATTTTTCAATGTGATAGAGCAATTTTCTATAGTAAAGTTTGACCTAAATTACAACGGAAGTGTATGTTTGGAAGAGTCTATTGTCGTCTGTTCGAAATCTTTCGGGTAATATCGTCTGCAGTTAAGGCGGACAAATCCTTGCGGTTTGTCTGAATACCACTGAACGTTACGAAAGCAGACGATCTTTTTGAAAGCAACGCGAGGTCCCTGTAGAAATTCAAATGGCTGACTTCCAATTAAAATTCCAGTAGCAAATGCCAAAGACGATTTGGAACATGTCAACAACAAAGGCATAATAATAAAATATGGACGTGTTATTGTGTAGAAATGTTTTAAATTGGATAACACTACAAAGGTACAATATGGAATAATAAAAAAATGCAAGCAAAACACCTAGCGCAGGGGGTGTAACATTTAGTACAATACACTATTTCACTACATGTAGTTATAGCGTCAACAATAAGTAACTAAGTCAAATAGATGCCAACAATTTATTTATCTATTTATTAAGTCATATTTTGTAATGAACATTAAGCATAGTTCCATTTATACAGATTTCACTCCTTCTTCCATTTTCGGACATACTATCCGAGCCCCTCCAATTTCAGAAGACAGAATTTCATTAACTTTTGTTAAGAGTTATCCCGCTTTGGTCAGTGTTACTATCCTTCCCATAATCCCTACTTGGAACCCCTTTTTAAACAACCAATGAAAATTAAGGGCCTTGACCTAAAAAAGTCAGGTTGACACAGTTTGCATTGGCGGAAAATATTCAAAATATGTTCTATTTCGATATTTTAGAAATTTGTCAGTTAACAGCTGCATAATTCGATAAATAATTATGTGATTAGAATGTGTTCTACGGGGAAATAACATATTGGTAAGGATTAGTTTGATTTTATGGATCCGTTCCGTTACTTATGTTTTATGTTGGTGGAATAATGTGTCATTTGTGCCTCATACTCAGATGTTTTAGATTTTTGTCAGTGAAGAAGTTCATAACATGATTAAAAAAAAACATGTGTGATAAGAAAGTGTTCTATGGAGCAATAACATTTTGTGAGGATTCTTTTGTTTTCGTGGATCAGTTCCAGTTACAGTTGGATGTTTCATGGTTTTATGTTGCCGGAAATATTGTGTCATAAGGGAATATTATACTACAGTAAGTTTACTTTTTTCATGTTGATCTACTTTACAGTTTGTTGTATTTTTCGTATTAAATAACGCATATACAGTTTGGTCAGCTATATTGCATTTTATTAAATTGTTACAAATTGAAAACGGGACCTGTCGCTGTGTAATGTGATGTTGTAGCTGCGGAACCGTAGCTTGTTATAATTTGGTCCACTACATTATACATAAAAAAAATTGGTACGAATACAGTACGGTTCCGCAGTTGTAGTATAACTGTTGATGATTATGTATATTTAGAGTTGAACAAAGTAAATACATGTTATAGTGTAGTTTTAAAAAAAATGTATGGCTAAAAAATATTTTCTTATTTGGCTAACTATCGCGAAAATATTGAGACAAATTTAAGGGGTCCAGTAGAGCTCTTCACAGTCTTGTTTGATATGTGTTGTATTTTTCTGATTTTGCAGTCCATATTATAATTATAATTAGCATACTTTAAATAACGGCTAAGGACTTAAAGAAATAAATCTAGGAAATAACCTTCTTCGGACTTAAAAAGGTACGAACTCGCAGCTTGTTATTCTTGTTCCGTTTTTGTGCCACAGGTAATAAACAGGCGATTACGTAATAAATCTTGAAGAAATAGATTGGGAAAAGTTAGTTTTTCTTTATTTTTATGGACATAAGAATTTGTATGTGTTAGTCACTGTTTTATACAATTAAATAATTCATAATCTTATTCTTACCAAAATTGTTGAATTAGCAGTCGAAATTATGGTCAATTTACTTTTTATAGATATTCTGTACCAAGCGAAAATCAGTAAGCGCATGAGCCGTAGTCGATGCATATATAGAGACAAATACTATATATTTGGTAGATAATAAAGAATTTACTTTATTTATAACAAAATTGTTCGAAACATTATTTTGTACAAATGTCAAAAGTGCGTTGAAATGTATGAAAATTACTCGTTGTGTAGAGTAAGGGGTTGTATTATCACGCTACTTTATTTTATAAAATAAATCAAGAACAGAGGGCAAACAGCTTGCAACTAAATTTTTGTTTGAAACACAATATTATTTTAATTTCCATCAAATTCTAAATTTTTAATTTATAATGTTAACACCACATTTAATACTTGTCGCTACCCTATGACAGTGCCTCTAAATTCCAGTTGTCACGTGACGTCTTTCTTTGTAATGGTGACGTCACATGAAATGTCTTTGATTGTCAGTTTTTAAGGATCGATTTAGAGATTCCAAAAAAATAGTATGAAATTTGTGTTGTTATCTTTAAATATAACATTTACTTTTTATCGATGTCAACTTTATTTTTAAGTCTTTCTTTAAAATTAATGTTTGCCCTTCTTCATTCACTTTGTTCCAGTTTGTTGACGATATCAACTTCCGGACGAAAAAAATCAATATCAGCATTCAATCTCCACGCAAAGGATTCTGGGTATTCTACGACAACCACAATCACCTCTGCCATACCATTGGTTGACATTGTGAGAGATATCTCTCATGGCGAATAAGCTTCGCGTACAAACGCAGAAATTGCAATGTAAAACTGTATCAAAAGTGTATAAATAGACTATAAAAAAATAAAAAAAGATCTTGTGTATTTTTTAACAAACATCATTTTTGTTTACAAACGTTACAAGCAGACGACAAATGTAGTCCCACAGTAAATGGGGAATGACGTGTGGCAGAGGTTATATCTGGGAACCAGTTATGTTCTCTGTGCCGGAGAGTGATCAGCATTAAGCAGATTTTGATCACGTGATTTCATTTTGATCACGTGACACGTAATTGCCGTAGAGCTCACCGCTCTTCGCGGGCAGCTTCGCTGCCCGCTGCGAGCTGTGCTCGCTATAAAATTTTAGAAGATGGACAGATTCAGTCAACTTATGAGAAGGGCGATGACGAGTATGAGGGAGGACCACAATGCTACCCTGTCAAATGACCAAGAAGATGCTGATTTTGTTATATAAGATTAGAGACAATAACCGCCGATGAATTAATAAGAAAGATCCTTTGAATAGCTTCTTTACACCCGTCTGTCTTGCAATCAGAATGTTGGTCTTTGATTGTATCCTATATCGTTGATAAAAAATCTTGTAAAAGTCCAATTATCTCTCCTAAATGATATTCAAGCGCAACGAAAGTTCTTCATGCACATCCCCATATGATGTACTCCTTCATGAAAGTTTCGTCAAAATCCATATAGCAGTTTAAGAGAAGTTGCGCTAAAGAGATATCTGGACAGACAGACATGGTGATTCCCCAAAAACTTTAATTTTTGAGAGGTATGATTCAAACAAACCTACCTTAAACCTTTGGAACAGTTCGCTCATACTAAGGCTGAGCCAGAACCACATTTGCCAACAGATTTGAGCATTTAAGTACCAGTAATTTATTTTGGACTAATTCTTTATAAATCTTGTAATTTAAAAATGTAATTGCATATATGGCAAGGTCAGATTTTGGAAACCCCAAAAATCAACGAGATAAAATTATTTGTATACTAGGAGGTGCACGTCTTCTTGATTATGTGAGTTTCATGAAAATCCATTGAACTGCTAATGAAGAGTTGCGGATTGCGGATAAAAGATGGATACCCCTTTGTAGACATAAGTCCTTTTTTTTTGGGGGGGGGAGGAGGTGCGGCTACGGGAAACCCATGAATCAACTTGAACATTTTTATGCGCCCCGCCTCCCCCCCCCCCCCCCCCGCGACGACATGTCGGGGCATTAGGTTTTACTCATGTCCGTCCTGCTTTTCTTTTAAACCGTACATGAGAGTGATTTGAAATTCGGCAGGGTAGTTCAGTATGACGAATTGAACGTCTCAAGGGACTTCCAGACCTGTCTGATTTCCACTTCATGTTTTAGAATGGGCCCATTTGAAAATTTAATTGAAAATTTAGGTAAAGCTTTTCTTAGAAACCGAAGAAATTTAGTAGGGTGGTTCAGTATGAATCAACTGCACGTCCTAAGCAATTTTCAGACCTGTCGGACCACTTCCTGTTTAGTGGCCTACGCGGGGTTCATCCGTGTCCAATGGAAACATTCCTTCTTTATTAAAATAAGAGGTGCACATCTACATTATGATACAAAGATTGTGTGAAACTTTCGTAAAAATCCATTGAGGGGTTTAGAATAAGTTGTGGATGAGATGGGTACCCTAAGGTGTACATTTAAGGACGGACGAACACCACTACCACTAATCAATCGGGTTTAGGAGGAGTTACAGATAAGAGATAGGTTCCTGAAGGTGTAAGGAAAGGATGGAAAGACACCCTAAACATTTTATACGGTTGTTTTAATGGTCTACATAATCAGATAATATCATAAAAACTATGGGTCAGTGCCAAAAAATTCTTCGATATTTGAAGGTAAGTCTAGAGGAGTTCAAAAATCACACTGAAATTCTGAAACATGAAGAGTGATCATCCTTAAACGTAATCTAATACTTTTAACTGAAACAACCAATGGTGGTTGCAATATAGCTCACTCTAGAGTGGGGTATAATAAATCCTTTAACATGATTTGATGTTAAAATGCGAAATAAGATAACACGACGTTTTATTCTACTGTTATATTGTTTAATTTGTTACAAAGTTTTTGTCACAAACTTTGTTGAGATATATGACAATAAAATTTGAATCTTAATATGAATTTTTTGTATATTAAGTAATTTATGATATCTTTGTGTTGCAATAAACTTTCTTTATTTGTTCAGTAATTGGAGATTCCCATATTAGGTAGCCATCGACCCATATTAAAGACTCGGACTCGGCTGATGCCTCGACCTAATGCGGGAGTCTCGAATTTGAGTGGGGCCTGATATGGGAAACCCTGTATCACAATCTATATTTATTTTGACGTTTCTATTACTATAACTACTAAAACAAATTCTTCAATAGATACATTAAGAACTATAATTATAAAAAAGTATACCCACCTTGCTTGAATACTTTCAACAATGTCCTATGGGTATCAGAATTACACAGGCGAACAACATTTTCTATTGTAGACTGTGTTTGACAGAGAAACCTGTCCCTGTCGGAACTCCCCGCATGTAATCTGTTAGGCATTTGTTTATCTGTTTAGAACAGAGAATATAATTGGCTTGCTTTAAAAGGCTGCCAGTTGAAGAAACTAACTAGACTGACTGAATCTTAAATTTTATACTTTAACGCGGGATGAAAAAAAGGGGGAATGAAGCGTTATTTCTTCTAAAATGCGACTACACTTGGTACTTTTGTAAACTTCAATTTGATTGGTAACTACATTTGGTTGAATTTGCTTTTCCACATTAATAAAGTAACGCGCTATTTTAGAAAGTAGCGCGCTACTGTCACAAATTTGTGCGTTACTTTTAAAAAGTAGCGCGTTACTTTCACAAAGTAGCGCGTTAGTCCTTAAACTGGAATGAGTATAAAGTAGCGCGCTGCTTTCAATAAGTAACGCGCTGCTTTTACCATTTTAAAGTAATGCGCTACTTTCTTAAAGTAGCGCGTTACTATAAGGAAGTAGCCCGTTCGTAAAACCAGCGCGTTACAAAACAGCGCAATAATGACATGAACTGCCCACTTATAGAAGACCCATTTTCTGCTAGAAAATACGCCATCGACATTTTAATTTCAAACTGAATCTTCAGAACGCGAATGTTAAAACATCAGAATTTTCTCAATGATATAAATTCCACTTTACACGTACAGGGCACTGTTTCATATTTTAAAACATCTCAAATTTCAGGATTTCCTCAACTCAAATATTGGCCAATCAGATTGCTGGAAACTTCAAATTTGAGGAACAAACTCTCAATTTGAGAAGTTTTATGAAACTGAGACCAAATCAGTCATGACCATATTTGATTAGGGATATAGATGTACAATCTACAAAATGTGGAACGATTTTAATATACAAGTATGTACAGCAAAGTAAGAAAAAGAAATTGAAAAGTGCAAAATACGTGGTGTTGACATGGTATAACCACAGTCCCTACTCCTTACAACTTATGTTGCCATAAATGATCAATTCGTTAATGTAATTACGGTAATATAATAAATATATAGAGAGTTTCCAGGTGTCTGATTGGCTTTAATTTTTGTTAATCTCAGAACAATAATGGTAAACGTAGGTGAGAGTAACTGGATTAAGCTTGCGTGAATGAAAAAAAAATATTGCACCAGCTAGGGACTGGGTTAAGCTACCATCTAAAAAAGGTTTGTTCATATGGATCCCATGACTTTTTTACACACATGTATCCCATAACTACATCTGTATAAGGGGCCTCTCGAATATAAATATTGAAACGTAGTCCTTAACTTCATTAAATGAGCGACATTGTAAATTTTAGGGAGGAGGATTGAATTATTCAACCACAGTTAGTAATAGCATTAAACGCGATATCTAAATGGAAACAGACACACGAGGGGACGGGTTGTTTCCCGGATTACTTGACCGAGGGAAACAACCTTCACAAGGGTTTATAATTGGTGTATGAGGAACATTTGCATATTCACTCATTGCAATATATACTGTTGAAATTATAGGTGTCAACAATTTATAGACACCGTGCATATAATTGTGAGAGTAGATTTATTTCTATAGATTTTTGCAAGTTTATGATTATACAATATTTATTTTTTAAATTATGCATTAATAATCTTTGAGTGCTAAATTGTAAAGCCGTTGTAAATTAATATAAACCGTGTATGAGGAAAATTTACATATTTACTGATTGCAATATATACAGTTGAAATTATAAATGTAAAAAATTTAGTCGATTCCAATTTCCTTGTTATTATAGGGTTATTGAATGAATATTGGGAAATATTGTCCCTAGCAAGTGTTATATTGCACGAGCTTGCGAGTGCAATATAGCATCTTGCGAGGGACAATATTTCTCAATATTCATGCAATAACCCTTTTATTATATAGTAATAATATTTTGGGTGCTTTTAAGTGATTATTCATTATCTTTGCTATTTGTAATATTTTACTAGGTCAAATATTATCATATTTTTACTTGGTCAATATGACAGATATATATGTTTATGTAGATGTAGATAAAATAAAAAACAGATTTCTTTTAAATTTTGTGTTTTTATTTGTTTTTGCTTATTGTTGTGAATATACAATATGTATCTATGTTCCTTCTTTGAAACGATCCACTTGCACACGATTTATTCTCGTTTCGTACAGTTTACAGTCGATTTTTCCTTTTGTTGGTCTATGAATTTTTTAACTTTACTTTTATTGACATTCGAAATCACTTCCATAAGCAGTTCTGCTAATTCTCCCTTCGAGAGCAGATCGTGTATGTTATTTTAGGCCTTGTTTGTTTACTACACGACAGTAAAATATAAAAGACGATGTTTGGAACACATCTATACTTTTCCCGGTAATTACATAAAAGACCGAGACGCAGAGTAAAATATGAAAATATATTGCACTTTATTCCTATATGAAATAGAATGGGGAAAAATTATTACTATATATAAAATAAAGTCTTTCATCATTACTAAATACAAATACAAATAATTTTATTGGCTCAAAATCATCTACAATAAATGGTTAAGGCCTATGACAATAATTGAATAAAAAATTAAAATTACAAACCATTCATGATCATTCATTAGGTTACTATTTTAATAAAATATAATATGGATAATACTTATTTATTATACAGGTAAATTAACATGGCATTTCCTTATATTAAACCCATCTGATATGAAGGAGGAAGTCGACCTTAATACTTGGTATGAAGTATATTTTCAAGAAAATTTAAATCTGAGAAATTTTTAAAACAATGATTATTGTTTTGAAAAATATTCAATATCTTTGTATGAAACGTTTCCCTTTGTTGCTCGTATTTTGAACAGTATAAAATAAAATTAAACAGTATAAAATTATCTGTGTGTATGCGACACCGTCACGGCGGCGGGCCGGGGGGGGGTTACTAGGGATACTTTTAGGTACAGGTCTGCGGACGGGGATTTGAAAACCCACCTATTCATATATTTTTGCAAGTTATGAAACGGGACTTAATCATATACTGAGTTAATAAATCAGACCTATTCATATATTTTATTACACATTCCCATTGGCAAAATACAAAATAGGTTTATTTGGATAGATTGTTTGCAAGTTTATGATTATACATTATTTATTTTATTTTTCAATTATGCTTTAATTAATCTTTCAGTGCAAAATTTTAAAGCCGTTGGAAATAAACATAAACGGTGTCTTGGAATAATGACCATCTGCAACATATCATTTTTAAATATCGCACCATTGAAGATTATCCAAGGAATACATTATCACGATCTAAAAATAGACAGTTGAATGAAGACACACTATAAACAAATAAAGATCTGAAATGAATGAAGACACACTATACAAATAAAATAACTTTATTACTAACAAGTTATTCCTGCATCTTTGTCAATTATAACATTATTTTTATTAGTGCAGACAGCACACATCTCTGACGTCACTGTCTCAGTGTCTGATTGTGTTTGTGCTGACAATGTTTGTGCCTATCATGGATGTTCGCAACTAGATATTGATGTATGATTTTATGGTTAACCTCAAAGAACATGACATCAACTGTGGCTGCAACAACAATGAATCTGGGGATTTTCAGGTATCTGTACTTTATTCTTTTTCTTTACATAAATTAAAATGAAATTGTAATCATGTTCTTTGTCTAACAATCATGTCGTTAATAGAACGAAAACTGAAAGAACAACAAAAATAAAGAACTTTTAAAATGTATCAAACGAAAAAGACAATACTTTAAATTCCGAAATTATTGCGTGCATTTATCAGTTCTTATTTTTGCGATCGGTTGAGGTAGCAAAACAATGTAATGACAACACAATATTACTTAGCAATTGTCAGTTCTTTTATTTATTGTCGTCTGTAAATAATCTCTCTACACCAAACGGAATACATAACATTTCATTTTCTAAAGTTATTTACCTGTGCACTTGTCACGTGCCTTTAACAATGAGATGATTTGTGTGTATAGTGAGGTTCAGCTTGGGTACTAAAATGGTTACTTGTTTACATCAAAAAGAAATTAATTTTGTTGTGTAAAATTAATAACCTTATTGAAATTGAGTAGGTATGGTAGGGCTACAGATGTTTTATGTATGCACAATATCTTGAGAAAATATAAAATTATTTTAAAGATTGGCGTGTTACTTGTTGTTATTATTTTCTTTTAATTAAACATCAAATAAATTATTGTCAATTAACAAAGACAAAACAAATTAATATAAATAAGGTAGATATTTCTGATATAATCATTCAAGTTAAAAATGTCAATGTGGAAGTTCCTTACAAAAAAAGCGCTACGGACGACATCGTCATGAGATTGCCAGACCCGGACAAAGCTGTTAATAAAGATGCCACCGACAAAATAAAAGCATCAAATGCCGAAATTGTCAGCTCCCTTTCCAATGACCAGTCAACTACTACAACCAAACGCGGCGTTAAGAGAAAAGCTAGTAATAATCACTATACTCCAGAGGTCCATGCACAAATTTCCAAGTACGTCGCAGAGCATGGTAACGTTGCTGTCGCACGTAAATTCAGCAACGACCTTCAGCTTGATATAAAAGAAAGCTCAGTCCGTGCAATAAAGAAAAAGTACATTGCACAAGTGAAAGAGACCAAACACCAACCAGTCACCGAGTTAATTCCAGAGAAGCGTGGTAGACCACTACTGCTTGGGGATTTGGATCAGGACGTCGCGAACCACATTCGTAGTATAAGAGAGGCTGGTGAGATCGTTAACCAGGCTATTACTATTGCAACTGCACGAGGACTCGTGAAACATAAGGCACCAACTTTACTCACAGAGTTAGGTGGACCAATAGACATAACTAAGACCAGGGCAGTATCATTTCTAAAAAGACTTGGCTACGTAAAACGCAAAGGCACTAAAGCAGCGAGAAAACTTCCCGACGACCCAACACCAAAAGTCTGAATTTTTGCGAATCATCAAAGAGACCATAACCAAGCACAACATTCCACCGCAACTTATCTTTAATTTTGACCAGACCGGGCTAAAAATCGTTCCCGTATCCAATTGGACACTTGCAACGGAAGGATCAACACAGGTTGACATCATTGGGCTAGAAGACAAGCGCGAGATTACAGCATTACTTGGTAGTACAGCTGATGGTTGTCTTTTACCACCACAAATTTTATACCAGGGTAAAACTGATCAGTGCCATGCAAAATACCCTTTTCCGGACGACTGGGACATCTACCACACTTTAAATCATTGGAGTACAGAAGAGAGCATGGTGCATAATGTCAAGAATGTCCTGGTGCCATACACCGGCAGAATTAAAGAAGAGCTAGATTTGCCGATAAGACAGCAGTCACTAGCGATTTTCGATGTCTTCCGTGCACACAGATGCCAAGATGTTCTCGACGCTTTATACAGCACGTTTTCGAACCTGCCGGTTGTACAGGGTTAACTCCAACCTATGGACCTCAGTGTAAATGGAGAATTAAAAAATGCCATGAAAAATGAATTCACTGATTGGTATGCAGACATGGTTGCCAGAAATCTTCAAGAAGAAAACAGCATGAAAAAAGTCGACCTCAGAATTTCGATGGTAAAACCCCTACACGCTAAATGGTTGTGCAAGGCTTTCCATGAATTGAAGTAAAAAAAAGACCATATTTTAATAGGTTGGAAAAAATCTGGTATAATTGACAGTATTGAGTGTTAAAAGTGGTGAATTTCAATTGAACTATTGAACGTTAATTTTATTTTGCAAGACGTTTAATGTTACTTGTTACTAGTATACAATACGGACTTTCTACTTGTGCTTGATACTCAATAGTAACTAAAAAAAATGTTTGTTATCATATGTTTTGTATGCAAGATTATTATTTTTTATTACGGTAATAAAAAATATTTTATGTTATTATGTGTTGATCGTCTTTATCTTTTTCAATATCACGATGTACGTTTGAGTGCAGATATATACATGTATTATCCTTTCCACACAATACTAGATATTAGTTATAAATAAATAACAACAACAAAAGGCACTCTACCTACAACGCCACAATTAGAATTCCGACGTCATTTTACGTTCAAATGAAAATATCAAACTGGAACAATGCAATTGCGTTAAAATTTTTCAATATTTTTGTGTTTAAAAGGTTAGTATATTCAATAAAATGACGAGAATATATGTTTATGTCATTTTTTTTGCTTTAACATACTGTTTTGTGATATCTTTTTAGTTAAATAAAACAGCAATACCATTGAAAGCGTCCTCTTAAGGCCACTTCGAAATTTTAAAACAATTGATCGACATATCTGAATCGAAAAGATTATTGCAATTGGGCTCTATGCAAATAAGAACATAGTCGGACCTCAAATTTGTCTTCATTTTATACATCACTATCCGTATAAAATATTGACAAGTATAAGGTCTGACCATGTCTCTAATTCGCATAGAGCCCACTCGCAATAATCTATTTCTTAAACATTAAAGTCTTCCGTCATTCATGTGGGGTGAAGGTAAATTATTAAAGTTGTTCGATCTGTATCCAATCAAATAATATTGGGTTATAATATTAGACGTTTGCTGCATTGTTGTATTCATGGTGGATTTTTCAAACATGTACGTATATAACCACGGACGCAGAGGAAGAACATTCATTGCTTTAAATCAGAACTAACAATAAACATATTTTAATATCGAAAATGAAAGCTTTTTCTGACGTTGAAGACAACAATGGCAAAAATACCAACTTTTCTATCTACATGTATAACTTGGGAGCGTGAGGTTTTTTATTTTCTTGCAATGTATCGTGTATATTAACAAAGTTATTATTATAAAATTTCAAAAGAACCTTTTCTTATGTACATACCTAGATCAAGTTTTAATCATTACAATTTGCTATTTTAATTTGATTTTAAAATTGGAACAGGCTTTTGATATTTGATATGTTGGTATATAATGTCAAGACGATGTGTCGCATACCATGATTGATGACCTTTGACCTTAAACATAGACCTCAAGGTCAGAGGAGACCACAGAGGTGGATATCAGCTCACTGATATCTAGTTAGAATTGTGTTGTGCTCACAGGAATACAGAATGTCAATGCAATGCCATTTAAATGGAATGCAAAATAAATGGTGGGGCACTATAAATGGTACCCAATAAATAATTGTAACGAATTTTATTCTTTATTCGATGGGCTATGAGTGTACACTTAAAACATGTGTTATCGAAGCACAAGTCCTATGGCGTTCTGACAATTACAATGACCCTAATTCCTTTAGAATCATTTGTATGACAATCATTTCACGATAGAAATTGTGTAAGGCGGTCAAATCAAGAAAATATGGTGGAAATACATCACAGGCGTGAGGGTTGTTTACAGATAAGGTAGTCAACGAAGCAAATACCTTTACCCCAGACGAAACGTGCATGAATAACACTACGTATGGTTTTATTATGTAATTGTTGTATATCAGTTCAAAATGGCATTCTTTGGCATAAAAAACATTTTCTATAGTTGATCTTCTAACACTGACGACATTTTGTGAAAACGAATGCAGCTGTTTGGAACACTGTTACCATATGTATGAATTAAATTGAGTTACTGGTCTTTGTGTTCGTTTACCATTTGTTAAATCAGCATGAAGTGTTTTGACAAGAATTCCAGTATATCTGTATAAGTGGAGAATTTCCTTTTTAACTTCATTGTTGATGAGTCGTCTTGATTTTGCTTATTTAATGTGCCAGTTATTATGTATGGTCCGGATTTTCGCAACAGGGATCTATAAGGAATTAATTAAAAATTCAAAGGGAAAAATTTGATATGTCATTCTTCAAATAGAAAAGAAACATACTTGACTTTTAATGTTTTATTATATCCTTCATTGTTAAACTTCTAAAGTGAATTAAAATAGAGTAAAATTTCGTACAGAGGGCAGCCATATTTACAGAATTTACCACGAAATCGAACCTTGTGACGTAAGAGAATATTGTAAAAATTTAGTTTCAAAACGTTTTTTCTGCATTTGCTCTTTAAAGAATATAAAAACTTAGGCGATGTCTTATGACCAGCTGAGAACATAAGATTACCAAAGAGTCTTAGTGTTGTAATGATTTTTGTATTAATAAAAATTCTGTTGAACAATTTTTTAAACCTGTCTTTTTTATTTACTTACTTGTATCAAATACCATTTACCTAAAACACATAATTGTAAATAAAAGATATATTTATATAATTGTCTTTAAACTTGAAATAAAATACCTAGACAATTTTGCGCGTCTTGAACCTACGGTTGTACCCGGAAGGGACAATTTGACTGATAAATCCTTTCTCGTTCATGAAAGGAAATAGGTAAGTAAACAACATAATGTTTATTGCATTTACGAGATCATTCCACGCCAACGTTGAGGTATGAATATTACGAAGTTTTCAAAGGTAAACCACATAATAAGTTAATAAATGTAATTATAAACTAGAAATGTTATCATAGTTGAAATTATTTTAAATCGATGAAACTAATGTTGAAATAAATAATCAAAACAAAACGTAGTTCAATTAAAAATGTCACTGGTGTTTTATTATTTCTTGTAATATATAAGAACATGTTTTGCTTTTAAATAAACAAAGTTGGATGCTTAGTTCAGGTTCTGAAGCCGACATCAACGATGAGTATATGTAATTCGCCCTTTGGAGAAACAGACTTCCATGAAATAGGTCTTCAACATTGACATATCAATATGAGCGAAGAAAAAAGCTTTAACGCATGAATGCCATTCGTCATGCAAGAAAGATGCTAATAAATATAGATGAAAAATTAAAAATACTTTACTGGTAACTTGTAAAAAATGTCAGAATGCCACGATGTCGAATAGATATGCTGTCATGAATTTGAACTATTTGAGGAATATTTTTAACCTGACGAATGTATTACTAGAAAGGAAGACTTATGAATTTTCGCCGTAAATCTTATACCGTAAATTCTTGTTTTAATTTAAAGAATTCTGAAGCATGATATTGCTATAAAGTACACGTCATTCCTCTTTCTTGCCAAGGACATGTATGATTTTAGACAACAGGATGTTTATTACATTTCCAGTAACTTTAGACTCATTGACACAAAGGTTGTAAAAAAAAAAGTCAACGGAAAAATGTCACAATTAATAAGTTGTGTTGGTATTTAATGTTAAGTTCTTGTGTATTAAAGTTAAAATTGATATTTAAAGATATTTAATTTTAGAATATATTGTATCAAATTAACAAGATGTTATATTCCTTCACTAAAATTTGCCTATTTTGGGTCGAATCTAGGAATACAATAAAAAAATTTTATAGTCATTTATCCTATACTTTCCTTTGATATACATGTTGTTAACTATTAAAGCAGCATTAAAGAGAACTATCAACAGTAATTAGTTTTAATTACTTGAACCTTAATCATATGCAGTTCCAGGCAACGGTGCAGGGAAGGAGCCCCCTCCCAGATGTAAGAAAATTTTTTAATAAAATATGATAATTAAATCTGTGTAAGAAAACTTCTTAATGGTAAAACAATCAATTTACATACTTAATGACCTGTACTTTTTCTAAATGGTTTCTATATTTAAATATTTCAAACGGTATTACATAAAAATATTACTATAATTATAATAAACATAAACATATTTTCATATTATGACAATATATGTGACCAAGACTTATTAATTGAGACTTTTTCCTGTGATATTTTTCCATGTGACTTTTTTCCGTTTATCGATACACGGTCGATACACATATACAATTTTGAAAACAGTGTTGTGTCTTAATATACGCGCACACAAATGATTCCATGATTTTGTGTTAAATTTTAAAATTTTGATTACAATATTTATCAATTATTGTCGATTTATTTGAACGGATATATAGCAAAAATACTTGATATATCGTACGCTACAAAAACAAACGATGCAGAAGTTCGAAACCAATGTACATGAAATAAATACCCTTAGATTTGTTTAACATAACATAATGAAAATGACGTTACACCCTAAGCTCGGTTGGCTCGAACTACGGATAACTCGATATACGGTCCTACAAACTTCGACTTATCGCGGTTTTACTGTAATAATAATACTAGTACATGTAGTTAACATGAGAAATATTTATGCGTGAAACAAAGGTTTTTAATATATATATTGTATCAAATAACTGTTATTTCTTAAATAGTCAGCTTAGTAAAAATATTTTTTTTAATATTTTTAATATTTTGTATGCAAAAGTTTTGTTTTGTAACTTGCATAATCTGATCTGAATCAATATACGCCGAAAATAACCATACAAAATATCAATTTAATTCATATTTATAAATAAAGTGTCAACTAATATTGGAGGACAGAATGGAAAATGAGGTCACCTAAATGAAGATCTAGAAAATAAAAATCACCTTACCATTAAACTATACTCAAAGCAACAATCTTTTAAATGCTTTAAAAATTATCTTATCTTGTAAAGTTGTGCTGTTGTGGACTTTTAGTATCACTTGCCCTTTAGTGTCGAGATAGTGACAAGATGGCTGACATCCATTTATGCATTTTTACGAGGCAAGTTCACTTTAGAAAATTAACCGTAGAAAATAAAATATAAGATCAAAAAGCAAATAGTTTCTTTTTATTTGAAGAATTACACATCATATTTTCATTTTTTGCGAAGTTTCTCTTTAACTTGCACACAATATCAAAATGATTGACTGTTTTAAATCGACTACCTGGTTACTTGTTTTATAACTTTGAAAATTGTAGTATTTCTAATTTTGTTCTCGAAAACAGTATATTATGGAGACCTTGGACCACAACTATTGATCTTAAGTAACATATATTGTATTTGAAAATCTCAAGGTCAAGGTCAAAAGTCAAGATCAGGTGTCACTTTGCGTCCTGTTAGCACCTTAAAACATAGAAGCATACAAAAGAATAGAAATATATTCGCCTACAGACCTTCATTGTTATTTTGGGTCTGAAACTTTTCGATGAACTATTTTCTAAGTTACGGCCCTTGACGCGGTTGATCGTTTAATGTCTTATGACTTGAAAACGCTACGATAATTTCAAGTTACGAAAAAGTTCAAATAATGGAATGCCATTTTCAAGATGATAACCATAACTAACTTTTAAACGGTAAGGAGATAATATAGTAATCTTGTGTACCTAAAGTGATCAGTAGTAAAAGGGATCCAAATTGAGCCACCCAAAAAGGTCATATCTGCTTATTATTGGGAAATACCTTCACATATTTTTATCAGAACAAATGTATTTTTTGTTTATGTGTTTTGATAATAGTTTTGGCATATTTTCCGAAATATTGCTTTTGATATTTTCTGATTATGGATTTCAAAATAAATTTTCATTGATTATTGTTGATGTTAGTATAAAAGATTTTTCTAAAGACTAATTTGGTACCTTTTCGAGACCTTTAATTTTACATCACAATATAATAACTGCTTTGATGTATTGCAAGAGATTGTTTACAAATGATCGATTTATATTGGGAAAGACATCTTTTGTATACATATAATATGCTAATCAAAAGTTTTTGTTTACATCTTCCTGTGAAATGATATTTTATCACTATATAAAATTTGTTATATAATCCAAGAGTTTTGTGATTTAATGACAAAATATGACGACCAAACTCTCTAATTTTAATGATATTTACTTACCTTTGTGTAACTCATAAACTTGAATGTAAAACTTTATTACATGTGTCATCAATACAATCGATCTCAAATGAAAACATAAATTTACTAATTTTAAAATACTTTGTGAGCTTACATAGCTTAAGATAGGTGGTCGTTTTAGGGAAAGGATGAAATCGAGACTGTGTATGAAACATGAATCTTCTTTTTTATGTGTGTGTTTCTGATGTGTATGAACATCGTATGATTAAGAGCAAGTGCGAGGAGTTTTATTTTCGGTAACGGTAATATTCTAAGAATTTTTCAAAGGACATGTATTATGTACAGCACAGCATTAAAAGTTGAGCCATTTGTACAATTTATATTAGGAATTTGCATTATTGCATGTAATATAAACTCTGAAAGGGTTTGGGGATGAAATGTACTAGAAATATAAGATGAAAAATGAAAAAAATGTACTTTGAACAGAACAACATTACTTTATTTTAATTGTGCTAAAGAGGTACATTGTAACTTGGTTGAAAGAAAATTCGTACATTTTGTAGTTCAGGATATAAAATAAGTACAAAAAGGAATTACATTTTCACACTATCACTTCCGATTATGATTACATTAAAATAAAACTAGGTGCGGACAGAAAAAAGACCTTACAAATTGTTGTTTAAAAAATGTTTATTTTAAACTCCTTCTATGGTTTCTAAATTTGAATATGACTAATAATAGAGCTTAAATAAACTTTTAAGATGATATTCTGTACTAGCCAAAGTAATTTCATCACTTATTTCTCTGCAAAGAAAGATTAATAATAGTTGTGCACGTAGTACCTTTATAACGCAGAAGTTTTCTTATTTTTGTAGGTACCATGTATTTTATGCCTGTCTTTGGAGGATGGATAGCAGATGCCTTAGTTGGGAAATACAATACTATTTTTTGGTCTGGGATTATTACTCTCCTTGGTGAGTTAATGGAATTTGTGAGCTATTTATACAATAGTTGCTTATATAGAGGGCATTGTCATGATATCTTGACTGCACAAGGGAGAGTGGTATTGCCTGAAACATTGATAATGCCCGAGCCAAAGGCGAAGGCATTATCAATGTTAAAGGCAATACCACTGTCCCGAGTGCTGTCAAGTATCATGACAATGCCAGCTATATAAGCAACTATTATATTTATTTTATTGAAGAATTTAAGAAACCATGTGTTTAAGACTGTATTATGTATGTGTAGCTGCTGCTGTATAATTTTAATGTTTGGCCTCATGATATATCATTGTTTGGCATTTTTAGGCAATAGGCACAGTTAGTTTTCTCAAATTTATGACATGTTTTCCTCATTTGGGTTTTGCATGTACATATATTATTTTATAAATTAAAAATAAACAGTTTTATGTTGCTTGTTACTAGAGAGGGCATTACCACGACGTGATAACGCCCGTGGGCGTTATCACGGCGTAATAATGCCCTCACGTCAAATTACTGCAAATTAATTAATACCAGCTGACCTTGTTTTATCCAATTAAAACAAACATAATTTTACTGATATGAAATAAATTTTATTACTGCACATCCCCATTGACAAAATAGTACATTCACTACCAAAATGATAAATTGATGTTAATTGAACACTTTGTAAAATCACTTTCGTTAACACTTGTCTTAACATGCTTAAGATGAGAATTGAGGCATGGATATATTTAGATAATTTACAACTACCCAATGATATATTTTTCAATGAAAAAAGCTACCTATTCATATATTTTGGAGAGCTAAAAAGTGATCTATTCGGGCCGCACATCCATATTACCCTATATATACCAAGTTACCCCCCCCCCCCCCCGTGATCACCCCCTTTCCTCCTTTTCGTGAACTGTTGTTGAAATTTCATCATTTCATTAAGCGTCATTAATTATTTCAATCAAAACTTTATACATAAATAGTACTTACTTATGTTACAGTGAAACTTGCATTCATCGTGCAGTTCTCTTACAGATTCATTACATGTGCACTTCCTACACCAGCAGAAATCGTCTCTGCTTCGATCGCACATTTCCCCCGGGAATGTGCAGAAAGTATCACAACATTGGTACCGAAAGGTTATGTTCGAAATATTTAGCAAACTGACATACTGATACAGTAGCACCATCTTAAAAACTTTACACATTCACTCACGGACCCAACTCAGGCAGCCATTCACCCAAAACACAAGAGAAAGAGGTAAAATATATGTAGAAAACTGTAAAGTGTTTTTATATTTTATTTATTTTTTTTTAATTCTTGTTTGTTAAAGCTAAAATATTTTGAGAATAACCTACCAAAATTAGGAATATGAAATAATTAATCTATAAAATGTTTGCATTCACTCACGGACCCAACTCAGGCAGCCATTCACCCAAAACACAAGAGAAAGAGGTAAAATATATGTGGAAAACTGTAAAGTGTTTTTATATTTTATTTATTTTTTTTTTATTCTTGTTTGTTAAAGCTAAAATATTTTGAGAATAACCTACCAAAATTAGGAAAATGAAATAATTAATCTATAAAATGTTTGCATCAAAACAATTGGGCTACGGTGTATTTATAGACATGATGAAATATGATTAATCAGCTTACCGCGCCTATTCAAGGGAATTAACCCTAACTCATATTTTGAAATGTTATTAGCACAATGTTCATAAAACGTTAAATACTAAATTGTTCTTCTAATTATACCTCTACTTGTTTTATTTCAGTATATGTGTTGTATATATATACAATTATTTTTATAAATATGTTCTCATTATTTCTTTTTTTAAATAATTTTGTACCAAATATATTTAGTGAATATTTTTTTAAGGCTCTCGTGCTAAGGTTTCATTTATCATGTGCTGTAGGAAAAGTACCACATGTGATAACATTATATTTTCAAAACAAGTACAATTAAAATAAAATATTAAAATTATTATATTTAATATAAATGCCTTGTTTGACTCATCGACAAGTTTGTTTTGGTGGAAGTCGCTTAGAACTACAATTTTGCATTTACAAATTTCCCATCTATCTTGATGTAGTAAATACGTGAGTAAATATGTGAGCCACACAATTTTAAAAGATCAATGATTTAATACAATTTTGTGTTATTTCGGATAATAAAAAAAAACCAAAAAAAATTAAGGATAATTAAATAATAAAAACATTTATAATTAACATTAATATACAAAGTTAAAAAAACGATGGTAAAGAAATTGACATTGGGACACTTTCTGTATAAAACGAAAGGAAGTTTATGATGATTATTTTCATTAAGAAAAATATCTAGAGCAGCGATTAATATATAGCTGAACCCCACGAACATTTTTATAGCATAGGAAGGTTGTGAGATGTGCCGACTCCGACCCGTGTAGCAAAATCCTCTGGTTTGCTAATTGTCGCTAATGGAGAGCTTTCTGACGTCAAACGCTCCAATCAAATAATTTATTCCTTATTGCTTTTCTTATTAATAATCTTATGGCAACCAAAGATTACAGAGCCAGAGGTTGGCCATATACTAAAATAATATTACACTGACACTTATATTAAAATCCTCGTACTTATTTTAAAATATTTGAAATGGATGTTATATTTGAGAATGTTTATACCCTTCTTGTTAACAGATGTATCAAGGAGAAATGATAATATCTTTCACCTTATACTATTTTTTTAATATTCAATAATAAACAAAGTTTAGTCTGTTTTTCTATAATGACTGTGTTTACAACAAGAATTATGACAATTGTTAAAAAAAATGTGGACAAATATTACATTTTTACCACTTTTCCAGCCACAACCTACATTACGTTCTATTGTACCTGGATTGTCACCGTCACAATTGAGCACAATAAATTGATTTCCGGCTTTTAAACTATTTTAATCTAATTTTGAAAATTGTTATAAAAATTAGTTGTTAAACAAAGCAGCGCATGAATTATATTTGCAATGAAAACCCCCATAATATACAACATTTTCCTTCTGGTGACTATCGGTAATTAATCTTTTTATTACCATGAATCTGTTCTCACTGCAGTTCCAGAGATGTTCTTTTTTTATGAAAAAATCTGTCAACAATACAGATAATGTTCTTGTCATTCTAATTAAAAAATGTAACATTCAAGTGAAATTTGTTCGTTGTTTTTTAATGATTGTTGATGTTACGTAGCATATCAACAAGTCGGCAACATTGTTATCAATCTTTTTTTTCAGTCAAGCTATTTGATCCGAGACTAATAGGTTCTTATATATGTTTTTGGGAAAGATTGCTAGATCTTCTACGAATGATATAAATTGTATCTATTTTCGAGAGTGGAGCGCAGCGGAACGAGCTGACGTACATAAAAAAAATACACCACGAGTGGAAGATCACACGGGCGTTATCAAAAAGCGCATAAAGGCACCTATTTCTTCCGTAACCAACAACTTGCTGATCGAATCGCGATATCCTATATACTCTCCATTGTTTAATATCCGGCATTCATTCAGAGCGCATGTAACAAGAACTTTTGAGTGGATAACACCAAAGAGAACAGATGTTTGCGTATGAGCATTTGTACTGGGTCACTGGTACCAGAAACCGACCATTTAAGGAAGAAATGTATATGTATATCTCTGACGTTATGTACGAAACATTTTATATATTTTTCAAAACCTAATGATTCTGATGACATTGATGAATCAACATGCCTTGCGCTATTGGCAGTATTTTCCTTTGCAAATCTTTACGTGCCGTATTATTCCATCTCAATCTACTAGCGTGAGATGGACTCTTCTTCAGCAAAAAGTTTATTTCTGGTTCTGATGACCGCATATCAAAGTCAGCAACTGTCTTATTATATGAATAAAACCAACAAATCCTTGTCTACCGTAGCAAAAGTATTAGTATTAACGTTGACACGATTTTTGTGTTACAAACGCGTAAATGAATCCGATCAGAAAACAGGTATATTGGACTCCGCTTGACCGCTTGTGCAGCTGACCTTAAATAACAATATTAGTACTGTTGCGATTTAACATGACATGAATGTAATTTTTAGACCAATCAAAAACACGGAAAAATCTGTTAATGTAATAAAGTTTCCTATATCCTAAACTTATATTACATAATTATAGCAGGTTGTTGTTCATTGTCCCTACGGGGAAATCAGCTTAATAATACATATTTATAGGTGAATGATTTGCGAGATGTACAGTGGGAATTATTTATTGGTTTGTTTTCTTTTCAGCGTGTAAACAACTATAAACCGCTGAAATTTTATATCATTCAGAGAAAGAATGGACTCTTCGAGAGAACCACTATTACCTTCCCGCCATGGACACAGGAGATATACTGAAAGCAAATGTACGTCCATACAAGGAAATGTTGAAAGTGAATATAACGTGGATAATATAGCTGTTGGATGTGTTTTAGTGACTGCGCTTTGTGAACGTTTGGCATATTATAGTGTGAATATTAATATAATACCATTTTGTACGTCCAAAACATTAAACATGACATCAACTGATGCGACAACAGTCAGTCTGAGTTTTTCAGGTATCTCTACTTTTCTTTGAAGCGATTTGTATGGTCTACTTAATCAACCAAATTCTTTTCAGTACATGTACTTGTTTATTTGAGGTTTAATGCACAGTACATTATTTAAGGATTGTTTTCAATTGCTGGTTAGATTATTGGATATAGACGACTTTGGGTCGGTTTACGCCAATAAACCGCAAAGCCTTTCATGTAAGCGAAAACCCCCCGCGGCGTAAACCCACCCGGTCGTCTATATGCAATAATCTAACCAGCAATTGAAAACAATTCTTATATTTTAAATTCAATATTACGAAAAGAAATAACAAATCCAATATTTAATAAGTACTCAAATAATATTTGCGATTCACAATATTTACTGTCGTCGCTTGTTGTTTGCGGAGGAATTCATGTATAGTCATTTTGGGTAAGTTAAATTAGTCATGATGTTACAACTTGCATTCCCATTTCGTTATTCACGTATCGGTTTGCATAAAAGTATATAAATCGTGCTTATTGTCCAAACTCTCAAGTTTTGTGTATTTAGACTTGAGATGAATTTATTTTTCGTTCAACCAAGACAAAAACTGAAATGCAAAACATATATTATATTCTTCTGTACTGTCCTCCGTTAGTCGATTTTTCTTTATGGAATGGAATAAATGAAATGTTGATATTAAAAAATTCAAAAGACCTGATAGACATCTTGAGGTCTGGATCTCTTTTCCATTGTAACAACATTAAAACAATTGATTTTTCGACACTATATACGTCCATCCCTAATATGCAGCTTAAAATCAGGCTTAAAGAACGCTGCATTTTCAAGAAAAAACGGAAAGAGACGATATAATTACCTGGTAATTAGTCATGACAGAACTTATTTCGTCATCAACGACTCTAAATCTAATACTAAATATACTGAAGACCAAATCTGTCACATGTCAGATTTTCTGATTGACAACATATTCGACATTTGTGGATGACATGTATTTCAACAGATTGTTGGTATTCCAATGGGTACTAATTGTGCTCCACTCCTCGCCGTCTTGTTTTGTACTCTTATGCGGCTGAGTTCCTAGAAGTCCTGCTGAAGAAGAAAGAAAAGACACTGGCCCAGACCTTTAATTTCACATTCCGCTATATTGATGATGTTTTGTCCCTCAACAATGCTAAATTTTGTGACTATTTAATTCGATCTACCTTAGCGAGCTTGAAATTAAAGACACCACCAATATACTAAGGTCAGCC
The DNA here is from genome assembly GCA_944474755.1 of Limnoperna fortunei. Taxonomy (NCBI): domain Eukaryota; kingdom Metazoa; phylum Mollusca; class Bivalvia; order Mytilida; family Modiolidae; genus Limnoperna; species Limnoperna fortunei. The sequence goes on along the minus strand of OX104117.1, from coordinate 33,288,773 downwards.
TCTTACTTAGACCTTCTTCTAGAAATAGACTCAGGAAAACTACGAACTAGACTCTACGACAAACGTGATCACTTCAACTTTCCAAATGTCAACTTCCCGTTCATAGACAGCAACATTCTAGCAGCTCCTGCGTATGTTATGTACATTTCACAACTTATGCGTTATTTTAGATCCTGCGATCGTTTTTCCGATTTTCTTGACCGATCGCTGCTGTTGACTGCTTAACTACCCAACCAAGGGTTTGCTGTACCTAGGTTGATGTTATCGCTCTAGAAGTTCTATGGTCGTGACCATGACTTAAATTAGCGTTATGGGAAATCAGTGTCTCAAATACGATCTGACGTTTTCGCTGAGTCGTACAATTTGCAGGTGGTGTTTTCTCTTCCTGAATTTGACTTTTCAATATAGACATGACAATGAGTAACTTGACGGGTGTCTAATTAGAGGCAGGCATGGTTTTTATTGGGTTCAGGTTATTCTCTTTGTTTTTGTGTTGTGTTTGCCTTTATCCGGATTTGTAGCTGTCATTTGACCTTTGGCCGCTGTTGTTCGGTCGGATTTCTTTGCTTTTTTCATATTATGTTTTTTTATTTAAAGGGCTGTTGATGTTGCTGGCATCGGATGTAGACTATGTGACTTGGTTTAAAAACAAGACCTGTTAATGTGGTATGTACCATTGCTGCAACTAGGTATGGACACTGACATTTCGTTCAGTCATTAACTGGTACATAATTTATATTTACACTGAAATTATTACGCATCGCTGTAATTTAAATTTCTTAAAAAAAGGCTTTATCGATATAGATAAAAAATGTAAAAATGTAAAATATGAATCAGTTGCATTAAGGGGAAATCTGCCAGGGTAAAATTCCTGTTGGACACAATAAGAAATAAATAAGCGACGACTGACATCTAATGTAAGGTTGATGTGGTATAGTTAAAGAGTTCTGGCGTTTTCAGTTTTCATTAGTTTCATCATGCCTAGGTAATATTACTGTACACTTCTTTGACAGAACATACGGATTGGACTATTCGTTGTAGCACTTGTACTTGTAGCCTTCGGATCTGGTGGCATTAGGTCCAATACTGGGCCGCTTGGTGCTCAGAAAGTCGAAGGAAGAGGACCACAAGCGGTTCAAACATTCTTCAGTTGGTATGTCTGTAGTTTTTGTTATGAGCGTTATCCCTTTATATATAAACAAAAGTACCTAAAACATTTGTTATGCAGAAATAAACCTCGAATAAAAAATCCAGTAGCTAAATGAGTTATATAATATAAGTAGTTTTAATTCTAGACAATAGTTTTGATTTGCATTTTTCTTAGATGCATCACTTGGATTTCATGCTCAATTTTCATTTAATAATTTGCAATCGTAACGGTTGCTATCTGTCAATTATGCATTCATACGGTCACCAGGTCGAGTATTTATAGGCTTTCGTAATGCAACAGAACAGATGCAAGGCCATTTTGTCAGTGATACATCAGTACAGGTTCCATCCCAAACAACTTTTGACTCTATTGTCAGTGATGCATCAGTACAGGTGCCAGCCCAATTTTTGACTCACTTTTTAGTGATGCTTCAGTAAGGCTACAGGCCAAACAAGTTTTGAGTCCCTTGCCAGTGATGCATCCGTACTTATACCAGACCAAATAATTATTAACTACCTTGTCAGTGATACATCAGTACAAGTGTCAGCCCAAACAATTATTGACTACCTTGTCATTGATGCATCAGTATAGGAGACAGGCTAAACAATTATTGACTCCTTTATCAGTGATGCATCAGTGCAGGTACCAGCCCAAACAATTATTGACTCCTTTGTCAGTGATGCATCAGTGCAGGTACCAACCCAAACAATTATTGACTCCTTCGTCAGTAATGCATCAGTTCTGATGCCAGGCAAAATACTTATTGACTGCCTTGTATTGGATGCAACAGTACTGATGCCAGGCCAAAAAATGTTTGACTTCCTTATCATGTATGCATCAGTACATTTGCCCGCCCAAACAATTATTGATTTCCTTGTCAGTGATACATCAGTACTGATGCAAAGCCAAATAATTATTGGCTGTCTTGTCAGTGATACATCAGTACAGGTTCCATCCCAAACAACTTTTGACTCTATTGTCAGTAATGCTTCGGTACAGGCACTGTTAAACAATTATTGACTCCCTTGTGCGTGATGCATACGAAAGGCGACATGCCAAACAATTATTGACTACCTTGTCAGTGACGCATCAATACTGATGCCAGGCCAAATAATTATTGTCTTCCTTGTCAATGATGCATCAGTACTGATGCCATGCAAAGTAATTATTGAATCCTTTGTCATGGATGCATCAGTACTGGTGCCAGGCCAAATAATTATTGAATGCCTTTTCATGGATGCATCAGTAGAGGTGGGAGCCCAAATAATTATTGACTCCGTTGTCAGTGACGCATCAATACTGATGCAAGGTTAAATAATAATCGACTTCCTTGTCCGTGATGCATCAGTACTGAAGCCAGGCCAAATAATTATTGACTGCCTTGTCCGTGATGCATAAATACTGATGCCATGCCAACAAGTTATTGACACTCTTGTCAATAATACCTCAGTACAGGTGCCATCATAAACAATTTTTACGCCCTTATCAGTGATGCATCAGTACAGGCGCCAGGTCAAACAATTATTGACTGCATTGTCAGGGATGCATCAGTACTGATGTCAGGCCAAATAATTATTTACTCCCTTGTCAGTGAAGCATCAGTTCTTTTGCCAGGCTAAATTATTATTGACTTTCTTGTGCATTATGCATCAGTACAGGCGCCAGTCCGAAACAATTATTGACTCCTTTGTCAGTGATGCATCAGTACTGATGCCAAGCCAAATATAATTATTTATTCCCTTCTCAGTGATGCATAAGTAAGGCGACGGGAAGAACAATTATCGTCTCCCTTGTCAGTGCATGCATCAGTACTTATAGAAGGCCAAATAATTACTTCCTTTTCAATGATAGGTCAGTACAGGTGCCAGCCTAAACATTTAATGATTTCCTCGTCATGGATGCATCAGTACAGGTGCCAGGCCAAACAATTATTGACTCCATTGTCAGTGATGAATCATTACAGGAGGCAGGCCAAACAATAACAATTATGATCGCCTGAATATAGCTGAAATATTGCTGCTCGGGCGTTAAACACCATTAATCAATCAATCAATCAAACAATTATGACCTATTTGTCAGTGATGCATCAGTACAGGAGATAGGCTTAACAATTATTGATTCCCAACTGTTTAGTGATTCATCAGTACATGTGCCAGGCCAAACAATTATTAACTCAATTGTCCGTGATGCATCATGACAGGTGTCGGCCCAAACAATTATTGACTCCCTTGTCCGTGATGCACCTGTAAGGCGACATTCAAAACAATTATTGAATACCATGATGCATCAATGAAGGTACCAGGCCAATTATTGACTCCCTTGTTAGTGATGCATCAGTACTGATGCCTGCCCAAATAATTGTTGTCTCCCTTGTCAGTGATCAGTATTGGTGCCAGCTTCCCAAACAATTATTGACTCCATTGTCAGTGATGCATCAGTACAGGAGACAGGCTAAATAATCATTGATTCTCTTTTTAGTGATTCATTAGTACATGTGCCAGGCCAAGCAATTATTGACTCAATTGTCCGTGTTGCATCTTGACAGGGTCCAGCCCAAACAACTATTGACTCCCTTTTCCGTGATGCATCTGTAAGGCGACATTCCAAACAATTATTGACTCCCATGAAAGTGATGCATCAATACAGGTGCCAGGCCAAACAATTATTGACTCTCTTGTTAGTGATTCACCAGTACATGTGCCAGTCCAAACAATTTTTGACTCAATTGTCCGTGATGAATCATGTTTACCAATTATAGACTCCTATGTCAGTGTTGCTATGGTACGGTAGGCCAGAACATTTGTATGCTTACCTCTCAGATTACTATCAAAACGGAAACCAGGTACAATCGTCGAGTCAACGAATTATTGGCTCCTCTGTGTGCTTTTCATTTATTCAGTATTGTCGCCATGTCGACTTATAATATGCTACATTGTCGGAGTTACATTATACAATTGATTAATGTTTTAGTAGTCAAAAGCAGGAAATAATGGATCCCAAGAGTTTGACACTCACTTACCTGATCTGACCGAGGCCAAGGCCAACAGTCCATGTCGGGTGGTTCATTATTTCCTAGTATTGACCAGTAAAGCAGTTATCAATAGTTTTATTTTATCGAAAAAATCTGTTTTATAATTTTTGGTAAATAAGACAATTTCGTTTGTAGGCAATGTTTTTAAGCAATAGAGAGCGACAATTTAACAATAAACAAATAAACTAGTTTTAGGTGTATGGAGATAATATCTTTTTGTCTACAATTATTTGTGGTTGTTAAATGTACTTCTCCAAAAGTCAACACATATTGAGAGTCAACATTTGTCATGTTATATGACATATGTTGACTTCCGAAGCAGAGCTGGTGGTCATGTAATTAATATTCATGAGGTATAATTGAAAGAAGCGTTTTTTACGGTGATCAGTTACATTGTAATTGGCATATCATCACCTGCCACTTTATGTGTTCTCGCATACAAAAAGTGGCTAAACGTTTTATTTTGCAGGTTTTATTGGTTCCTAAACATTGGTGCATTTATAGCGTCTTCAGGAGTAGCCTATGTACAACTGAAGCTTGGGTTTACATGGGCGTTTCTAATTCCACTACTTGTAATGATTTTTAGCCAAATAGTGTTCAAGGTCTGCAAAAGTAGACTTTCGTCTACACCAGTCGAAGGTAATAAAAATGTAGTATTTGTTTATCTTAACTCATCTTTTATACTCTGATCGCTTGTCAACGACTGGTTGACTTTATAAAAGACAATGCGACCGAGTTTTTTGAAGTATCGAAACGCAGACAATTAGTGCATTGTACACTATACACCTCAAACTTTGACCATAGTTTTTGTCCAGTACAAAGAAGAAAATTAAAAACTGCTAAAACAATATATTGAAATTAACTTGTGCCTACGTTTGTACCTCCGTTTAAGAATTCTAGGAAGTGGAACCGATACTATAAAATTCCAAGTATATTTTTGTGCTCCATGCAAGTTTATGTCATGAACAAGTATTACGCCAACACTTCAATTAAAATTTCCGATTTGTATTCATCTGTACCGCCATATTTAACGGAAGCCAATGTACAAAACCTATTGCTATATTATCAATGCTATTAAGTAACAGTAATCCACCATTAAAGGACATTCACAAAAGGACTGTTTACATCATTATTGTTGACACTGATATAAATTATTTCCAGTTATTGACCACTATCTGCATACTCGTAATATGACGTACGTACTCAGGTTTGAAATTAAATAACCTCAGCTTAGTGAAGGGCAATTTTGTAAGCCAATCAAACATTAGCGTTTAATTTATTCAAGTATCATGAATTAACTTGCCGGAACGAAGGATACGATGCTAAAATTCATCGTGAAAAATAAAATTTAGGGTAAATGTATTAACCTTTTATCGCAGGTAGTCCCATTTGTGATGTTATAAGAGTGTGTTTGGCAGGAGCTTTTACGTATAGATCACACCAGACTGAGATCCAATACAGAAAAGAAACAGTTGACAGAGTCCGCTCGTTTACAAAACTTTTACCTGTATGTGGAGTTTTTATTGTATATTGGGCAGTATATGCACAGGTAATTGTTGTAAGCAAGCTGTTATCTGCAAATTCTTTATCTCGATATCAATTGAGATTGCATAATCATTGTGGACTTAATTTTAGTCTTTTTCCAGAAATAACATCATGTTATTTTAAAAACAAAAGAAACTCCTTTAAATGAGCAAATATGCTATTTCTGTTTCAAATAACAATTTATCGCTTGGAAACATACACGTCTATTAAATATTACTTCCGGTAAATGGATTCCGTTTCTAACTGGGAAGTGCATTTAAGTCAAAGTACATTCTCATGTTTTGCATGCCTTGACAGCACATTTAAACACCTTTTTGCAAAATGTAAATATTATACAGATGTAAACTTGCCATAACTAAACCTTTCTTTTATAGTCAACGTCAACATTTTTGTTGCAAAGTGAAAGATTGGATATCAGTGTTGGGTTTAAGCAGGTCCCTGTTGCTATTTTGTTTAGCTTTAATTCAGTTGCCATAATATTGTTGGTACCGATGATGCAACTATTTGTTTATCCATATTTAATAAGACTAAATCATGAATTGTCGTTGTTACAGAGAATTGGTAAGATATTGAATATTTAAGTTTATTTTTCTGTTAATGTTTCTAATTTTATACTTGTGTATAATAACATCAGCGTTTTTTGCTTATCACCGTACTACTTATAGTACGTAATCCCCTCTGTCAAGTCTTTGCTCTGAACAAATTCAAAGTTCATGATCTTTCATGGAAAATTAAAAAAATTACGCGTATCTTGAATCAAGGTGAATGAGAGCCCAAAATAACGAGTCACGGAAAATTAAAGGACTCAATCTCTGATTACAGAAATAAATTTACAAATGCATTTAAACTACATGTAATCGGTTATATAAGGTTTAAATAAAAAAATCATTATTAAACCACTAACAAGTGAAACACCAAGGTATAAATTAAGACATAGAAAACATCATTAGGATTTTTTAATGTTTTTTGATAAAAACATTAAAAACGTATGGCCAACATACATAGAAAATTAAAAATATATATGTATGTGTTTCCAAAATATTATTATATTCATTTTTTCATGATATGATGTCATGATGATAAATGTCATGATATCTAGACTGAACAAGTTAGAGTGGTACTGCCTGAAACATAAATATTTGCAGAGCAAAAGTCGAGGGCATTATCAATGTTGAAGGCAATACAACTGTTAAATAGCATGACAATATATATAATTTAATTCATTAAAAAATTAAAAAACGATTTGTTTACAACATATTATTTTATTTGTATTTGTTTGCTGTATGATTGGAATATGAACCTCATGAAATATCATTCTTCAGTATTTTTAATGATATGTACTGTTCGTTGTCGAAACGTTATATGACTCTTCTCTTCATGTAGGTGTACATTCAAAATAGTTTGTGTTGCTTGTTACTGTGAAGGGCATTACCAAGACGTAATAATGCCCTCGTGGCAAATTACTGTAGACAAATTAATACCTTACCTTGTTTTATCCAAATAAAACAAACATAATTTTACTGAAAAGAAATAAAATAACAATGGAAAAACATGTGATTTTTGTCAATGTACAAGAATAATTTCCGTTGATACCTTTAATTGCATGTATTGCATTTATGTTATATTGCCCTCCGGTATTGACATGCAATTTAATCTACCTTGGAAATTGACCAAAATCATATGAAATATTTGTATATTTTTTCCAGCAATAGGGATGGTATTGGCAATATTTTCAGTGCTTGCAGCAGGAGTAGTAGAGTTTTTCCGTAAGGAGCATATGACATTAAACCAAACTATAGAACATAATCATTACAATGCATCAACAATTTCTGTGTTTGCTCAAATTCCACAATTTGCATTGTTCGGTGCAAGTGAGGTTTTCGCAAGTATTGCAGGTAAATCTTTAAACTTAATGCTTCACTTTTGTTAGTACTGGTACAGTTTGAACATTTGAATATTCAAACGAAGTTTACTAATGCATACTAGCATCGATAACAAACTGTCCTGAAAATATTCAGACTTATTTTTATTTTAAATATTTAAAGTGTTTGAGGTCAACTGATGGTCTTGATTAGAAGATAAGCGCATCTAGCTTAGTAAATTTGATAACGTTGGCATCAATGATGATATTTAATTATCATGTATTTTAGTAGTTTTTCCAAAAAAATAGTTTTCTACTTCCAGGAATGGAATTTGCATATTCTCAAGCGCCAAGCATGATGAAAGGGTTATGCATGGGGATGTTTTTGGAAACAACTGGAATTGGATCTTTTTGTTCATTAATTATTATTGCAATCGTGAAAAAGATCAAATTAACAGGTATTACATGGGTGAAAGCAATTGATTCAAATAATTTTGAAAACATTACTAGTTATAATAATTTCAGTTTCTTTCAAACCAAGTCTATATATGTAGCACTAAGAAACAACGGTTTTAATCAAATTTATCACATCACACACCACACACAAACCAAATCATTGATGCAAACAGAGGATCAAATGCACATAGATCAAATGGTTTTGAACTACAATACGTTCAATTTTATCAAATTCCTAACCGCCTCCTTCTATTTATAGCCATTTAGATTTGGTTCTTAATTTTTATATTTAACTAAGCTTCTTCTCCAAAGCTTAACTACTTCACCATTCTGCTGGATAGGACTTGCTGGTATACTGTTTAATTTGACAAAGATAGAACCATACGAATCTATCAATTAAATTATATTTTGTTCTAGTTCATATTTATTGCATATATTTTTTTTATCATTATTCGATTTATTTTTATTTCAGCTTCTTGGTTTCCAGATGAGATAAACTATGGAAAAATTGAATATTTGTTCTTCCTTATGGCTATATTAATGTTTTTTAACTTTTGTCTGTTTTTGGTCGTGGCCTACTGTTATAAATACAAGCCAGCAACAGAAGAGACTGTTGTTAAACATGAAACTCTGCAGAGAGCTAAAACTTCACGACGTAATTTCAAGTTACGAGCTGTTTTGTGCAAATCTGTTATTTCTATGATACGTGACTATCATATCAGTATACAGTAAACGTATCTGCCAACTAACATTAACCTGTGAATTATACAAGGACTATCAATCTTAACAACTTTCTTTCCAACTATTAAATGTAGAGAAAACAGGAACTTCTGTAGACATCAGGAGTAAAACCGAGTGCTTCTGTGTTTGTACAGTCCCAACTATTTAACATGTATACTTAGACAACGACTGTTGAATATAGTAATTGCAAAAGTAGTTGTAAATGCATGTAAAGTATGTCTAATAAATAGAGATATATGGTGTAATTAAATCTTTTTGATAATTTTTGAAAGTAAATGACATGGCTATTTAATAGTAACTTGTGTGTAAGGCTGTATTCAGAATAAGGGACCTGATACTGATCCTTTATCGGGTTGCAGCCTGAGCCGACTGATGAAGAAGGACTTGAAACGCTCCCTTTATCGTGATTCAGCCTGACTGAACACGACGGCTTAGGATGTAACTCGATAAAGGGTCCGTAGGGCTCGTTCTGTAACACGATAAATGGTCCGGATCAATATGAGGTAATAGTTTTCTATATATCTACTACAATTTCTGATATAGTTACAAAAATAGTGTGTTAACACCTATGTTCTATTTTGAGTAAAAACGACCATCTTTCTACATTGATCAACACCCTGGGTAAAAATTTTAAACTACGTACAATAAGGATGATTGTGGCCAAGTTTGAAAAAAATTGGCCAAGTGGTTTCAGAGATTGTTTTTAATTTTACAATATACGACGTACACTAAGTGATGGCGGAAGCTTCTGCCCAGGTGAGCTAAAACGTTTATTTCAGTTTTGGTGTTATTTTTTAGTATTACCTGAACACAAATTATTTTAAGGCTGAGAGTCAAGAAAATAGCATTAAATACATAAACGAACAAGATTGTTTACAATTTACAAATGTGGTATACCTTGCAAATCTATCTTGATTATTTTAACCGTTTTATGTTGTTTTTCTTTCATTAATATTATTCATCACTTATTACTGTTACTGTTAGAAATGTAACTGTAAAACACTTTTTTATTTTATACTTATGTTATAGTTTTTTCCTGATGCCTTAAAACTGTATCCCGAACTGCTTCAAATAACATTTATACAATTCTCTGACAGACTATATTCTGGTACCCTGACGATAATATCCTCATTAGCATAAGCGGCCTTCGGATATAACATCTGGTGAGGAGCATTAAATTTTAATGATGACATCGTTGATAATTTAACGTTCGAATATTCTCTAGACTAACCATATCTAATATAGATATACAATAAAGGATAGGGTTTTACATTTTACAATTAATCCACAATTTTTTTAGAAACTCTATTGAAGGAAATACGAGGTAAAACCATTTCGTACTCAAATTTTGTCAAGAAACAAAAAGAAGAAAAGATGAAAAAAACCTTGTGAGTGAAATCTCTAATCTTGAAGCCAATGTAAACAAAAATTAGAAATTAAAAAGGGGGAGATAGAGAATCTTAGGAAAGAAAAACTAAAAGGAAATGATTAAATTAAGTGTACAATGGATTGAAGTAGAAAAACCAACAAAATAAATTATACTTCAAAAATAATACCAAAAATCGAAAAAGAAAATGGGGATATAGTTACAAACCACCATAAAATTTTGAAGGAAATACAATTGTTTGATGAAGATTTGTACAAAAATAAGAATCAAGATCGGGGTTGTAAGTTACAAGATATTGTAGATTTACAGCAGAATTTTTTTATGTTAAGGGTATACAAGTTTGTCAAATTGAACACAAACTATCACAATTTGCAGATGATACATCTATTATTTTAGATGGTACTGAAGAACCACTGTCAGAAACACTTTTAGAATTAGAGTGGTTTATTAAATTGTCAGGACTTAAGATAAATGTCTCCAAGACACAAGTCATTTGGATTGTTAGTAAAAAGCACAACAAAGATATATTATGTACCAACTGGCAATTATCAATGGGCAATTCCACCTTTAAAATACTGGGTATAAATTTTGATGTTAATCTTGAAAAAGTGATAAATATAAATTATGAACCATTTATTTAGAAGATGAAATCCCTAATTTTTCCATTGCTGAATCAACTGTTTATTTCACTTCTAAACCTAAATGAAGAACATTAAAACAATAGAAAATATACTTCTTAAATTTATTGGGAAATCCCCATTAAGTGAAGTAAAAAAACGAGGTGGTACAAAAAGAATATTAAGAAAGGGGACTAAAAATGATTAATGTCATTAATGTCCAAAGTTTCATATTGGTACTAAAACTAAAAACTAACATGGTTAAGAAGACTTGTTTTAAACGATAGCAAATGGCAAAATATTTTTCAATCAGTTGATTTAAGCTGTTGAAAACTTTATGTTGAAATAATTATCGAAAGAATAGCAAATAAGTTTTAGAAAGATGTGTTGTATTCATTTAAATTTTTTATTGAAAATGAAAATGAAAACAGGAGAGGTTAGAATGACTTCCTTTCAAGTCCGATATGGTACAACCCATAGATACAAATAAAGGGGAGAACAGGTTTTCTGGAAAAAATGTTTTGATAGAGGTATTTAGTTTATAAATGATCTATACACAGAAGAAGGCACACATCTCACTTCTAATCTTTTCAAACAGAAATATAATATCCAGATAAATGTTATGGAAGATAATAGTATTATTAGCGCTTTTAAAGAAATGTAAAATATTTACCAAAAAAACCTACAAGTATTTTTCTAGAAAACCCATTTATTTCAGTCACATTATTGACCATTCCTAAATAGTCAAAGGGCTCTACCGATATTTACAGTGTTTTGAATAAAAACAAGAGTGTCCCAACTGCACAGAATAAATTCAATAAGATTTTTAACTTTACAAAAGATGATTGGAAAAAATATATATACTGATATTTGTTACTACAAATAATAGTTAACTTTATTTGCTGCAATATAGGATAAATCACAATATATAAGTTACCAAACAGATTCTTAACAAAATAAAAATTACTGATTTAATTTGTTAGATGTTCAATAGTACTAATTCATGATTCATCCTGTATGCTTAACAAAAAAAAACTCATGCCTTCATCAATCTTATAAAATCTTAGTAATGCCCCACTTCCACCCCACCCCTTTTCAAAAGTACTTGACTTCTAACTATTATAATACCAGTTAATATCTTACAGGGAAAGAGTTAAGCAAAAATAAGAACACCATCTCAACCTTATTTTATACTCTGATTATTTCTGTTCTTCTCAATTTTTGCATACAAATTCATCTATTCTAAATTCAACGTAACCTCTATCCTTCTTCTTAAATATAATAAAAAAAAACCATTGTCGGGTTACATTAAATTGCTGTATGGTATATGTTATATATAAATATTTGTACTATGCATATACATGTATGTGTGTGTAATGCAATGGAACAAAAACATATCTAATATATATAAGTTAAAGTAGACCGAGTGTATTATGACGTCTTTCTCTTTATTCAATGTTTATATTTCTCAACTGACTTTACATTTAGAATCCATAATTTTAACGTAAAGTTAAAATGTAATTTATATTAAAATTTTGTAAAGAAAAGGTATTCCCAACCCTAAAAAAGATTGAAATGTGCATGTTTTATTAAATGGCTTCATATTATCAGCAAATAAAAATTATAAGATAGGAGATCCTGGCCTGGTGTTAAATCTCAATGTGATGCGTAAATGAAAAATATTGCACCAGGAGACAAGGTTATGACAGACTGCGGAAGCATTGAAATGTTTACATGAGACTATCTTACCTGTTAATGCCCGCTCTTACTGAATTAAGGTTGCAGTTGAGCAATTATTTTTTTACATTTGACTGGGAACTGTTTTATCTCAAAATAGTACTGAAAATCAAATACTGTATGGCCTCTGATTGGATGGTGCACGACTTAGAATTATTTTTAATTTAAAAGCTTATCCGGTTTTGTTCAAAAGATCAATTATAAAATCCATATTTTACAAAGCGAAGGAGAAAAAAATGTTTTACTAATGAAGGTCTAATTAAATTTGTCAATTTCCATTAAGTGCAGAATTAGAAATGAATGTTAGGTAACATTTGCAGAATGACCATGTACTTTTGTTGTTGTAATGAAGTGCTTATATTTCATGATACCGAATTATCAGGCGACGTTAAGATTTGCCATATAGGAATTTTAGGATTTAGAGGGACAGTAATTTTTTTAAAGATGACAAGTGAAGTTAACACGTTCCAAATGGGAATTAAATTATATTTATAAAGACAATATAAACGTATCTTTTTCAGTTGTCTTATTCTTTTTTCCATTTTTTTAGACTCGCCATAAAGGTATAAAATATATACAATTGTCTCCCTTTTCAAATGGTTTATTATTTGGAGCTGATAATATACCAGCCTATAATAAGAAGTAAGTTTAAAGCTTACAATCTTTCTTTAAGGTTCGAACAAATGAAGCTTTTCACTATATTGAGACTCAAATTCCTTAGCACCACGTCAGGGCGTTAATTATCGAAAACATCAAGCGTTTTTCTCTTCTAAAACATTTACACGATTTTCGTTGAATTGTTTATGATACAATAAAATTAGAAGGATCGACAAAAACTTAGTGAAAACATGATTTGGGTAACTATTGAATAAGATATAAAAGTATTATTTTGTCTGTTTCTCTGTGCAGCAAATTTATTGTTAAAAATTTAATTACCGAAAAAACATAAGACCACCTTACTGATGTATGTACTTGTTTTGTTGGCGTTTACAGACTCGTATCTATGCCTGGTTTTATAGTACTGAAGGAACACAATAATCGAAAATTTCGTAGCTTGTTTGGTGTTTTATCATTCCAAAATATTATTAATTTCATCTTCTGACTAACTATTAAAACGGTCGTCTGCACAAGATTCTACCGGGACAATTGCCCGATATCAGTCATATTGATGTTTGGGTCATTTGTGCGTTTTATAGTAAGGGGATTACTTAAATTCCCGCAAAAAGTAGCGAAAGCGCTATATCCAACTCAAAGAAAGTAAGTGTGTATTGAATAAAACCTTTTTCCTAATACAGCCCGGCTAAATCTTCTCTTTAAATACAGACCATAAATAATCTACTTAAATGGGTTGTTACATAATTCATATTAAATAATTTTAATTTAGAATCTATGTCTGCTAAATTTGTTAGGTCTAGTGTACTTTTTAGCCGCTATTTTAATTTTTTTTTTGTTCTAGGCCATTGTTGTCATTAGTAAGTTCATTAAATTAGACGTTATTGACCCAATGTTTCTAAATTTGCGAGTTCTAGTGTACCTTGTTAGACGTGGTCATTCTAAGAAACATATTGCAGCATTGAAATGGTTTTTTTTTTATATTCCAGAGATGGCTTAACGTGTATGATATATCCTCGGCTTTTTAAATAAATCATGTTTTTAATGTTATAGCCTAATACAACAGGTTTTTTTCATCCCTAGTTTTCTGCAGTTATTACTTTTGGGCACAGTTTAAGAAACGTTTTACCAGCTGTATTTAACTAATTCAACTGACAACGGTGAATCTATTACTGTAACAAACTTCATTATGTTTTTTAATTTGTCAGTCATTTGCTAGCCACTTATTAATTATAAGTAAGTGAAGCTCACTCTCTTGCTTACATTGTTGTTAAAGGTATGTATAAGCTGTACCCTTATTGACACCCACAGATTTATTTTCACGCCAGTAAAATCATGTGACTGGCACACATGTAATTTTACAGGTAAACCCGTGCAGTACATAACAACTAGTTTTTGAAGAGGATTAGTCTGCAATTCAGGTATTCAGTTGATCTCAGGATTGTTAATTTAGGTCATGGAGTTTCAAAGGAAAATATATTGAATTTGCTTAGGTAAGAATGTTTATTAATATTTCTATCGGTGTGTTTATTATTTTTGTCATTTTTGCGTGTCGAACAGACGTCCATTAAGTAATTAAAGTTTAGAACAGTTTAATAATTTCCATTTTCATTTCTCTGGCATTAAACAAATTTTTATCCCACTCAATTTTGATTTTATATCTTTTGTTGATGCTTTACGAAAACATATAAATAGCTACATTTCAATGCTTAAAATTCATGTGACTTTTCCCACATGACCTGCATGCCTTGACGCCATGATATAGCTGAAACATTACAGAAAGTGGCGTTAAACATCTTTCATTTAAAGAAACAAACATGACCTGCAGCAGTCCTTTATCAAAAGAGTCATAAGATATCATAGTTACCATTTAAGATATCCTGTATTAAGTGTTAATAAGAATATCATAAACGAAATAAGTATTAAAAATGCTTGACATAATGATATGTCTTATTGCTTATTCGTTTATACGTATAACGTTCATATAAGTGTATTCGTAAGTAAAACATGTTTTAAAATTACGTTTTCCTGTTTTCCGTTCATTACATCCTGTGAATGACTAGATTAAATTATGAATGACTTAACGAAGTTTTGAAATAATAACGAGATAATAAAATAGATGGTTCACGTACCATAGAATCTGAGCCACTTATATATGACAATGAAAAAGGCACTTCCATACAGGACCAACACGAGAAAAGAGAAGGCTTCTTGGATAATGAGTCAGTTGGAATTAATTTGTTGATGGGGCTTGGTGAACTTATATCGTATTACAGTGATAACCCAAACATGATTTTATGTTTTCTTAAAGAACATAATAAGTTAAAGGAATTCAGGTATCTGTAATGTATTTTGTCTGTACGTCAATTGAAATTACGCTCTATGTTTAACCACTCAATGTAACTTATAAAAAGATAGTATACAAAACATAAGACCACTGCCTTGGATAATTAGTAGCTGATCAGCTGTATGTATCAAATCGCATACATAAACTACGATAAAAATTTACCTAAACAAGCCCTGTTAATGTGAAATTATAAGGCAAACATTATTGAAAATTTAACAATTTTATTCGACACGATACTACTCTGTAACACACAGGGATTATTTGTTTAAGGTATACAACATATACAATAAATATTGGCTTCCATCAATTAGGTCTTAATTATTCCCTGTACCAGGGCTTGTTTAGATAATTTATTTTTTCATATTTGATTCTATGTCCAATGGTTTTAAATTGGTTATAATTAAGCTGTAGTGTTAGTCCATAGTAATGTATAAACAAAATTGGTAGTTGTAAGTCTAATGTTTAATATTTAAAAAAAAATGCGTTGTATTTTCTTCTGTTTGTTAATACATACTAGATAAATATCTCAGCTACTTATGTACATCTAAAGGTTTTTAAACAAACGTTTGCAAATATGGAAAATACTTTTTACAATCAGTTTAAACATTTACTGACATGTAAAATAATATACATTGATTTATAAAACATAACATAATAAAAATAAAAACCAAAAGAAATTAAAGCATGATTTATGAGTCTCCCGTCATAAATTAGCATGACTTTATTCTATAGTCCAATGCTTTTAACATGGTTTGGTGTTGGACTCCGAATATTACAAATACAGTATCTAAACACATATTACATCATTATAATAGGTTGTTCATTGTTCAGCACACGAGAAAATCAAAATGTACACTTTAATAAACATTTATATATGAATGTTTCCGAGATGTAAATTGTAAATGTCTGTTCGCTAATGATTTGGTTTCCTTTTCTTTTTAAGTAAATCACTAAACAATTTTAAACATGTATGGATTTTCCCAAATTGTCGTTTCCGGTAAATGAAGAGCAGATATTTTATAAAGCTTATGTTAAAACTAAATAAAAATAAAATTTTTGCAAATGATTTCTTTCCAGCGATGAACACAAATGCATCCGTAACCAATTGTTGTTTTCGGTGCATAATTAACAGAAATTTCATATGGGTTATGTGAATAAGAAATAAAAATGGACAGCTCGAGTGAACCACTCCTATCTTCCACCGCGTCTTCCCGCCATCGACAAAAAAGGTATACCAGCAACGAATATACGTCCATACAAAGAAATGTTGAAAGTGAAAGTAACGTGGATTATATAGCTGTTGGATGTATTTTAGTGACAGTGTTCTGTGAACGTTTGGCATATTATAGTGTGATTATTAATATGATACCATTTTGTACATCATTAAACATGACACCAACTATGGCTACGACAGTCAGTCAGAGTTTCTCAGGTATCTATACTTTTTTAAAGCAGATTTGTCGTGTCGGCCGAATCTTTTAAGTACTTCTTTCGTTTTGTGATTATCGTGCTGAATATAGCTCAAATATTGCTTGCTGGGAAAACAAGTGGCAAAGCCATGCGAACGATCAAAAACGTAGACTTCAACACAAAAGAGAGAGATCATGGGACGTTTAACAGCACTAAATATCTGGATCGTTCAGTGGGATTCGCCAATTGGACCCACTATCATGGTTTTTCAAGGAGGTCTATTAAATCGGCCTTACATCTCTCGTCGAGAAAAAGGCTTTCACATCATTTAGACTAGTAGAGTCTAGCTACGCGACTGTAAATTCCGTTTTTTGCGGTTTAATACACAAACCAGTATTTATGGCTATATAAACATGTTTACTTTACGGGTTCTGATGACCACCAATCAGATGTTTTCATTGACCATTCACGTCTCTCAACTTAAGTTTTCTAGTGCGTCCGAAACATTTTTAAAATTTACTAAATTACTACATAAAATATTATTTTGCTACTTTGTTTTTTTTTATTGTTACAGGTTCTGTGTTTATTATACCAGTATTAGCCGGGTGGATAGCAGATACTTTAGCCGGGAAATATACAACTATATTTTGTTCTGGTCTTATTTTAATTTTAGGTAAGTAAATCATTCATTATGTTATCAACATGCATTCCCCACTCCATTAGGAATAGAAAGTCAATGGTTCGCATAAAGGTACATAAATCGTGCTTGTCAGTGAAAAAACATTTTTGCACTATCGTTTTGAAGGTTGGGATTTCTGATAGATTTTTATTT
This sequence comes from Limnoperna fortunei, assembly GCA_944474755.1. Classification (NCBI taxonomy): domain Eukaryota; kingdom Metazoa; phylum Mollusca; class Bivalvia; order Mytilida; family Modiolidae; genus Limnoperna; species Limnoperna fortunei. The sequence goes on along the minus strand of OX104117.1, from coordinate 33,271,047 downwards.
AGATTCATTCCAACTTTAATCCTTATGTGTTTCAATTTCAAAGGGCTGTTGATGTTGCTGGCATCGGCTGTAGACGATGTGGCTTGGTTTAAAACTGGACCTGTTAATGTGGTATGTACCATTGTTGCAAACTAAGTAAGTACATAACAATTTCTATCAGTCACAAACTTGTACGCAAAATTATCAGCATGCAATTTCTATATGCACTTCGAAATCATTACACATCACTGTACGTTAAAAATTTTAAATGTCCATACAAGCCTTATCGGTAAAAATTAGATATGTTGAAATTCAAATTTATGAATTTCTTGTATAATATATAACGAGGGTAATATGCCAGGTTTAAACTACCTGTTTGACACAAAACAAATCGTATAATTTAATAAGAAAACTAAAATCTGAGAAGGGCCTGTTTAACGTAACCTTCTTAAGATTGGTCTTGAGGAATTTCTGAAGAAAATACTTATGATCATCGAGGACCATCTCTAACTTATTACCATAATAATAAAGATGATCTTAAGACCATAGTAAATATGACTTTATTGAAATATCTAAATTTTGGAGAAATCATACAGTACATATAAAACGTAACTTCAAACTTTTCATATTGTTTGTAATTTATATTTATCTTTTGTTTGCTTCTTGTATGTTTTTTTTTTTTTGTTTTGTTATCTATAAGTTAATTAATAATAATTCGTAAGCTAAGTTATTTATGAATTCATTGTTTAAATAACAGTCTTCAGACTTGTCTTCAGATTGTCTATTGATTAACCTCAGGTTCTGTTAATTTGTATTTAATTTTGCTGCATTTTGACATTTAAATATAATGGAACTCATAGCCAATGACATGCTTACAAAGATGATATACTATTTGATCTCTTGGGATCCCGGTCCTTCTATCTATTTCTACTGGTAATTTAATTATTAAATTAGAACATCTTAGTTTGCAATTTGATTAATATCAAACTAGTCAATGTATGTACACTGGTTCTTATTTTTTTTATATTATGTTATATTATTTCACAGTAAAATTCATTTTTTGATGATTTGTTAGCGTTCGAAAACATGATTGAATAAACCGATTCTTTAATTGTTGGAAAACAATATTTTTTCAATGTTCTATCCACTAGGATTTCATCATTCCGGATATAGCACAGACTGAAATCTAGGATAGATTTAGCAAATGATATCCACTTAAACATATCTGGATAAAACATTATTTTACACATGATAGACGACAATTTAGTACCATCTCTTTATTTATATTTCCATTCCTGATCTACATAGTTCGCTTCGTTTGGTTACTACTTCTCAATTTTGGAATTCGTTTACAAAATTGTAAATTGACTTTCTTATTATCATCTATATTTTCCATCCCCCATACTTCTGACCCATACATTAAGATTTGACCTACTAATTAGTCAAAAAGAAAACTAGAATCCAAATGTTTTACTGATATTTAAGGTACGATGGATACAGCGTGATAAATTTAATTTTATTCCAGTTCCATTGTGTAATATTCGTGTAAACGTTTTTTGACAGGAGGTTCGAACTGTACTATTTGTTGTAGCACTTGTACTAATAGTATTTGGATCTGCAGGCATCAGGTCCAATAATGGGCCACTGGGTGCCCAGAAAGTCGAAGGAAGAGGATCACAAGCGGTTCAGACATTCTTCAATTGGTATGTCTTTAGTTTCTTTTAAACATGATCTTTGTAATAACTAATTACATATTAAGGCATACACGTGGTTTAAATTCAAGAAAATTATTTTAAATTTGTCTTCAATACGATCTTCAAGGTGACTAATTTAGTGCTCTATTTAAGTTATTAATTATCGTCACAATTACTAGTAAAAGTCTTTTTTTTAATTCTCGGTCACCAAATTCGACTAATCATTAGCATCTTCTGTAGCAGTGATGCAGTTGACGGGTCAAACAATTATTAGCTTTCTTGTCAGTCATGCATATGTACAGGCGCCATGTCGAACAATCATTATCTCCCATGTCATTGATACATACATACGGTCATTGTCAAGTTAAGCAACAGCGGTCTCCTTAATCAGCAGTGCATCGCCAGGTCTACCCCTTGTAGCCTTTCTTTTCAGTCATGCATTAATTCAGGTAGCCACAGTGAACAATTTCATGCTCCTAGGTAACTGATGTGGGGGAACGGTTAGCAAGGTGCAACAATTATATGCTTACCTGTTAGAATTACATCAACACGATCACGCTGACGAATTACACCTCGCCATAAGTAAGGCAACACCCTATCATTTTCCAGGGATTCATTTAAGATTATATATATTTTAATATTTTAAAAGAAATCACAATTAATTGAACATTAGTGACAAATGAAACATACAAACAACATGCTTCACTTATTGTTTGATGAAAAATGTTCAAAGCAAAGATATCAAAAAACAGTGTTAATATATCTTTCATTAGTCAAAAAAATAAATTTGATTGCATGCTTCAATTTTATTAAATGAAGGTAAACAAATCATCACAGGTCAACGTTTAAGGAAACAAAAGTCACTTTGAAATGTGTTAAACGCAACGCAAAAATACCCAGTAAGACGTGTATTAAACAAGCTTTCGGTACAGTTCATTGACTCTACTCCTAATGCTGTTGACTAACGACGAAGTGTAGCATGTGGTAAATTCTGCCATTCATTTTGAATGGAAACACCTTGTTTTCGGACATTTTGACAAGCAGGTGCTCTGTTATTGGTTTTACGGCCAATGATATCCCACAAATGTTCAATTGGATTCATATCGGGTGACATGGATGGCCATGGAAGATGCTCAATATCTTCGCTTTCCCTAAAATCACGTACAATTGCAGCTTGATGAGGTCTAGCGTTGTTATCCATAAAGATGGGTCTGTTACCAAGTGCATGATTGTCAAAATGTGGCACAATAATTGCCTTAATGACATCATTTAGATATTTTGGCCCTGTCATTGTCCCATCACCCACATACAGATTCAGTTTACAGTCGTATAAAAAGCCTTCCCACACTTCTACACCACCACCGCCAACGTTGTAGTGCCTAAGATGTTGTTCTGGTTGTAAGCAGTGCCTCGTCTCCAAACGCGCATGCGCTTCTGTAATGTCATATGCCAGTGTGACGAAACGCGTTTGCGTTACTTCTGAAACGCAGACCATGATCACCTGGCCTATAGATCAGAAAGACCCAACAAGACTACCGGCTCAAACCACTGATAAAATAATTACATCATCTCGAAAATCTTCTGCATCTCAAACTTCTACGCCTTCGGCATCTACTACTTCTTCAACACCTTCTCAATCCTCAACTAATTCTTCAAGCAGACCAAAAAAAAATTCAAACATTAAGACCAATCCAAATACAAAATCTTCTAACTCCAATTCAAATTCAAATAAAAACTCAAATCAAAAAGGAGATCGTACTCCAAAACTGCTGCGGGATCCCATTAAGGTCCACAACAGGTTTGGAAGTCTAGATCATCTAGACACTACTATCTGGGGCGATCCCATGGATACACTACCCCCAGATACTGGATCTAAAAGTAGATCCCCCAGCAGAAGCCGGCGGAATAGCCCCAAAAAACCTGTCAACTATTCCCCTATTCGCAGACCATAATGGATACAATAATACAATGGAATTGTCGAGGTCTCAAGATTAACTTTCTAGAAATTACTTTATTAGTTCAAGCCTTTCTTCCTGTTGCATTTTGCCTTCAAGAATCCCATCTAAAACGAAGTGATAACATATCTTTAAAAAACTACTCTTTATACAGCACATATGTAGAAGAGAATGATAGAGCTGCTGGCGGCTCTACCATTCTTGTAAAAGATCAAGTTCTACATAGCCCTGTAGATCTCAAAACTGATCTTCAGGCGGTTGCTGTTAGAATATCTTTAGACAAAACGATTACCTTATGCTCTGTGTATATCCCTCCGAATTCTTCATTAAATTTAAATCAATTGAAACATCTTACTGATCAGCTTCCGGCCCCTTATATATTACTTGGGGACTTCAACGGACACAACCCTTTATGGGGCAGTAACACAATAAACGATAAAGGTAAAATTATTGAAGGCTTGATGGATCAGGAAGATCTGTGTATTCTTAATGATGGAACCAATACATATTTACATCCTGGGAATGGATCATATTCGGCTATTGATCTTTCAATAGCAGACCCTTCTCTGTTGCCCGATTTCTCATGGAAAGTCCATGACGATCTCTGTGGCAGTGATCACTTTCCCATTATCTTGGAATCTTTACACTCTTCAAACACAGAACGAGTCGCTCGGTATAAATTTGGCAAGGCCAATTGGCCTCTATTTGAACAACTCTGTATAGAGAGACTTAACTCGGATGCTTTTGAAGCTGTTTCTGATCCTATTTTAAAATTCAATGAAACACTTATTTCAATTTCTGATGAAACAATTCCTAAGACCTCGACAAATCCAAAACATCCTAGTAAACCATGGTTCGATGACAGCTGTGAGGACGCTATTAAAGACCGGAAAAAAGCCGAACGACGCTTTAATAAACACCCAACTCAAAATAATCTTAACCATTTCCGAATTTTTCGAGCGAAAGCTCGCAGGGTAACGAAACAAAGACGACGCACCTCTTGGCGTAACTTTGTTTCTAAACTAAATAACCATACCCCCATGAATAAAATTTGGAACATGATTCGTAAAATTAAAGGTAAAAACAGTAAAGCAAATGTCCATCATTTAAAGGATGGACAAGACTTGTTAACATCAGAGTCAGACATATCAAATAAATTGGCCGAAACATTTGCAACACACTCCTCTGCTGAAAATTATCATCCCAATTTTCAGCGGATCAAAATTCAAAAAGAAAAATCAAAACTTAATTTCCAGTCAAACAATTTTGAAGATTATAATAAACCTTTTTCTTTGGAAGAGCTAAAAACTTCATTGAAGAAATCTCACGATACTGCATGTGGTCCAGATGACATCCATTATCAACTTCTCAAACATCTGCCACAATCTTCTCTCCAATGTCTTCTGAATCTTCTCAACAACATTTGGGAAACGGGTGACTTACCATCTATTTGGAAAATGGCCACTGTTGTGCCTATTCCAAAACCAGGCAAAGATCACTCGGAAGCGTCCAACTATCGGCCTATAGCCCTCACGAGCTGTCTTTGTAAAACCATGGAAAGGATGATCAACGATCGCCTTGTCTGGTTTTTAGAATCGAACAACCTAATCTCGAATATCCAGTGTGGATTCAGACAAGGTCGTAGTACTATTGATTATCTGGTGCGTTTCGAAACATATATTCGAAACGCATTTGCCAAAAACGAACATGTTGTGTCTATCTTTTTCGATTTAGAAAAAGCATATGACACAACATGGAAATATGGGATTTTAAAAGATCTTTTTGATATGGGGTTGAAAGGTAGACTTCCTACCTTTATCTCAAACTTTTTATCTGACAGAGAATTTAAAGTTAGGGTCAATTCTACGTTATCTGACCCTTTTGTACAGGAAATGGGTGTTCCCCAGGGCAGCATCCTTTCTGTCACTTTATTTAGTATTAAAATTAATAGCCTTGCTCAAGTTTTAAAAGATAATATTGATGGTTCTTTATATGTTGACGACTTCCTCATATGTTACCGAGGGAAAAATATGAATAATATCGAACGTCAGCTGCAGTTGTGTTTAAATAGAATAGAGAAATGGGCTATGGAGAATGGTTTTAAATTCTCCACTGCAAAAACTGTTGGGATGCACTTTTGTAATAAACGTAAGATGCATCCTGATCCCGAATTAAAATTATATAATAATCCTATTAAAATTGTAAAAGAAACTACTTTTCTTGGTCTCATATTTGATTCAAGGCTAACCTTTCTTCCCCATATCAAAATGTTAAAAAATAAATGCCTTAAAGCATTAGATATTTTAAAAGTCGTATCCAGCGCCGACTGGTGTGCTGAATGCGATGTTTTACTCAATCTATATAGATCGCTGGTTCGATCGAAATTGGATTATGGTTGTTTTCTTTATGGTTCTGCTCGCAAGTCATATGTCAAAATCCTTGATACTATCCACCATCAAGGATTGCGACTGTGCCTTGGAGCTTTCAGAACTTCACCTGTTGAGAGTTTATATGTAGAAGCAGGTGAGCCTTCTTTGTATCAAAGAAGAATAAAGCTCGCTTTGCAATATGCAACCAAATTAAAGGCATATCCTGGCAACCCCGCCCACGACTGTGTTTTCAAACCTCTTTATCAAAACATTTTCGAAAAACATCCAAACAAAATTCAACCTTTTGGCCTCCGAATTAAATCTCATTTGAAAAATTCCGGTATGAATTTAGATGAAATTGCTGCAATCGAAATCCCGCATAGTCCCCCGTGGTTGAACCCCAAACCGATATTTATTTATGATTTAAGAAAACATAAAAAGTCCGACACAAACCATTTATTAATACAAAAACATTATGCAGAAATTAAATCTTGTTACCCTGACTATAGTACTATTTACACAGACGGGTCAAAGGACGGTGATAAAGTCGCCTCGGCCGCTGTCTTCGGAGAGCGTGTTGAAACTCGCCGCCTTCCGTCTACCTCATCTGTATTTACAGCAGAGGCGCAGGCTATTCTTCTTGCGATGAAAATAGTTGCTTCGTCAGGCGAATGCAAATTTATTGTATGCTCCGATTCCCTGTCTTGTCTACTGGCTATTGAAAATTTCAAAATTAAAAATCCTTACATTTTAAAAATTATTCAAATCTACAAATCACTTGTTGCTTTGGGAAAAGAAATTATTTTCTTCTGGATTCCCAGTCATGTCGGAATCCGTGGAAACACAGTCGTGGATCAGGAGGCTAAAAATGCACTAAAGGATACCATCATTAACTGTAGTATTCCTTTTACCGATTTTAAACCGTTAATTTTTAAATATATTTCTAATTTGTGGCAGAGTGGTTGGGATCTCCAAGTTCATAATAAACTTCATGAGATCCAGCCACTACTGCACACAAATAATTTTAAATGTTTCAGAGGTCGAAGAGACCAAGTTGTTTTAACAAGATGTCGTCTTGGTCATACCAGGACGACACATAGTTATATTTTAAACAATGAGCCACGACCCGAATGTGTGCCATGCAACAGTCCATACACCATTAAGCATGTCTTGATGGACTGTGTGGACGTGGCCCACATTCGGGAACGTTTCTATAGTGCAGATACGTATTTTAATTTATTTAAAACTGTCGCAGGCGACACAATTTTAAAGTTCTTAAAGGAAATTAATTTATTTAATAAAATTTAATTTCACTATTAATTGTGATACTTCATATTTTTTATTGTTTTAACTACCATTTTTATCTGTGTATATTCTCATTATTGTATGAGATCACGTTTTAGTATAAGGAGGCATGACGTTCTACTAATTTAAAAATTATGGTTTTCACGTCCTGAATATAGCTGAAATATTGCTTGCTGGACGTTAAACATCAATCAATCAATCAATCAATCTTTGTATCAAAGAAGGATAAAGCTCGCTTTGCAATATGCAACCAAATTGAAGGCTTATCCTGGCAACCCCGCCCACGACTGTGTTTTCAAACCTCTTTATCAAAACATTTTTGAAAAGCATGCAAACAAAATTCAACCTTTTGGCATCAGAATAAAAGCTCATTTGAAAAATTCTGGTATAAATTTAGATGAAATTGCTGCTATTAAAATTCCTCATAACCCACCATGGTTAAACCCCAAACCGGTATTTATTTTTGACCTTAGAAACCATAAAAAGTCTGACACAAACCCTTTAATTATTCAACAACACTTTGCAGAAATAAAATCTAACTATACTGACCATTCTGCAATTTATACGGATGGATCGAAGGACGGAGATAAAGTTGCATCGGCCGCTGTCTTTGGAGAGCGTGTTGAAACTCGCCGTCTTCCTTCCGCTTCTTCTGTATTTAGTGCAGAAGCGCAAGCTATCCTTCTTGCACTAAAAATTTTTGCTTCGTCAGATGAGAATAAATTTATTATCTGCTCAGATTCTTTGTCATGTCTTCAGGCAATTGAAAATTCTAAAATTAAAAATCCATTTATTTTAAAAATAATTCAAATTTATAATTTGCTGACAACTTTAGGTAAAGAGGTTGTGTTCTTCTGGATTCCCAGTCATGTGGGAATCCATGGAAACACAGTCGTCGACAGGGAAGCTAAGAATGCCTTAAATAATGACATAATTAATTGTAAAATACCTTTCACTGATTTTAAATCATTTATTCTAAAATATATTTTTAATACATGGCAGAGTGGTTGGGATCTGGAAGTTCACAATAAACTTCACGAGATCCAACCAAATCTGCATCAAAGTAATTTTAAATCATATAAAAGTCGTAGAGACCAAGTGGTTTTAACCAGGTGTCGTTTTGGTCATACCAGGACGACACATAGTTATATTTTAAATAACGAGCCACGACCCGAATGTGTGCCATGCAACACCCCATACACCATTAAGCATGTTTTAATGGACTGTGTGGATGTGGCACACATCCGGGGACGTTTCTATAGTGTAGATTCATATTTTAATTTATTTAAAACTGTCGCAGGCGACACAATTTTAAAGTTTTTAAAAGAAATTAATTTGTATTGTAAAATTTAATATGTCTGAGAATTTGTTATGCTTCATACATTTTATTCTAGTTCTAATAATGAAATTATGATTCTTTTCACGTCCTGAATATAGCTGAAATATTGCTAGCTGGACGTTAAACAACAATCAATCAATCAATCAACCAAACGCGCATGCGCCCTTAAATATGACGAAGAAGGAATCTGCCTTCGTCGGTCCTGTGTACTCGTCGCCAGCTTCAAATATTCCAATTGCGGTGATATCGTGCCCACTCTAAACGTGATGTCTCTGTGTCAACAGTGGAAGTTTCAAGGGACGACGAGCTCTTAACCTTGAATTGTTTAGGCGCCTGTTAACTGTTCGAACGGGGACTGTTTCAATATTCCAATCGTCACAAAGATATCTTGCCCTGGCAAACGGTTGGCGTTTTTGCTACACGAACGAGTGCTCTATCCTCCCTTTCAGATGTTTTTGGTGGTCGACCTGACCTATGACGTTCCTGGATAGTCCCATCATCTCGATGACGTTTCAGTAGCCGGAATCCAATACTAAAGTGAATGCTAAAGTGTTCTGCTATTTGACGCAAGCTCTGTCCATTATTACGCATTCAAAGGATCTGCCACTTCTCAGCTTCACTTAATTTCCATCTAGGCATTGTAAAAATGTAAAGATGAAGTCGAAAAAGACCAAGAGATGAACACCAAATCGTTAAGGAAAACAAGACTTTTAGGCGTGCTCGACAACCGTATGTCAAAATGGTTTTGATATTTAAAGATTTACTTGAGGAGTTAATTTAAGTAGCTTTCCCGTGCTCGAATAGCTTTTGTACATAAATAACACAAAGTTAATATTCATTCACTTATGCGAGGTGTATCTATAAACAAGCTTCATAGTTTGATACATAAGTACGACCGCCAGGTCAACGACTTATAGTCTTCTGTTTGTGCGATTTATCGTTATAGTCATGCATCAATAAGCATTACATTATAACTTTCAAGTCACTAATATATTAGGACAGTCGTATTGTTGACTTATATTATGGTGCATTGTCAATGTTACATACAAAATGCGTTTTCACGTTGATCAGTTACATAGTTACTATTATATAATAACGGTAAACAGCTATCACCAATTTAATGCGAGCCTGCCACTTTAGGGGTTCTCGAATACACAAGGTGACCAAACGTTTTATTTTGTAGGTTTTATTGGTTCCTAAGCTTTGCTACTTTCATAGCGTTTACTGGAGTAGCTTATGTACAACAAGAGCTTGGATTTACATGGGCGTTTCTTATTCCAATTGTTGTAATGATTATTGGACAAATAGTGTTCAGAGTCAGCAAATGTAGACTTTCGTCTTCACCAGTCGAAGGTAATCAAGATGTATGAACTTCTGTTTTATATTTAACTATAACTGCTTGTCAGTAAATGATTGTCTTTAGTATATGCAAATCGCCCGAGTTTTTGTGAACTCAACGGAACTATCTTAACGAGACATGTTCTGCATTTTCTTCTCCTTTAAAACTATAATCACAGTGTTTGTCTAGTGGAAAGAAAACACGTTAAACACTGCTGAAACAATCTATTGATATTGACTAATGCATATTTTTGTACATCAGTTAAAGAGTTCTTGGGAGGCGAAGGAAATATAAAATTCCGTATATTTTTGTGTCCCATTGCAATAATGTATACAACAATTTTATTGTATTACGAACTATTATGCCGCTTACGCTAGGATTTCTATTTCGTATTCCGCCCGACTTACTTTATTGATCTCTACCTCAATATTTACGATGTAAAACTATTGGAAACATTATTAATTTTATTTAGAAAGTAAAAACACATAAAACTACATATTAACCGTTTTCGTCTAGAAAAAAAAAGAAAGGGGAAATCTTAGTGCAGAATGTTAACAAAACGACAAGTCATGACATATAATTATGACCTTATACGGATTAGCATATTGGAGTTTAATTGTGTAAGCCAATCAAATAAATGCATGAACTTTATTCAAGTAATAACTGAGTATCATAGAACATATAAAGTTGATGTAAAGTTAGATACGATACTTTAACAAACGGAAAATCAATAAAAAATCCAATGTTTAACCTTTTTACTCTTTGTCGCAGGAAGTCCTATTTGTGATATTATAGGGGTGTGTTGGGTTGGAACTTTTAAGTGCAGTTCAAACAAGCTTTTGATCAAACACAGTAAAGAAACAGTTGACAGAGTCCGCTCTTTTACAAAACTTTTACCTGTATGTGGACTTTTTATTGTATATTGGGCTGTATATGCACAGGTAAGGAAGTAGTTTTAAACACGCTTGTAATTTTAAATATTTTATCTTTTCATATATGTTTGACAAAATGCCAAAATGAGATTTATCCATTACATTGCATCCTTCATTTTGAAAAATATTTTAATCCTACTCCGTAAACAATGGGATAAAACAAAAATTACATAAGAATAAAATTTATTTAAGGAAATTGAAGTAAAGGCATCACCCGAATGTTGTGTCTTTGACAAATTAAAATTCCTGGATTCGAAACAAATAAGTAATTATGAATACACGTTCTTTGTGGTTGAGGGGATTGACAAATCTGTCAAAGGTTAGATTTTCTTATTAACGACATGTTAGTGAGAACATAATCTTCGCTAGCCATGTTTTACTATCCGGTCCACGAATCTTCGTTAGTGTTACACGACTTGTCTTTGCGAAAATGGGAAGACATGTTTTTCAAAACACTTGCTATTCCAATTGGTACTACTTTGTGCCCCTCTAATCGCCGACTTGTTTTCGTAGTCTTGTGAGGCTAAGTTCCAACGATGGTTTGTCCCGAAACAATACTTTATTCCATGATTTAATGTACCCTAGAGAGCTTGAAATTAAAGACACCACTAATAAACTTATGTTGGCCTCTTACTTATACCTGCTTCTAGATACAGGCTCATGAAAACTACAAACTATACTACGACGAACGTGATGACTTCAACTTTCAAATTGTCATATACATTTTACACCTTATACTTTATGCTAGATCCTGCGATCGGTATTCGGAATTTCCAGATCATTCACTGCTTTTGACTATTAAACAACTCAAACAAATTTTTGTTATACCTATTTTCAAAATCATAATCAACCTTTTTTTCTGTAGTGTACATCAACATTTCTCTTGCAAAGTGAAAGAATGGATAGCGGTATTGAGTCCAAGCAGGTCCCTGTTGGCATTTTATCAAGCTTCTATGCATTTGTCTTAATGTTGCTGATACCGATAATGGAACTTCTTGTTTATCCATATTTAAAAAGACGAAATCTTGAAGTGTCGTTGTTAAAGAGAATTGGTAAGATTTTGAGAAATGTATCTTTTATATTTATTTTAGGTAAAAGGTTAAGTGTGTATCATTATATTAAAGTTTCTTATTCATCGTCCTACTTTTTATCGTAAAGCTACGTACTCCCCTGTCAAGTCATTTTATCTTACAAAGGAAAGGATCTGTTCACGGTTCACATATAATATAAATTGAATATCATTGATCATAAATATTTTTCAAAATACCATTTATTAAGAATCATTTCGAATGAGAGCCTAAAATTAAAAGACAAGGATTATAAAAAAAAACCAAAACAATACGGATAACTTAAAGCATTAAAAAAATTTCAGATTTAAGTCATGTCATATAAAACATATACCAATTATTTTCAGCAATTGGAATGGTATTGGCTATATGTTCAGTAATTGCAGCAGGAGTACTAGAGGTTTGCCGGAAGGAGAATATGGCATTAAACAAAACTATAGAACAGAATAATTACAATGCATCAACAGTTTCTGTGTTTTATCAGATTCCACAGTTTGCTTTTCTCGGAGCAAGTGAGGTGTTCGCAAGTATTTCAGGTAAATCTTCAAACAAAATGCATCACGTTTGCTTTTAATAATAAAGTATGTATAAATGGAAATATTTGCCCAAAGTTGAAGATTGAAGGCTGTCATTGATTACAAACTGTTCTGAAACATTTCTATTCTTATCGTATATTTTACTCATTTTTGCATAACAAATTTTTACTTCTACTTGCAGGAATGGAATTTGCATATTCTCAAGCGCCCAACACAATGAAAGGGTTTTGCATGGGAATGTTTTTAGAAACAGTAGGAATTGGTTATTATGTTTCATTAACTATTATTACAATCGTTAGACAGATTACTGGACATAAATCAGGTAATTCATGGGTGAAAGTAATTAATAGTAATAACTTTGTTTTCAAATTTACCAAATGTTCTATAGTATACGTATTATCACACACAAACCGAATCTCTTATACATCACATAGGATAAAATTACTATAAATAAAAGTTTTACAGCTACGACAGGTTCATTTTTGTCAAACTCCATACCGACTTCTTCTTTGGATAGCATAAACAATTGTGCTATATAGATATTAATATTAAATTATCTTTCCTTTACAGTAATTGTTAATATAAGAGCAAAAAGCATGTACATGCATTTGATTTGACCTGACTATGGATCAAAGCAGCGATCTCAGATTTGCCACGCGAAGGTTGGGTAGTACTACATGTATTTACCGCTGGTTTAGTGTTTAATTACACTAGCTTGGAAACATGAATTTATGAATTAATATTACAAATTTTCAGGTTCTTGGTTTCCAGACGAGATAAATGATGGACAAACTGAATATTTGTTCTTCCTGTTGGCCATATTAATGTTTTTGAACTTTTGTCTGTTTTTGTTCGTGGCCTACCATTATAAATATAGGCCAGAAAGAGAAGAGGCTTGTGTTGAACACGAAATAAGAAACTGTATAGAGAGCTGAACGTCACGACATAAATAAAGATTTCGATCTGTTTTCTGATTCCTATGCAATTTATAACTATCATCTAACATTAAACTAATCTGACAAATAACATGAACTCATGGATTATACATGCATTATTCAATAATAAGGACAGGCAATCTAATCGCACAGAAACAGGAAAAAGTAAAAGTGGAGAAAAGACATAGACACCAGAAGTGATACCAGGTAATCCGGTGTTTATATTGGTGACACTGTTTTACTAATCGACAATCTCAGTGACCACCAACTGTTGACCACATGCATATTATTTCAAAACGTAATTGAAAATGCATATAACTACTTCGTTCTGATAATTGAATTATTTTATTGACACGTTTTAAAATGTAATAAACGTTAATGAAATTTGAAAGTAATTTACGCCTTGCCTTATGAAAACTCAACCGGTGAATCCGAGTAGGATTGAGGGCAAAGTTTAGATGAATTTAGCTTTTAAGTACATGTCTGTAAATATTTAGAATCATTAAACATCGTTTAATATTTAAAGTTTTTTGTGTGTCAAGAGATTGTTTTACATATATAAAACTACCACCACCTTTTCAATAACTCGTGTTTTAATCATAATAAAATTTTCATCATAATAACTGGTTTTGTTTCATGTTTCATTCTCTACATTTTTGAACATTATTTGCTTATGCACTCAGCCTTAGAAATTTTGGGCTAGTTTTATCTACCCATTTTTATTGACAATGGTGATTATAGACTTTTATAATGATACAAAAATCGCCTGTGCAAGTGATACTATTTATAACAGTTTAATAAACGCTTTTAATATGTTGTTTATTTCCATTTTCATACCTCTGGCAATAAGACAAATAGCAAAGAAAACCGACACAACAATCTTGTATGTATGCTTTAACCCACCATTTTAAACCATCATTTCTTTTAAAATGACTGTACCAAGATGCTGTAAATACTTCTTGGGATGTATCGTATATATTAACTCAAAACAAAGTTAGTTAACATTTTAATATTTAAAAACCTCGCTTTTTAAAAATTTTATATACTTACATCACCAACTTTTAATCATTGCAATTTGCTATTTTAATAATTTGACTATCTTTAACATGAGAACTTCAAAGTAAGATATTTTAATTAGAATTGTGTTGTGCTCACAGGAACACAAAATGTAAATTCAATGCAAATTAAATGTGAATTGAAAGTCTCTAATGTGTTCACTTGTAGTCTATTCCAAAAAAGGATGACGTGCGGCACTGAAAATATATTGTACCCAATAAATAATTGTAACGGGACAAAAGGTGAACTTTACTCCTAATTCTATGGACTGTGGGTGTTATCGAACCCACTGTGTCTCATACAAGTCATACGGCGTTCTGACAATTACAATGACCGAAATACTTTTAGGATTATTTATTGGGCAATAATTGCACGATAGACAGTGTGCAAAGTGGTCAAATAAAGAAAATATGCGTATGCGATAAGATAAACAAAGCATAGCATATACTTATACCCCAGAAGAACCCAGATGAAATTCGCAAAAATTACAGGACGTATGCCTTTATCAGGTAATTATTGTATATCAGGTTTAAATGGTATTCAATAATCATTCGTTACCATGGGTTAGCATCTATAAGTTAAAAGGGCACGATTAAAAATATACTGCAGTCAAAAAAACCAGAACACTGCATTGGATAATTAGTACCGGATCCGCTGTATGGAACGCCGTTTATATATGTATGAATTAAATTGATCTACTAGGGTCTATGTTACTGGTTGTTAAACCCGATTGAGGCCATAATTTTTTTGTTAAAATACTTACGTCGTTCAAGTAGGTTACGAACAGTTCATGTGATTGGTGTAAGTGTTATGACGAGAATTCACCTTTATTTCTAGTTTATCTGTATAAGGGGGGATTCCTTTTAACTTCACTGTCGATGAGTCCTCTTGGTTGTGCGTTTTTTATTTTGTCATTTATCATGTATGGTCCGGCTTAGAGCAAGAGGTACAACAGGGATCTATAATGAATGAATGAACACCAATAGATAAAAAAAGAATGGAAAGACTTATTATACTAATTGATAATAAAATACGCTGCATACGTAAACTATATAATACAATTATTGTAGTATAAAACATCAACAGAAATACATGTTATCATTTCCTAATTTATAAATTTAAAATTGACCAACTACAACTCAAAAACATTAATGTGTTGTTTGTTTGAGTTAAATTTTATGTTTGTTTGATCGAAATTTTCCATTTTGGGCATCATTTCTAAATAGACGATAAAGTTAACTTATGTGTTCCATATACATTTTAAGGTATAAATATATATTTATTTATTTATCTTCAAATAAACAGTTACATTTTTACCTTTACTTGCATCTATAGTGTTTGCTATTATGTAAGTATTTGTTTGTCCTACGTAATAAAGTGTTTTAAATACTCTAGTATCGCCTTTTAGTGACGATATGGTGACAAGATGTTGACTTCCGTTAGTGAATTTAACGGTAAATTCCCTGCAGAAAATTGACCCTTAAAAATATAATAAAACAAAAAAATGCAAATGTGTTCTTTGTATTTTCTACAATAACACATCAAATTTTCATTTTTTAGAACTTTTCCTTTAACATGCACATGTTTTAATCGACTTCTTGGTTAA